>JAWDGP010007241.1:0-57577 GCA_033675545.1 Elysia crispata | reverse complement strand
GGTGGTGATGATGACGAGGATGATGGTGATGATGATGATGATGATGGTGGTGATGATGATGATGGTGATGATGATGAGGATGATGATGGTTATGAGGATGATGATGATGACGAGGATGATAATGATGATGATGACGAGGATGGTGATGATGATGATGATGATGATGGTGATGGTTATGAGGATGATGATGATGGTTATGAGGATGATAATGATGATGACGAGGATGATGATGATGATGACGGTGATGATGATGATGGTTATGAGGATGATGATGATGATGATGACGATGGTGATGATGGTTATGAGGATGATGATGATGATGATGGTGATGATGGTTATGAGGATGATGATGACGAGGATGATAATGATGATGCTGATGATGATGATGATCAGGTGGATAAGGATGATGATGATGATTATAAGTTTGTGCTCAGCGGATAAGAAAAATTTCGAACATATTTGAGCAAAACATACAGCAGTTTTTAGCGTCCTTTTCCGAGTTTGCGGGATATTAAGCCGCGCCAGGGACTCGTTTCCCAGCTTCAGACCTATCTACAATCGGCCTGGCCCCTCTAACTATAGATAGATAGATAGACAGATAGGTAGAGAGAGAGAGAGAGAGAGAGAGAGAGAGAGAGAGAGAGAGAGAGAGAGAGAGATCGATAGAGAAGGAAACGAAGGATATTGTTAAAAGTTTTATGTAGATGAAAAAAAAAATAGTACAGAAAGAAATCTTGCTAACTAAATATACAGGTCCAAAACACTTTCGCGTTAGCTAAAAGAACACTAATGGCTATAAAAAAATATTTACATGTATGATAGGTTAGCCCTGCCCCGCTACTAAATAGGTAAAGGAAGATATTTTTGTGTGGCATTGAATTTCACCCAAGTTAACTGCTAAAACAAGCTAAAACAACGTTAATCGCTATATACAAATATTTACATGACTAAGTGAATTGGGAAGACAAGCTAAAACAACGTTAATCGCTATATACAAATGTTTACATGAGTAAGGGAATTGGGAAGACAAGCTAAAACAACATTAATGGCTATAAACAAATATTTACATGAGTAAGGGAATTGGGAAGACAAGCTAAAACAACGTTGATCGCTATAAAACAAATAACATGTATGTGGGATTGGGGAGAGTCAAGTTAAAACAACGTTAATGGCTATATACAAATAATATGCATGAGGGAATTGGGGAGAGACTTGAGCTCTGTAGACACCTAGTGGGAATTGGGGGAAAGACAAGCTAGCGGACGGAAAGAGACGCCTTACCCTCTCTTTTAACAGGCTAGTCCTGTCCCGCTACCAAATAGGTAAAGATATTTTGTGTGGCATTGAATTTCACCCAAGTTAACTGCTAAAACAAGTTAAAACAACGTTATCGCTATGTACAAATATTTACATGAGTAAGGGAATTGGGAAGACAAGCTAAAACAACGTTGATCGCTATAAAACAAATAACATGTATGTGGGATTGGGGAGAGTCAAGTTAAAACAACGTTAATCGCTATATACAAATATTTACATGAGTAAGGGAATTGGGAAGACAAGCTAAAACAACGTTGATCGCTATAAAACAAATAACATGTATGTGGGATTGGGGAGAGTCAAGTTAAAACAACGTTAATGGCTATATACAAATAATATGCATTAGGGAATTGGGGAGAGACTTGAGCTCTGTAGACACCTAGTGGGAATTGGGGGAAAGACAAGCTAGCGGACGGAAAGAGACGCCTTACCCTCTCTTTTAACAGGCTAGTCCTGTCCCGCTACCAAATAGGTAAAGATATTTTGTGTGGCATTGAATTTCACCCAGGTTAACTGCTAAAACAAGCTAAAACAACGTTATCGCTATGTACAAATATTTACATGAGTAAGGGAATTGGGAAGACAAGCTAAAACAACATTAATGGCTATAAACAAATAACATGTTTGTGGGATTCAAGCTAATACAACGTTAATGCTTATAAACAGATATTTACATGAGTAAGGGAATTGGGAAGACAAGCTAAAACAACATGAATCGCTATATACAAATATTTACATGAGTAAGGGAATTGGGAAGACAAGCTAAAACAACGTTAATGCTTATATACAAATATTTACATGAGTAAGGGAATTGGGAAGACAAGCTAAAACAACGTTGATCGCTATAAAACAAATAACATGTATGTGGGATTGGGGAGAGTCAAGTTAAAACAACGTTAATGGCTATATACAAATAATATGCATGAGGGAATTGGGGAGAGACTTGAGCTCTGT
The DNA here is from genome assembly GCA_033675545.1 of Elysia crispata. Lineage (NCBI taxonomy): Eukaryota > Metazoa > Mollusca > Gastropoda > Plakobranchidae > Elysia > Elysia crispata. The sequence continues at coordinate 55,306 of JAWDGP010007241.1, read as the reverse complement.
AGACACCTAGTGGGAATTGGGGGAAAGACAAGCTAGCGGACGGAAAGAGACGCCTTACCCTCTCTTTTAACAGGCTAGTCCTGTCCCGCTACCACATAGGTAAAGATATTTTGTGTGGCATTGAATTTCACCCAAGTTAACTGCTAAAACAAGCTAAAACAACGTTATCGCTATGTATAAATATTAACATGAGTAAGGGAATTGGGAAGACAAGCTAAAACAACGTTAATGACTATAAAACAAATAACATAAATGTGGGATTGGGGAGACTCAAGTTAAAACAACGCTAATGCTTAAAAACAAATATTGACATGAGTAAGGAAATTGGGAAGACAAGCTAAAACAACATTAATGGCTATAAACAAATATTTACATGCATGAGGGAATTGGGGAGAGACTTGAGCTCTGTAGACAGTGGGAATTGGGGGAAAGACAAGCTAGCGGACGGAAAGACGCCTTACCCTCTCTTTTAACAGGCTAGCCCTGTCCTGATACCGAATAAGTAAAGAAAGATATTTTTGTGTGGCATTGAATTTCACCCAAGTTAACTGCAAAAATAAATACTTTAGACAGAATGTGCGTTCAGCGCTCCCTAGAAATTGAATCATCACTGGAGTATCTTCATAATTCTAGTGATTGGACGATCTATTGAGCATAGGAACTGAAATGAAAGTTTGCATCACATGACATCAGTGTTTGTTCGTGTATCCTCAGTATGGATATCCGTGAAAACCAAACAAAATACATGTTGAATTCACAATACCGACTGGCGTAGAGAAGGATGTTGACAGAGGCCTCATGTGGCCACTATGTACGGAGACCATTGCTATATGAAGTGCACTTTACCAGAGATGAGAGAAAGGAGATAGAGAAACAGGAACGAGGAAAGACAAACAAACATGCCCTTCCCACCAGAGGTGGCCTTGGTTACACTAGCCTACATGCTTTCGGTTTTCAGAAGGGAAAGTGTAGTGTATCTCCTTTATTCTGAAAACTGAAATGGATTTTCTGCGACATCGTCACCACCATCAACCATCTGACATCATGACCCTGTCAAGATGAGCGCACCATGAACTATGGTAAAGTGCCGAGATATTTTGAAAAAAAAATCAAACTGAATAATTGTAATGAACCCGGAGCAATAGTGAGGTTGAGCAACAAATGATTTTTAAACCAAAAGAACTGGATACAAAAATGAGTAGCTTCTGTTAATGTGACTAACACGTGAGAAGAAGGGTGGGGCAAGGGGACTCAGTCTCTGAGGGAGTTGAAAGATCTTTTAATTCGAGCTAAGGTAATTGGGATAAAAATTTAAACATTTTGTTTGCAGCACTGGATCAAAGATTCCGAGAAATGTGGACGAAGGGAGTTAAATCACATGCAGAAGAAGTAAAGTGTTGGTGTCTCGAGGGAAGTTATTTGAGACTACAGTTTCTGAATTTTTGTGATTTGTGTTAATGCTCGTTGAAGGCTGGCCTGTTAATTCGACCTATTTGTTTGGAAACAAAGTCGAATGATTTGCCAGCAGTAATTATATTTGTCTATTGTTTTGTACGTCCACTAAAAAAAATTAATGTCTTCATTTGTTTTGCTCTATGAAATTCGAATATCTTTAGTCCATCTTCATCCTGTCTGTGCACGATGGATAAAGAAATCCTTGAGTGAATGAAAATGAACACATGTGATTGGGTTCATAAAATTCACCAAAATTAAGGTTTCTAACTTGGCTATGATTTAAAGTTTCTTGATACCTTATGAAATAAGAAAAGGTAGATTTAGGCCTCACCCAATCCCTTTTGCATTGAGTGCAAGCGTATGGCCACACGCTGTGACATGTTTTGATGAGAGATAGTGTTCGAGATTTTAGTGCTGCAGTAAAATACAGGCACAAATTTTTTGAGGGTTTAACTGAGACTTGCACCAAAAAAGGATTTAAATCTGGCGCTCCTCAAATTGGTGCCAGACGGGGGAAAGGTGCAGGTAAAGTGGCTCCACTCTGCACTTTATTAGACAGGAGAAGAATCGACCTTCCGCGAAAATGTCACGACCAGGAGGACATAACTAAGATGGACACATAATTATGTTCTACCTTCTAAATACAGACAAGGCGGTAACCATAGTATAAGGGATACCATTCCAGAATTTTTTTTTTACTTTATAACTTACAACTTCAGAGACGAAATGTGAGGAGCTCAGCCATCCAATAACCACCACAGAAGTCAGGAACAGCATCAATAGGCTAAATAACGGGCGCGTAACAACAAATACCTAAAATATACACCCAGCGGAATTGATTAACAGGTTGCTGACATTTGAGGTACATGAGCATCTTAACATCAATGAAGGACTGCTTCAAATATGCTCAAACCAGGAAAACCCAAGGGACCACCGCATAATCTGCGACCAATATGTTAACGCGATCCGGAAAGTACTTTCCACTGAAGCTCTCATTCGCATACGACCAAAGGTTAAAAACCATATCACTCACAGTCAAACCGGTTTCAGACCAAATCGCAACACATCAGACATAGTATGAGCTCACCGATGGCTCACAGCCAAAGTTCTAAACTCGAACCAACTGTGTTTAAACATTACAGGGATAGACTCGACTGTTGCGTTTGACATCACGAGCCGAAGCAGCCAGTGAGAAACGCTTAAAGATATAAAAGAAGAAGAAGAGCTGCTCATTATCCAATTCCTTCTAAGTGGAAAAACTTTAGAAGTGAAAGGTTGCAATAATCGAATTTACTACCAAATACTGGCACGCCGGAAAGGGAGAGGGTGTATACCCTAAGCTCCGAACTTTTTAATGTTGGAAGAGAAGCAGAAAATACCAACAAACCGCCCTACAGATATTATATATGCTGACGACATCAATTTCATGCAAGAGAACTAGAAGTTATCCTTCACAACAGTAAAGATAGGGCATCGGAAACACCTGTCAACTGTATCTTTGCACAAAATACAACTATATGGAACGGGGAGACAAGATAAAACAAAAGGCAGGGATCAAGCTTAACAACAACTTGATTCAGGTCCATAGTTTTATACAACTGTGGCACCTGGGCTCTACCCAAAAAATTATTGTCATCCATCACCGAGCAAAAATTTCAAACCAATCGTTATACAAGAAATGCTAAGAAAGTCCTCTCTGCTTCCAAGCTTTTGGATCTAGATGGAGGCTCCTTCCACACGCCTAAGAAGTTCATCTATCCCAGCTTATGTCGCTATGAGCTACTATTTTCCTGGCAATGAAAACAGATGGAGGGGCGGACCACTCACAATGCTCCAACTAACACTAAACAACGATCTGAAAAGAGTCCAAAATGAAAACAAGGCTAAAGACAAGTAGATAACCTGCAAAAGTGAGCAGCTATCTCCGCGGAGTTAACAAAAGCTAAAGCTGCAAGGTCGGGTGACATCGCTGGTGACACTGTGCTGAATGAAATGAAATACTTCATAAGACTAGGAACTAGTTTCAAGAACTAAAAAGACTTAATCTTCAACATGTCTTTCTTATGCTTATTAGAATACAATATTTCCACCCTCTTTTAATTATTCTCATTGAGATTTTTTAACACCCTAGAATCAAATTCTAATCTGAAGCTTCATTCATGTGGCTACTTTCGCCGTTTGCAACAAGACTGAGTTAACGACAGAATCTTTGAATATTTTTGTAAAATTAATATTTGAGGTTGCTTCACTGATGGATAGTCACGGGATCTGGGGATTCAACATGCAAGGAAAGTCAAAAATGGATGCTGTCAATTCGCATTGTACAAGCTGTAAATTTCAGCGAAAAAAGTCGAACATGATGTAGGCCTACGTATAGTTATAAGCATTTCACTATCTTTAATGCAGCCTCCATTCTTGACAAGGACAGGTTAGTAAACATGCAAGGGCAGAAGCATGCTTTGACTGATCCATCAGTGAAAGCTAAATTCGTTCTAGTTTTCTGAAAAAATTTCAATAATTTTCAAGTCGTTTGAAAAAGTCAATTGTAATATTTTTCTTTGAAGCTTCATTTGTGATACGCAATGTCGAGCCTTCTCTGGGAGGATTAACTGATTGTAATGTCAGACTCTAAAGTTTAAAAGAAGTTTGCGGGATAAACGTGAATAAACTAGGCCTATTAGCGGCATTTGGGTTTTGTTTAAATTAAAACTGGTCGCAAAAAAGCACGCAGATACTACAAAAGGAGGGGAAAGAACAAAATTTAATATTCGACTGTGTATTTTAACAACAAAGAGAAATCAACTTTTATTATTTAACGACACCGAGAGAACAGCCACCACCATTGACATTGAGCGATACAAACCGAGAAACGCTATTGTAAACTTTGATATAAAAAAAAAATCAGATTAGAAAAATCATGTTTCAATAAACAAGTGTGCATAATTATGCTCGTTGGAAGAAGTTTTCGTTCAAAAACATGATCTAAACTCAGCTTTATTTTCGAGATGCCATCAGATGCGAGGTCTAGTTACTCTTGACATGAAACAAATCCATCTTTTCACGGACCACTGCAGACAACTTGAAATAAAAGTAAAATCTTCAATGCCAAACCCCAAGACAACAGCGTCTATAATCATCAACCTGTTGGCTTTTTTTTTTCTTTTTTTTTTTTCGGACGATCTATAAAACTTTTAACATATCGCCTAGATAGCTATCCACATTCTTTGCGGTCAGCAACGTCAATAAGTAATGATTGGGAACAATACGTGAAGGAAATAAAGAACAAACTCGGCTGCATGTAGAGTTAGAGCGTATATCCTCAAAACCAGCTTTGGAAAGCCGTGCACCTCAACAACAAGACGTGATCAAGAAATAATAGATGACCATTTTAGTTATGCACGTGCTATGGTAGTGCAACAAGATGTGATCAAGAAATTATAGATGATCGTTTTAGTTATGAACACGTGAAGAAATCAATAAATTTGGTTGACTATGCAGACCAAACTCCCAATGAGCTTTGTGCTGGACGCATTTAAATTTTTTTAAATAGTTTTAAAGTCGCTTTCTTGAGAAAAATGTTGAGCTCAAGAAGGAATATTTTCATTGGAAGTTTCATCCAATGTACATTTTGATGTGAAAGAAAGGCCATTTCTTTCTCTTTCACAGAATGGAACTTTTCAATACTTTTGAAAACCATTTTTGTTTTGTTTTGAATTTTGTTTTGTTTTTTTTTTCAAGCAGTGTTAAGAAGCTTCCTTGAGAACAATATAGAACACAAGAAAAATTTTCATTGGAATGTTCATCCAATTTGCATTTTGATGTGAAATAATCTTTTTCCTTTACTGAATGGGACTCTTTAAGAACCATTCTTTGGTAAGTTTCGTTTAGGTTTTTTTTTTGTTTGTTTTATTTTGTTTTGTTTTTTGTATTGCAGCTGTTTTTGTTGTATAGCTGCAGTTGCTGCTTTTGCTGGGGTTGGTACTGCCGTTGGTACGACTGTTTTGTTGTTTGCTTTTTCTTTCCTGTTGCAGTTGTTTTCAATTTTTAAAGCAGTGATGAAGTTTGACAACTGCTTTTTTTTTTATCTCAGATTTGTTCAAAGCAAATGTTGCCAGCTTGCCTTTGTTTCCAAACCAGATAAACATCTGGGGATGTGGAGAAAAATCCGGTTTGTTTGCGGATTCTTCTGATGATATCTCACACAATCATTCCAAATGGAAATGATTGCGTGGAAGGAGAAACTAAATTTTCCATTTTTACTTAACATAGAAATGGGAGCTGAACAGTTTCATTTCGTAGGTAGCTGATTATTTTTTATAAGTCCAATCCACTGATGATTTTAAAACTAAATGTGCGACACCTGGGAGACAGCTGTGTGCTTCCAGTGTCGGCCTGAGCCCTGAAAAGCCCCTTGCGCCGACACCGTTAAATTTCATAGACAACGTGATCATCGGTTCCCGATGGACTACCAAAAAGAGAAGATCCAATCCACCGAAAACGGTTTTCACAGGGTGTAACAGAAATAGTGCTTTCAACAACAAGAGTGAGAAAGATATTTTAGTTGATCGAGTAAAGAGGATGAAATCCATAGGACAGCAAAGGAGAAAAGTGGCTGATGAATTTGACTTTGTGATATTGATTGGATACACTGCAACATGGCAAAGAAACCATATTTGCCATCTTTCTAAATGAAAAACTACATACGATGTCTATTAAATCTAGTTCTAAAGGCTAATAATATTACCCGACGAGGAATTATAAAAAAAAAAGCCCCACACGTGTTAAAGGAACGCTTTTACTTTAATATCAGATAAAAGTAGTCTCGTGCGTGTAAAAAAAATTGGACATGGTGAAAAAAAAAAAAGTATCAAACCTAAACTTGTGAGCTAGGTAGTTAAACTTATGATTCCCTCCCCCCTCCCAATCCACCCGTTTTCTCCTTGTCCCTAAGACACATGGACTTTTCAATAAGAACTTGTATAAATCATCAATGGCTTTAAGGAGCCTCGAATGATATTACCAAAAGCTTTAAAATTTTCACGACATTCCTAACCGACATGAGTGCCTATTTCCTTTTACGTCTCCGATTGTTTCACATGTAACTGACATTCCATCAATTTTTTTTTTTTTTTTTTTTTGACAGATTTGCAAAAATATTCCATAAGTTACACAAAAATCGATAAATTAAGGAACCACGAATGATCGAATGATCGCAGAAGTCATAACATTTTTTTCTGAAGATTTCTAAGGGTATAAGAATTTTGGTTCCATTTTCACCTATATTGGTGAAATTCCACCACCCTAATTTCGATATTATTTACAAAAATTATTCCATACGTTATACAAAACACATCTCTTCAAACCTTTACATAAAAAGGACAATGTCAAACTGTAATACTTCTTACAGCAGTTTTACCAATCAAGATTTGTACGACAGTAACATAATGGTACAATAAAACTAATTTAGGATAGCATTAAGTCTCCAAACCTTGATGGTGCTGGCCCCTTGTCTGTGACATCGTGGTCGACAATATGGTAAAGAATCTGAAGTCTGTAGTCTGAATAAGTCTGTAGTCTGAATTCCAGAAGACTTTTTCACTATAATGCTTGCCGAGTACAGGGCGGAAGTGAAGATTTGTCTGATCCTCCCAACCAGGTCTCGGTTGTCAGGTCCAACCATCCAGACCGTAGTCAAGTACTCGCGTCGGTGTGGTCTTTAGGCGAGGATCGAATGGTTTGATCCCAGTCAACCACCAACAGTTATTTGTCAGCTGGAGAGAAGAAAAAAAAAGGAAATATAATCAAATTCAATAAGGTTTGCAAGCAATATCTTTTTTTCTCTACTCTTCGATCCATACAGGATTTAATTTGAGTCAGCCCAAAGAAACGATTTTCCATTCACCAATGTCTTATAATTATTCTGAAGATTTCAATACATTCAAGTTCAGGGTGACTATCTTGCCATCAAAACCAAGGGAAATACTGCTTTGTCATACATCGGCAATATATAAGTAGCGTAAGAAACTAAGAAAAACACCATGAAACTTAAGGTGGTGTTAACAGTATGGGGGATCCTCGACATGGATTAGATTAAGGTCTCACTATCTCAGCTTTATTTAATATAAGTTAGTCTAATGGGCAATTGGGCAAGTTGTGGTCATTTCGATGTGATACGTGAATAAATCGATACAAAAAGGTGACATTTACTGCTAAGACGAAGTTACAGTACTGAGTTTGAAACTTACCTGAACATATGAGATTGCGACATATAACTTGAAAATCAAGTTTTGTGATGATGTAAGTTGTCAGGAAGTCTGTTCTCAGGGACTTGAGGCGATGAGGCGTGACGCAGACGAGGCTCGCCTTCACCGCTTGACGGAAGTCAACTCACACACAAGCAGTAGCAGCCCACTTGGACACAGGCTGGCTTTTTTGTTTTGTTTTTGCTCTTTTGTGGAGAGGAGGGTTGGGGGAGGGGTGTAAATTTAATTTTGTAAGCATCCAAACTTCGGATGCAGCTATATCTCATCCAGATAAAGCTATTAAGTCTCAAGCTTTTCATAGAACGGTTGCTTCAAGCTGGACACGTCTACTTCTACCGTGCAGAAGTTTAGCCCGTCTGTCACTTCGGACTTGTCTTCGAAGAAAATACAAGATTAGTTCAGTTTGAACTTTGACATGAGGCCAATACTGAAGTAATGGAAACTTTCTGTCTTGCTTCACAGTAGAATTAGCTCTGGACGTGATGGGTGAAGTTAGAACATGAATTTTTTTTGTAGACTCAGAAACCCAGAAATTAGTCTTCCATCAGAAGACATTAGGAGGACTGGTAGAGGGTCCAATGTAAGAGCCATAATGTGTACAACTGACAATTGTAGACGTCTCATGGAAGCGAGTCCATGATAAGAACCAGTGTGTACAGCCGACAATTGTAGACGTCTCATGGAAGCGAGTCCATGATAAGAACCAGTGTGTACAGCCGACAATTGTAGACGTCTCATGGAAGCGAGTCCATGATAAGAACCAGTGTGTACAGCCGACAATTGTAGACGTCTCATGGAAGCGAGTACACTATGGGAATCATAGTGTGTACAGCCGACAATTGTAGACGTCTCATGGAAGCGAGTACACTATGGGAGTCATAGTGTGTACAGCCGACAATTGTAGACGTCTCATGGAAGCGAGTACACTATGGGAGTCATAGTGTGTACAGCCGACAATTGTAGACGTCTCATGGAAGCGAGTACACTATGGGAACCATAGTGTGTACAGCCGACAATTGTAGACGTCTCATGGAAGCGAGTACACTTTGGGAGTCATAGTGTGTACAGCCGACAATTGTAGACGTCTCATGGAAGCGAGTACACTATGGGAACCATAGTGTGTACAGCCGACAATTGTAGACGTCTCATGGAAGCGAGTACACTATGGGAGTCATAGTGTGTACAGCCGACAATTGTAGACCTCTCATGGAAGCGAGTACACTATGGGAACCATAGTGTGCACAGCCGACAATTGTAGACCTCTCATGGAAGCGAGTACACTATGGGAACCATAGTGTGTACAGCCGACAATTGTAGACGTCTCATGGAAGCGAGTACACTATGGGAGTCATAGTGTGTACAGCCGACGATTGTAGACGTCTCATGGAAGCGAGTACACTATGGGAACCATAGTGTGCACAGCCGACAATTGTAGACCTCTCATGGAAGCGAGTACACTATGGGAGTCATAGTGTGTACAGCCGACAATTGTAGACCTCTCATGGAAGCGAGTACACTATGGGAACCATAGTGTGCACAGCCGACAATTGTAGACCTCTCATGGAAGCGAGTACACTATGGGAGTCATAGTGTGTACAGCCGACAATTGTAGACGTCTCATGGAAGCGAGTACACTATGGGAACCATAGTGTGTACAGCCGACAATTGTAGACGTCTCATGGAAGCGAGTACACTATGGGAGTCATAGTGTGTACAGCCGACGATTGTAGACGTCTCATGGAAGCGAGTACACTATGGGAACCATAGTGTGCACAGCCGACAATTGTAGACCTCTCATGGAAGCGAGTACACTATGGGAATCATAGTGTGTACAGCTGATGACCCATGACCCGGACAGCCGTCGGCTTGAGAGTGTCATCTGAAAAAAGAATGAGTGGCTGAGTGTACACGCTTGAAAGGGATAATTTTACTAGAAAGAATGCTTAAAAATACTTTCAATAATAATGTTTTTATCAATTTATAGATATAAAACAAAAATTAATTGAATCGCGTTAGAAAAGTTCAATGGCAGATTGCAAGCTCTCGAGGAAATATTTCAACACACGGACTATTTCGACAGTTCCACCATTTTAGCCTACTTAAGATCAGCAAGATATAATTATCGGTCAACAGTACATTCACTACACAACATTCCGATGAAGAACTTATCCAACACACGCACAGCCAAACAAGTTTTGCCACGTGACGTTGGGGTAGGGGGTCACGTGGCGGCATTCAGATTTTCACAACATGAAAAAACTACTGAAAACAACTTCCGGTTTGACTTATGTAGAGCTCGGACGGGTTATCTCACCGTTTGAAGTTTTAGTGTAGCCCCTCGAGAGGCGGTGTTTCAAACTAACATCATGAGCTGGGTGGAAGAGTGCTACACCGGGCTGTGCTCGGAGGGCGTAGAATTTAGACAAAGCACCAAAATAAGAGTCCCGTTTAAATTATTGGGAAAGAGAACGTTTTAGGTACGGACGTTTTTGTTTTGTTTTGTTTTTTTACATAGAAGAAACAGTAGCAACCCTATAGTGTGTTTCCTACTTGGAACTTAGTCTGTACTTAAAAGGAACTCTTTCCAAATAATGGTCTGCGGTTTCAAAAATACGTAAAGCTTTTATAAGCTTAAAATAAGCGTCTAGAACGATCTTCTAACAAATGTGAGAACTGTTATTCGTTTCCCAGCCTTTCCCTACCAAAATACATTACACCTCTGGTTGCCCCTTTAACTTGAGAAAGTTGAGATTAAAAACATCGATTGTTATTCTGTTCAAGTTATCAGTAATGAGTCTGTTTAGGAGCGTTGATTGCGGATAATGCAACTCAAACATAATTTAATATTTCCTATAAGAAGTTAGCTCGGGTTGTGTACAAGACACTCATTCACTATTAAATCTAATCAAGGTGAACTAAAAATAAAGTCTCTCCGTTAAGACCATAGGGCCAAGGCTTTAGTTAGAAAATATTGTGGCTTACCTTCCTAGGTGAAGGAGAAGAGTGATGCCGGCGTCACAGATTTCTTGTTACAGGACATTCAGTATCACAAAACAGCTTGTCTTGCAGAGGAATGTGATTTTCTGAGGTAGATAGCTATGTTAATAATAGACAAAAGCCGCATCAGAAAGGAGCCTCTATGTACAGTAATTACTATACTCGTCAGGCTTTAAAAAAAACCTATCTCAGGTTTGAATCTAGACGATGACGCTTGCAATCGGAATGTCAGTTTGAAGCGGTCTGGAGACTGAAACCCCAGTTGCCGCGTTTTCAAAATCTGCAGCTCAAGTGAGTGATCTGACCACGGCTCTCTTCACGCTCTTCTCGTGATTGTGTTCAGTGTGTGGGTTCACAACTGATCTAAGTCCATCATATTTTCCAAACACTAAAACCATTACCAATAGAAGTTCGCAGTATGTTCGTCGTTTTGTTTTTCGGTTTTTTCTCTCCTACCTTAAGACATCTCACTACCAGGCAAAATTTGAAGTCGCTTTTATTTACCTTGAACATTGAGTGCAGTTCATGAGCATTATTTTGAGTTCTTATAATTGAAGATAATAATAATAATAATTATTATTATGTTGAGGGTTGGTGGGAATCGAGGCCTCCCAGGGAACAGGCCGAGTAAGCCGAGTAAACCCAAATAAACATGTCTTTACAGTAAGTGTAAAAGTGCGTTATATTTAACAACTAGGTAAAGTTTGGGCAGTTACATTTGTGTGTGTGTGTGTGTGTGTGTAGGCCTGTGGGCTGAGCAAAAAGGTGCGTGCTAAGCACAATTCTTAGTCTTACCCAACTATTCCTATCAGTTGAAAGAAATAGATCCCTATAACCTTTGACATGCTAAAGTTTGTTCACTTTTCGGTGAGATTCTATATTTAGAAGCGCATACCACGAATTATATAGAGGTGACCACAGCTAGGAAGAAAACATAAGACTGTTTTGGTTTTTTTTTTATAAACTCTCGACCTAATCACATAGAAAAAACACACGCATTAAACTTTCTCTTGTCTCGGTATATTGAACATAGCCCAAATAAATGAATAATAGTTAAAAAGACTAAACTGAAATCATTCACCTACCACAATGTTCGGAGAAAACAGAAAACATTTTTTTTTTAAGTTAACTGCGCAAAAAAGGTTAAGTAGATTCTAGAAAGATAGTGAACAAAAATGAGAGCTTAAACCATTACAGGAACTCACACTCCAAGCTTGGGGGGGGGGGGTTATTACCGTTACGGACATGATAATGAAACATGTACTTCGTTATGAATGTTGTTTGTTAGAACATCTCTCTCTCCCTCTCTCTTTCAATCTATCTCATACTCGCTCCTTTTCGACCTCTCTCTCTCTCTCTCTCTCTCTCTCTCTCTCTCTCTAAAAAGAAAATCAAAAACACCACACTTGAAGGACAACTTGGTTATTATAAAGGATCCAAAAAGGACGCGTGTGTGTCTGTAAATAGTATGAAACAGGGTCTAAAAAGACACAGGCACACAACTTTATAACTACGGGATTAAAAAAAAGAAACAACACAAGTATAGATTTAACATATAAACGTTTTGCCTTTATTGTGGCTTCATCAGATTGTGTGTAGAGAGAAATGACTTTAACAAGTTATACAAAACATTCGGAGAGCTGGGCTCATACGGGATTGGTTGGGGGAGGGGCAGTGCGCAGAATGCTTCAAGGTTCAGTGCAATGGCTAGGGATGGTGATAGCAGAGGGAGTGACCTCGTTGATATGAGGGTAACATAAGGCTGGAGCGCGTGTTTGGAATAAAATATTAGAGCTGGTTAGTATCTGTAGAGAAATCAAAATTCAGAAATTGGAAAAAACTTCTTTTTTTTTTTTTTGGTTTTACACCTGATTCGAATGGGGATGCGCGGGTTGAAGAATGATACGTGAGAAGGCGAGATGTAAAAGGTCTCTAATAAATAGGTGGTAATGTGGACGGGGATGGCGATTGAAAGATCTTATAGGTCACTGTTCCTGAATCATCTATTTTACTTTTTAATAGATCTAGAGTCTAGATGGCTCACTGGCTAAATGCCTGATCTTTTCTCGGCTAGGCGATGGGTGCCGTATCGAGATGTAGGTTCGACCCCTGTTCATTCCATCTGTCTTTATGTTTTCACGTCCGTCTGTTGTCTTCTTTGTCGGTCTCGAGCTAGATTTAGGTTTGTGGTTCATTTTTCTAAACTATGCCATACTCTCTCTCTCTCTCTCTCTCTCTCTCTCTCTCTCTCTCTCTCTCTCTCTCTCTCTCTCTCTCTCTCTTTCTTTCTCCCCCTCTCTCTTTTTTCTTCATCTCTCTCTCTTTTTTTTTCTTTCTCTCTCTCTCCTCTCGAAGTATATCTCCAAGTCTTTAACTTGGTCTATTTAAACGAGATTTTCTTCCCTATCCCCAGGCCCACATATGGCACATAAAGAAAATCTATTTTTGTCCATGTTTCTCACCTACAGACATCTCTCTTCCTAATTCCACAGATCTTCTCTGATCTCTGAAATATCTGTGTAAGATTCCTGATGCTGATTAGTAGCTGAGGAAAATCACCAAATAAAGATCATTTTTTAACTGAAGTTGTGCAGAAGTATTCTACGATTTTCAAACTAAGATCATTATTTAAAAACGTTAAGCCGAAAAAAAAAACCTGTTACTCTTGGTCTTTATTCTTCACGTTATTGAATCGGAAGTAGAAACAAAAGATTGTGAAAATAAAACGAAACCGAACTGATGCCGTGAATGCGATTGTAATGAAGAAAAGCCACAATGGCGTAGCATCGACCATCTTCGCTGCACCTTAGAACTAATATTCGGCGAGGCCCCGCTACTTGCCTCAACTCTCCGGGATGTTATTCCAAAGGGCTGTGGATGCGCACTTCTTGTTATTAGAACATCCTTGACCTCCATTGGATGATAAGCTCTACATCACTTCCGGAACAGTCATGGCGTGATATTCAACTGCATGCTGATCGTCATTCTAAAGAGTTTATCTAAGTGTAGATCTAGATTCTGGATCTAGAATTTAGATATTATACCATAATTTAATTCACTACATGTATGTGGCCATTTTGATGTAAAGAATAGATCTACATCTGTAGCTTGAGGCTGGTGAGCGCATGGTAAAAATTACCTGCTTCGACGTCAAATGAAGATCGGTAGGTTCTTGAGACATCCAGATCTAGAGATCTAGAATCTAGATCTAGATCAGTAGATCTAGCGCGATAGATTTAATTGTAATGGCACACATCCATCTTAACCCTTTGGAGAGAGCAACGTTTTTAATGCGAGCCGCAGTTGTGAAAAGTATTTCTCATTTGGGACAGACATTCTAGATCTAGATCTAGATCTAGACTATATCTAGATCTACATTCTAGATCAAAGGAAAATCAGTCGAGTCATTTTTCTCCTTTGTTATGCATAGTCATTAACCCTTTTAACACTTTCATTTTTCCTCTTTACTTATCTAAACAACCAAAGAGGTTTTATGTGTTTTATAGTACCTTTTCTAAAATGGCTGTTGTGATTTATATGATTGTAATACATATCAAGTGTTGCATATCATTGGAAAGGTAATTGGACCGGGTATAACATATTTCACGTATTTATGTCAAATTTGATCATGCATACTAATGAGCTAATTTGCATATCTAAAAATAGAAAATTTGCGCAAAAAAAATGAAACAAAAACGTATATACCAACACATAAACAACAGTAAACTTACCAAATCTTTTATTTTTTATTTCTTGCACTTATGCTTTGCAAGACAAGTCTTATGCAGACCTTTGTGGCACTTTGTACAAGCAGTCCGGGACCGTTTTCTGCCGCCAGGCTGTTTACGGTCAGAACAGACGCAGCAGTCTTTTTCTTTACTATCAGGGATCATTACAACTCCAGGTTAATGCCTCCCCGCCTCCCAAATAGTCCTCTACTAACTGTTCTACAGCTTGGACATAGAATTTATACCTATTTATGGGGTTTTCAGCCGCGGTGTTCTGCTTGTAAAGAATGTACGAATTGACAAACATTCTGTTCAAAATGCTAAATGCTACCTTCTTCCAGTATTTGACTACACGCCTTTCATCTAAATAAGCATATAACATCATATCTGACTGGTCCACTCCCCCCATACTCTTAATATAATCTAAAACAACATTTGGTTTCCTACGTACTACCCTATCTCCATCACCTCCACCTCTTTGACGAATCTCAACCTCTGTAACATCTGCTACTGACTTGGACGAAAGCAATAAGACAGGTTTCTTTTGGGTTTTTTTTTCCCTGTAAGAAGTAGCCAGCAGGAAGTCTTGTCTAAAAAAGGCTGATTCATTGGGCTCTAATTTATTTTTTATGAGCTTTGGCAGGCCTTTGCTGTTCTGTCTGACCGTTCCGGTTGCGTAGGTTTTTGAATTGTAAAGTTCTTTTCGCAGTGCAACACTTGTAAAAAAGTTGTCAATAAAAACATGATAGCCTTTTCTCAGGTAGTTTCCCATCTGCAACAATGTAAGGACAACTCTATGGGCTAAACCCCTTCCATCACCAGCTTCGGGCCTGTCTCGCTTTCCCCTATAGACAAAGCATGCCAAAACGTATGCCGTGAGTGACTCGCACAGCATCCAAAGCTTGATCCCCCATTTATGATGGTGCTTATTTGGCAGATATTGAATGAGCTGAGTCCTGTTTTTAGTGCCTATTAGGCTCTCATCCACAGACAGGTTTTGGCGAGGAGTATAGTGATGCCTAGATTTTGAGTTGAATTGTTCAATTATCGGTTGAAATCGGGCACACGCATCATATCCCTGTTGACCTGGTCGCGGTAAATTGGATCGAGTAAGGTGGAAAAATTTCAGCAATAGCTGAAATCTAAGTCTGGGCATTACTTGTCCAAACCAAGGAGTTTGTTGAGAGTCTGATTTGGACCAATATGAAAATAGTGTTGGCTTTCTATTGAGGCCCATATTGATGATAATTGCAAAAAATGCTTTTATCTCAGCTACCGTTGTCGGCGTCCACTTTCGAGAGATTGAATGCCGTCTCAAATTGTCTCTATTGTTGTTTAGAAAGTTAGTAGCATAGTTGTTAGTGTGAGTAACAATGCTGGTAAGAAAATCCATTGTAAGAAACAAATAAACATACGAAATTGGTGGGGAGGCAGGAGGTGGACAGTTCTTGGGACCAGCAGTCTCATCAAAACTAAAGGCTGGATCGGCCTCATCCTCGGGAGGGTATGCTCTTACCCATGGGTTTGCCCCTAGATCTATGTTTCCAACTTCGTTTTCATCTTCACTATTATTAGAACTAGATACCCTTCAAATTCTGATTCATCAGAAGATACATCTTCTAGATCTACATCTGAAAGTGTTTCTTCATTCATCTTGACAAATTTCTTGTCTAGATCTAGATCTAGGCAGAGATCGGTGAATCTTTCGTCAGCTTTGGCTAACATAAAACTGAAACTAGCGAGACAGGATGTGAGCTCTCTTGAGTGAAAACAACAAAGCAACATCGGTGAATTCGTGCTTCAACTTGTTCGCTCTTCTTTCCGGTGTAAAGTTTATACAAAGCCCCGTAAAATAATGGCGGAGATATCGGCCCGAAAGTTATTTTGGCTAGTGGTACCTGGGCCGAGATATCGGCCCAAAAGTGTTTTAAGGGTTAACTGTTTCACTCCACAGTCAGATTATGCGGTTGGACATCAGCAAATTCTAACATGCAAAGAAAATTTGGGTGTGGTGGACTTATAAGTCTATATCTCATTTATTATTTGAAAAAACCCCAACAAACTAGGCCTATATATCAGTGTAAAGGAATTGAAAAGACTATAACAATGTAGGAATATTAGAAATTGAGACAAGTATGAAGTCTTATTATTGTGAAAAAAAAGAGTTGGAAAAATCAAAAAAATCGATTACAATACAAAAAAAATCAGGAAAAAATTGTGTAACAAACGCTGTATCTATGATAACCCATTGAAATTTCTACAGTATATGGTAAAAACATTTCTAAAGCTGCACACAAAATTTCATGATAATATCTTGAATAGTTTTTGACTAGTATAAAATTTACTGGATCATGGGAAAAGATAAAAAAGGCAAAAAAAAGTGAAAAAAATATTTCACATATTACAACATACTTTTGCCAATTAAGGAGAAAAAAAAAACATTTAGGCCTATCTTATTTGTATGTATACTCTCTCTCTCTCTCTCTCTCTCTCTCTCTCTCTCTCTCTCTCTCTCTATATATATATATATATATATATATATATATATATATATATATATATATATATATATACTTGACAAATATGTGTGTATTTGAAGAGATGTGTATTTAGATTGAAAAAAAAAAAAAGGAAAGATTTTAGTAGGCTAACTAGTAGAATCAGGATTTTTTTTTCAGTCTTACCTTTAGGGCTTTGTGCTTGTTTGAGTTATAATCCATTTGAGTGATAATCCACAATGTGAAAGACACAGTTTTAGGTAACCTCATGTTGATAAACATCAATTTCACATAAATAACTTCACAACTCTAAATAATACAATAAATTCACAACACAAAATACCGCAGCTAATTTAGAAAACTACAGTAAGAACCCATCTTCAATGTTTTTGATTACATTTAGACCAGAGCTTGTTTTGTATGCCAAATTTTGAAGCAATTGTTTTTACACATGTGTGGCTTTTCTAGGCATGAAGAGCAGACATTTGTCGTTCGCTTCATTTTCCCTGGCTTACTGCAAACCCTACAGTTTCTGTCTTTCTTCACTGTCTCCATAAAATGCGTTTCAGGGACCAGTAGCTCCGCAAGTGCAACTGGTGCAGGGACTTCCCTGGTCCTTTGGTTGCTTTCAGCACTAGCCTCTAATAATTGTCTAATCAACATATCTTTGAAATCTGATAAAGGCATCTTTTTCCTATTGTTTCCACTTTTCAAATGGAAAATGGAAGATTTTTTTCCACCATTTATATGACTTTCTTTTGTGCAAGCCATAATATTGGATTTGTTGGTCCGCCATATCGCACCTGTTCATATTCTGGTTGTATTTATCAATACATGATGGTTTGTGGATCACTTCTCTTCTTTGCCTTATTTCTCTTGTTCCAACTTCACCATCCGTTGTTGCGACCACCACATTCTTTTTGGCTTTTTTGTCTCTAAATGCAGAGAGAAGAAGCCAGTTGTCTTGTGTGGCATACCACTTGATTTGAAGAAAATCAAGTTTAAGGGTCTTGATATCAGGAGGGAAATCTTTCTGTCTGGTATCCACTGTCCCAGTATAGTGAAATCCTTTTGATCTCAGGACCAAAGGGCGGCATCAAGGTGTAAAACCTGTCCGCAAAAATGTGGTGCCCTTTTTGAAGAGGCCTCAACAGCTTTTCAAACACTTTGATAGCCTGGCTGCACTTAGGGTCCAAGTCTGGATGATAAGCTGTTTGTGATCCATAATATGTGAAAATATTGTATTTGTAGACATAGCCAGTCTGGCTGTCACAAAGGCCAAAAGTCTTTATATGGTATTTTGACGGTTTTGAGGCATTGAATTGTTTATACTGCCAACGCCCATGAAAACCAATAACCATTTCATCAATGGAAAGGTTTTTTTCAGGATAAAAAGCAGCTTGAAAGGCTTTTGTAAGCTTGTTCAGAAAGGGTTCAATCTTTTCTTGACTCTCTGCATTTGCTCCTGAGGTATGGAGAAAAGTGTGAAAGAGTGCTTCAAACCTCTTTCTAGGCATAGTCTGTGAAAACCATGGTGTGTACTCATGGGGAAGGTTGCTCCAGTATGCCCTAACACTTCAGCGTGGATTTACACCCATAGCCAAGAGAATGGCAAGAAACCTAAAAAACTCATCTTTGTAGATGGGTTCAAACTGTAGAAATACTGACTGTTTACAAGCTGGCCTATTCTTAGCACACAAGTCAGCTGCATAGCTGTTGATAGAAACTAGAAGTTCATCTAAAAATTCGTTTGTTAGAAGTGTAAAGAGGCAATCTAGAGCTGAGCTGTTCTCATCTAAACCTAGCTCTGGGCAAACTCCAGTTGACCCTTGCCTGACAAAACGAAAACTGATCTCAGTCCTGACCTCTGTAATTACTCTCCAGCTATCATGTTATACAGCAGCCTGGGTGCTGGTACTAGGACTAGATGTAGAAGCTCTAGATCTGTCTACTAAGTCATTATTGTCTATCGCAACTCTAGATATATTTCCTACTGGCGATCTAGACCTAGATCTAGGTCTTTGATTCCTATTTCTAACTGGTAGGGGAAACTTCTTTCCATGTGTAGTAGGCAACGCCCCCTTAGATCTAGATCTAGCCTGAGCAGACTCAGTTTCACTTTCACTAATTCTAGATCTAGCATCTGAACCTGAAGAATTGTCACTGTCACTATCAGAAGAGTAAGGAGAATCACCATCGGAAAGAATATTGTCACTATCTGACATATTTTCAATCAATTGCTGCACTGCAAGTGACGATAACCTACGTGGGGGGCGTTGGCCCGAGCCACCAGCTTCCATGTTGTCAGTTTGAAGATCGCAACACTGTTTCTTTTTTAAAATTTTACCACAAATCTAAAAAACCGCGTCAGCTACCTTTGTCTAATCAACATGAAAGGAAGTCTTGAAGGTTTAGGCTGGTCATGAGCAAGTGATAGCTTCGTCCTCAGATGTGTTCACTTTGCAAAAATAGTTTTTTTTTTACCGAGCCGATTGTACCGGCTTAGTGCCATTTTCTGTGTAAAACTTGAGCCGGTACAATCGGCTTTGTGGAGCGAAACAGTTAAATAAAAAAAAAATAAAACTGACAATGGGATAGAAGGACTTTAAATCTAGATTAGATCTAATTCTAGATCTAGATCTGTCTTTCGTTTCAATTTTGGGATATAAAATGCAATAGATCAAGATCTTGTGTAATTTTCTAGGGCAGAGCGGGGTATAAAGCACCACCTTTTCCCCCTAATTTCACTATTTTCATTTCTCACCACAATTTTGGAGTTTTTAACTCCGGTCCCGTGGGCGGCGTGACCTGGAAGTAGGTCAAGCTAGTGTGCTGTTTCCCAGGCGAGTTTGTTTGTAAACAGTGCAGCTGGCTGAGCTGTCTGGCTGTTTGAGAGCTCTGATAAAAATAAGCCTATTGCAGCTTTTTTACCGAAAAAAGACCCAATAAACTATATATATTCTTAATCCCTGAACCCTAAGGAAACGGCTGTGATTATTTGTATTGAGCTTTTGTTATATTTAAGCAGTCTTCAAGGAAATTAATTATCAATAGATAAGAATTTACCCCAAGTTTAGTGCAGCTAGATCTTTATCTTGAGCTAGATCTGTAAAGTTCATGCCCCTCAAATAAGATTTAAACCTACAAATATCACTCCCCACTTACTTCTCAGATTTGAACATCAGTTAAACAAATTTAGAATAATCTAATTAAGAGTATAGGTTGCTGTTTAACTGAACAGAATGTGCGCATTTATAATTTAGAAAAAAAATTTTTGGAGGTAAAGAAAACATTTCTCCTCCATGTCTGAATCTAGCCTCTTTTTTCAGGTAACAAATTGAGAGCTCTGCTCATCAGGAAAGTAGAGAAGAAAACGAGAGTGAATAATTAGGCCCATGGAAAAAAAAATGAAGTTGATTTGAAAAGAATAATGTAAGACAAGAAAGACACAAAGAATAGAAAAAGTACCTTTCCCCTCTGAGTCCCTGGAATTCCAGGTCGCAGGCTTGGGACTGCCTCGGCCCATTAGAAAGGTAGAGAAGAAGAGAAAGAAAAAGAGGTCCTGAAAAGGACCATTTGGTTTTCATGTAGGATTAGGAAGCAGCAGTGTGGTCGAGAATGACATCAGGTGACTCTAGTGACAGGCTCGTGCTTATTCATCTTGATCAGCATGTTTTCGTTTGAAGGCTCGCTTGAAATCTTTGACTGAGTGATAGATTTCAAAGCAGGGGTCTACATGGAGACTAACCTCACAGGAGCGGCATTCATGTCGAGAAAACTTCCTCTTCGTTGGCTCAGAGCAGACGGCACACGCTCTCTGTGGGTGCTGTTTTTTTGGCTCCAGGCTTCGGTTCAATTTTTTTTGCAAAATGACGAGCCATCAGCCTAAAAAGGGATGTCTGTACAACTCCAACAGCTAGAGGTGGTCTTGGAATGAGCAGAACGAGTTGTGCCAACTGCTTATAGCAAGGTCACGGCAAAATATTCGATGTGACAGTTTCTTCACTGCGGTGACTTTGTGAACCAAGTAGGCGTTCAGAACACCAAGCATGAACAAATGGAAAAATGCTTTTTTCCACCACTTCAGCCTTCGTGGTTTAAAGGCGTTGTAGCTGACCATTTGATCGCTCTTGTCAACAGCACCCATAAGTTGATTGTACTGGTGTACTGCCTCAAATTTGACGATTGGTTCTTTTGTCACTGGGTTGTTCTTGCTTGTCTCTATCACGTTGGCTGCATGGGCGGTGGTGACTCGCACTTCTTTCTTGTCCATGAACCTGATGTAATTCAGGGTTCCATTGGTGAGAGTTGTGACAGTGCGGTCACCCTTTTTCAATTTGGGAAGCGTTTCTTTGGGTGGTCCGTTTTTCCGGTATTGTGGCATTGTCCCACAAGCAAGGGTGTGGTTCTCCTTCAGATAACCAAACAGATCTGGACTTGTATAGAAGTTGTCGACATACAAAGTCCTTCCACAGCCCATGTATGGGGAGATGAGTCGATCGATGACATTGAATCATGCGACGACACCTCTCTTCTGCCAGTGTAAAACTCCAGGTTGCAGCTGTAGGCTGTAGCGCTGTCACACAGTTCAAACACTTTTATCCCAAACTTGTCTGGCTTGTCTGGGTTATAAACCCGAAATGACAGTGGACCTCGCCAGGCTACCATTGCCTCATCAATGGCAATTTTTTTTCCAGGGTGAAAAGTGTTTTGAAAGTTTGTGGCAAGCTTGTCAACAAAAGGTATCAATTAAAAAATTGGATCATGAGTTGGGCTATCTCATGATGGTTGCTCCTCGATATTTGCAAGATGGAGAAAGGACAGAATCAGACAGAATCTGTCCTTCACCATCACAGATGATGAGTCCCATGCCAATTATGAGACTGAGGAAGGCCCACATCTCAGGCACTGTAAAATGGACCCAGTGGCGGAAGCAAGATTTAGGGCTGAACTGTTTGGTCTTGAGCGTCTGGGTGGCATATCTATTTGTCTCTCGAACAATGCTTTCCACCATCTCATCATTCACCATCAGTTTTAGGAAATCTAGAGGAGTTGTGTCGCCCATTACCATTTGCAATCCACTAGTTCCAGTGAACTGGAGTTGGTCGGGGGCAGTTGTTCCCTCTCTCCACGAAGTTGAGGCTGGTACATCAGCAGGCTCATCGTCAATCTCATTGATTTCTAGAGGTTGACGAAGTGCAGACTGAACATATCGGCTTTGAGTAGGCACGAATTCAACCTCTTCGTCCTCGATGTCCAGGTCACCATTCTCGCGTTGAAATTCGGAGACGAATATCTCAGGCGAGTTGCTTCCCTCAACAAGGTGGCGAAGAGTATCTTGATCTTCAAGATTCAGAACCTCCATAGCTCGTTAGACTAACGCTGCCTGGCTTAGATTGTTCTGGCACTGAAGGCCCAAGCAACTTGGGAGACGTAAAATTTGATGCCTGTTACGGACAAGCCCTGACATAACAGAAGAAATTACTGTACACACATACATGCATGCAAACACGAAGACAGCACATCAAGCATCCATCCCTAAAACTGCAGTAACAGTATCACAAGCAGCGATGGTCAGTAACAACAGGCCTGGAATTGAACTAACGGTACCAAACCACCCCACCCCTTTCGCCCATCATCTCTCGTCCCAGCTGCTTATGAAACCAATGTGTAGTTCTGATACACTAGTCACTTTCTTATGTACAGATACTATACCATCACAACTTTCTCAAGCACTGCAATGGCCAGCATCCAAGTTTCATGGTACCAGGATAGCTCTTCTCTCACTCAACACATTATTGAGATAGCCACGCCCACCCCACCACCCTTTTGCTTCATTATAACTTGGTCTAGCCTTGATGGAGGAGTTCCAATCTGCTAAAAGCTCATCGGTTAATATTTCAGGAATAGCCAATCAATGACTTATACACGCATTTCTCTCATGAGCGTCGAAAATCTTCATTCATTGAAGGCCTACACGGCCGTGGTAAAAACCTGTACAGCCGCGGGTTAGCGGGGGGTCGCCCCATGTGGTCAAAATGCCTACAGCCAAGTCTCGCGTAGTGCTGCGGGGCTGTGATAATAAAACCACGGTCAAGTGAGAAAGGTTAAGAACCAAATATAAAATATGTTAGCAACACCACTTACAAATGGAAAAAACACGCTGGTTTGTATCAGGGAAGCACAGGAGATTTAATTTAAATATTTTAAAGTCATGTCAACTTACCAAAAAAAAGTGCTACCTGGGGCATCAACTCTCAGAAAGCAAAGGGTTTTATTAGCCAATCAAAGAATGCAGATATGCTCTCATTTACTTTTATGCTTGTTGCTTACTAATAGAAAGGATCCCTTTTCTGTCATCAACATTCACCTCTTGTTTGATCAAAAAGACATAGGAAATATTTTATTTTGATTTTTTTATTAACATTTAACTCTCTTCCTTCCCTATTGTTTTATCAGTTTTAGAAGACCTTGACACCCTACTATTTATGAAAGCTGATTTATGCATCCTTAAATTTCTAAGTTATAAGTATCATATACCATTGCGAAGGGAAACGGAAGGGCTTCAAGGTCAATTAGTTTTCAAGTCGATTATGATGTAATGTGACATCATTTGACCTATATTTTGTTACTAAAAATAGAAAACTGATTTTTATAAAACAGACATCAACTTCACTATGAAGGAAAAAAATTTCCAAAGAAGAGTATTTCATAAATTTTGGCTGATTTATTCACACAAACCAATCTACAAACAAAATCAAAGAGTTTTTTCACAAAAATCTCATTATTTTTTGGAATACGCAAAAAATTTAACACTATCAAAATTCAAGAGACTGGTTGCGTAACCCAGTATATATCTATAGTGACACTGAAAATTCTATCTTTGGAAAAAAGATGGACATATGACATATCAAAATGAAGGTAATTTCACACTGATTTTAAAAATACTATTTAAAACACAATACAGAATGATGCTGAGGTTAAAAATGGACGAAAACAAAGATTCAGTGGTTAAAAATTAAAAAAAAAATATGAAACTCCAAAATGAGGTGTGATTTTTTCCATATTTCACAAGGTCTACATCAATTTAAAATGCAAGTCTTCAAAACACTTTTTACTTATTTATATCCTGCAACTGTTCAACTGCGTAACTTTTTAAGTACTACATATCAAGGAGTGTCCATTGGATGATTTTAGGAAGGTTGGCAAGGAACGACAAACCACGATTAGCGCTTGTGATAAGCTAAAAGACAGTTACGCTTTTTTACAAAGCATAGATGAACACCACAACCATCACATTTGACATTAGTTTTCTTTTCCTGCTGATACTTATAGCAGAGTTTACAATTTCTTCTTTTAGCACTCACAACAGGAACAATAGAATGGCACACATGATAAATGTGCATTGATGCTACAGGTACCTGGGCGTACAAAGCAATTTTAGCCAAATCTCTTATAAGCTCTTCGGTAAAATCAAGTTGGGTGTACCTATTTGGTCTTCTTAATTCCAAAACATCTTTGTTCCTACTTCTCCAGTCATTAAATAGAATATAGGAGTTAACTCTTGAAATGTCAATCATGTGCAAAAATAATGTTTTCCAAAATTTGTTTGTTTTTCTAAGACCATGATATTTATTGATAAGTTGATCACTTCTATCAACACCCCCCATATATTTATTATAGTCTTTAATTGCTATTGGCTGCTTTACTTCTATCCTCTCAAATTTGTTGTCAACTTTAGTTCTCCTGGTTACTTTTTCTGTGCTGTTAGCCTCATGGAAAGTAGACATAACAGAAATAGTTTTGTTATCCCGCCACTGTACAGTTAAAACTTCTTCATCTCGACTCCACCTGTAATCTCCTCTTTTAGATCCCTTTTCAAACTCCTTAATATTTTTAAGCTCAGTGGGAAAACCTCTACGATTAAACAAAATAGTTCCACAAGCCCCAATTCCAATCATGAACAAATCTTTCATCAGCGTTACTGTTGTATAAAACTTGTCAAAAAAAATCCTGCACCCTTTCCCAACAAGTCTCTTCACTAGTTTCATTACGTTATAAGCTAGCCCCCCATCCCCTTGCATTCCTGTATCTTTGCCTAAGTAGACATCAAAATTATAAGTATATCCTGTCTCTGGATCTGCTATCACCCACAGCTTCATACCCCACTTAGTCGGCTTATCTCTAATATATTGACGAAATGAATATATCTTCCCTTATTTCTGACCATTCTCTCATCTATGGCTAAATTCCTTCCAGGCTGAAAAAGATCTTGACACCTTCTCTGAATAAATTCTAGCAAAAAGGTAACTTTAGCCAGTTTATTTTTAGGGTCCTCCCGTTCTCTATTGCTGACTTTCAAAAATGAAAGCAGCTGCTGAAAGCGCTTTTTCTCCATAAAAGCTTGCGCCCAAAGACCGTTGTAAAGAGTCTTGGCGCTGTAAAATGTCTCCCCACTGGGTGCAAGTACGATGCCCATATACATCAGCAGAGCCAAGAATCTGTAGAACTCCTCAGGCTCTATATCAAACTACCCTTTATACATCTCAGGCTTTGATATTCCTGTGGTATGGGCTGATTCATTGGTATACCTGTACAACAATAACAATAAAAAAAGAGAAAAAAGTTTCTGTCACTCGGCTGGCTACAACAAGCATTGGCACAACTAAAGGTTACCTACATCTGCAGCATATGGTTATTTTTTCAAAACAATCTTTCCACATAATAACGGTAAAAATTTAATTGCAAAATAGTGAGAAAGCCATAAGCCACACAAA
Organism: Elysia crispata; assembly: GCA_033675545.1. Classification (NCBI taxonomy): domain Eukaryota; kingdom Metazoa; phylum Mollusca; class Gastropoda; family Plakobranchidae; genus Elysia; species Elysia crispata. The sequence goes on along the minus strand of JAWDGP010007241.1, from coordinate 29,588 downwards.
CATCTTATACGGAACCCTCCAATTTTTTCTGCTTGTTTTACATTGAGGCAAGACAAAAGCTTTTTTAGTCATAAGCAAAGAAGTCTGGTCAGCATTAAATTATCTCACAAAAGTGACATAACTCATGCACTAACTTTCATAAAAATCATTCCTAAACATAAGCTTTTTTGAGACATTGCAACTGTCGCAGCTGATAAATACAATCACTGTGTACAATACATACTGGCATAATCTTTCAACTACGTCGAGGGTGAAGAACATTTGAAAGAACTCCACAACTGACAGGTAGCGACTTTTCTCTGTTCTGGTCCGGATCACACCAGGCAGCTGGAATCCTTGAACACGCCCGGGACGAAATGGTAGCAATGACCAGGGCGGCCCGTCATCTCTATCAAGGAGACCCCTGACCATATTGATAAAACATAAAATGATTACCTCATTTCACCATTATTGTATTCCAGGATGGGTCAATGTAGGTCTACACTAACTGATGAACTTAAAACTTAACTCTATAAAACAAATTATCTAAGTTTGCACACTCTGTGAGGCAGTTTCTTTTTTCTGTGTGCGCAATATAGTACCGATTGAAAACCATCTCATCCTCTCTATAGTATAACTTACAGGACTGAATTTAGGAAGAAGTCTACGTTTTATAAAGAGAAAGGAAACTATTCACTAATTGAAAAAATAAACAGTACAAATTGTCTCAAACCTCAGCTACATAGCATAGGTTGCATATCATTTACAACTGATTCCCTGAACCACTTCCTGATTAGACTTATAGCTTAGAGATCGACTTTCCTAGATCTAAATAAATGAACTATTTAACAAATGATAAATTAGCCGATCAGTTTTCAAAATAGGGCATTTATTTTCCTTGAGAATCATAATAATAACAAAATCAATGCATAAAGTTGTATTTACCTGTTTGTGGAAGTTTTGTTTACAGTGTCAATGGTGGAGTTGGCACTGCTACTAGATCTACTTGTGTTGGTGATATCAGAATCTGTATATGTAATTTCGTCAGAATTTGATGTTTCTGTCTCTAATTCCCAAGATTCATCATCTTATTCATCTATATGTGGCTCAAAATCGCTATCAGAATCCATGATGTATAAGATTTTAAGGGAAAATGAGATTATGCTTCCAATCAGTCGGTTGACAAAAGGGAAAGGAATCCCAAGATGGCGGCCGTCTTGTAACAAGCAAAACAATATTTCGGACTTAATTTTTTAACTTAAAATCATATTCTTATTCAATGAAATGAATTTATATAAAAATTTAAGGTTTTGTTTGTCATTTGAGTGTGTTTTTGACTCAATTGACCCCGAATCAGATGAATAAATAGAAACCAAAGCTATCGTTCACAGGTGAAGGAAATTGTAAAGGGAAGGAAGAGAGTTAATGTTTTCACAAATTTTCAGTTTTTGGGGGCATTAGGCACCCACCTTGGGGGGCAATAAGCACCCAGTGAGCTGGGTGCAAAAATCGCATAGCCACTCTTCCTCCTCCATTTCCTCAAGGCTCCCTGTGATGTCAGTGCACTTGAGATGGAACCAAAGGCTACAGATATCACATTGGATCCAGTTGTCACCACCACCAGCTTGCCCACAACGTCCACACTCTGTGTCATCTGAGCATGGGTTGGAGTTTATCAGGCTCCCATGTCGTGGGCGGGTGTTCTTTGTATTTTTGCCTCTACCCTTGCTTTGCCGCGGCCTCCTCCCTCAATCGATGGACACAATCGTCTTCTGTGAGGCTTTCCCCATACCGAAAGCGCTGCACTCTTGCTAACAAACCTCTTCCTCAATAGGAGAAATGAGGTTTCAGTAACTCCAGGAAAACGCTTCAAATCGCTGACGGGTTGGAAACAGGAGCTGGGACATGTGTTGATGGGCCAGCAGGAAGTGGAGACAAGGGTCCAGTGGAATGGTCGGCAGATGTTCCTGATGAAGGGGCGGCAGATGAAGCATTCCTGCTTCTTCTCTGTCTCTGGGCTCTCTCCTGCTTTCCTCTTCCCAGGTCCGTCGGTGTATAATCCGGCTAAACTCGGATCTTTTCTTCCCTGGGCTTTCCTTTTCACGGCCTCCAGTTCCTCTTTCATTATTTCAGCCGTGGTTGTTTTCTTTGGACTTTTCTTTTTTGGACTCAGAGCCTTGTCCTTTCTTTCTGCCGGTATTTCTACCGGTTCTTCTTTCCTCTCCTTCTCTCCCTTTGCCGGTGGTGGCGAAGTTGGACTATCCCTCGCTGGTTTCGGTGGCGGGGGCGGCTTGTCCGGTGATCCTGCTTTGCTAGGAGGGGAGGCCTTCTCTGTTGCCGGTTTTGTTGCTGCAGCGGCGGGGGGAGCTTTTGCTGTTGTCGCGGCGGGGGGAGCTTTTGTTGCTCGTGGTGGTGCTGCCTGATGGACTGGTCTTTTTGTCCCAGCCATCCTGGCATACGAGATGCCAGTCACCACATTCCCGGGGGCTGGCTCTACTCTCCTCCCCAGAGTCCTCTACGTCCTCTGGCTCATTCTGTTGGAACACTGATTGGGCCAGTGTTCTGTTGAATGGCAGTGGTAGCACCTCTGCCGTCGTCCTTTGAGAGACACCATGATAAGTGCCTCTTCCTGCTTCCCATACTCGTTAACTTTCTTATATGGGATATCCCCCTCATCTCGAATTGACATCGAGAAGTCAATTCTACTCAAGTCCCGCCTTTCTTCTGGCCGCGTGACTGTCACTTCCGGCCCAAACACGGCCTCGGCCAGCCTCCCGATGGCAGCCAATTGCAAACTGGGCGGTACCCACAGAAGCCGCACTCGTGTGACTTCCTCACTTTACTTTTGGAATCTGAACGTGAGTTCAGATCCCTCGGGTGTTACTCTTCCTTTTGTTGTTTGGTTATTTAGTTTTTCAACTAAATCTTCCTTTATACATCTTATATACCATCTGGTGGGTATTTCGAGCCTGTAGCAGCTGAACTGCTCTTCCACTTTCTCTGAATTGAAAGCCTCTGTCACACAGATCACACAACTTTTTAAATTTTCAAGATATCTCTATTGGTTGTTAAGTTATGATTTTTTTCTTTATTAATTTTGTCCTAAATTTTAACACTATTTAACCCCCTCCCCTGATTTTGTGACCGCTTTCCGAAAGTTTGGAGCGAAAAATGCTACAACTTTGCAACCGATAGAGATATTTAAAAAATTTAAGCACCAAAATGCTTGTTATTCTATGTAGAACACACCTCTGCAAAAACTGTATCAAATGCAATGGACAGAATATATTTATTTTACATAATGAAAGTTAGATTCCAACAGTGTTGAATAGGAAAAGTGGAAAATTTCAATGAAAAATATGAAAAATGCAATAACTTTGCAACCGATAGTGATATTTAAAAAATCTAAGCACCGAAATGCTTGTTATTCTATGTAGAACACACCTCTGCAAAAACTATCAAATGCAGTGGACAGGATATATCTACTTTACATAATGAAAGTTAGAATCCAACAGTGTTGAATAGAAAAAGACAGAAAATTTCAATGGAAAAAAAATTTAAAACAAAAAGGAAGAAGAGAATCACATGAAATTTTGTGAAAACTATTGGTACCACATGCAGTAATTAAAACATTTCAAATAAACGAGATCGCTCCAATGATAGCTTCTGCAAAAAAAGAAATTACAGACACTGTTTTGTCAACTGAATATGACTCTGGCTCCTCTATAGACCAGTATCCTATTGTTACATGTTCTGATCCCTCAAATCCCTGAAAACGACCGTTGAAGTCTTTCGAGTCTCTAGAATGTAGGAAAGCTAATCCTAACAAGCTGTTAGGGTCATTAATGAATCTTTGCACTTTTTCTTTCACAATTTCAGAGCATTCTAGTCCTTCGGTCGACTTCTCCTTCAGACATTTTGAAATTGATTTAAGGGCAAGCTTTTTCTCTTTTTCATTTCTTTCAGTAGCAACCACACCCCTTCTCCTGTCAATCTCTTCAATAACTTCCCTATCCGAAACACATCTGCGGACTCTCTCCAGCTTTGCTTCTGAAATGGCAAAAGAAATGATAGAGTCTTGGACACTTGGCTCCTGGCTCTCCAACCACTGGGTGCATTTATTAAGTTTTGACCGTACTTTCCCATTTAGGAAACCATCAGTAGCAACTGGGGCACAGTGAAACATTTTATCCAGGCATCCCAAGGCTCTTTCAGATGCCATATAGTGAGTTGGTGCACATACTGCTTTTTGTTTTAAATGTGCTGATGGCTCAGGGTCTGTCAGAAAAAGACCAAGCTGGGAAAGCAGAACATCTAAGCACGCCTGAACCAGTGCCTCGAGGGCTTTTCGTTGAATGTCATCTTCCCCTGAAACGAAGCACAGTAGCGCTGAAAGGACATCATCCGATTCAGGGCACAAGGGCTCCCCAAAAGCATTCAATGTAGGTGACATGAGGAGCTCTGGTGCCGACTGCCATAGCAGAAGTTGCTGCTCACTCTTCTGTACAAGAGGACGCTGTAACAAGAGAAAAAAATACCCCAAACCATTATATTACTAAAAAAAACATGTGTAAACAATGGAATGAAATTTAAAAAATGCATGGTCACTTCTCCCTGTATTTAGTCTACGCATTTGAAAAAGGGTTAAGCAGGTAAAAGATAAAAATTTTTTAAAATTTTTTCTGATTTACTACAGTAAAAGACTAAGATTTTACAAAAAAAACAAAACAGTAACACTTAGAGAATTCTGAAAAAAAATTTTTGTTTAAGTCATCAAATGAAAAAAATTTCCATGAAATTAAAGATGCATCCTACCATATCAAGATTGGACATCTCTGAAGAATAAAACTTGTTCATCCATGGTCCAATGACAGCAAGAGCCCATACTTGAACAATAATTTTTTCGACCATCAAGTCTTTTAGTAGCTTAGATCGCAGAAGTCCACCTAAAAGTAGATAACTGCTTGTGTTATTTACAATGGTTTTAATTTTATATATCAATTCAACATAAGATGAATAAGTTAATTAACTCCTGTTAACATCATTTATATTTTGGTTTTAAATCAACATGTCCCCTACCTTTTTATAGGTTTGAATTTGAACTTTGAATCATTGCTATTGATGTTTGCAGCAATTAGTGACACTGATACTTGTGATAGTCGTTTAAAACAGAAATATTGAATAAATTATTGCAAGAAAGAAATTTGTTACTACTATTAGAACTGACTAAATTAAGCTAAAAACTATCTTGCCACAAAAACATTTCATTCCTTAAAATTATCATATCCAAGGATGTGTTTAATGGATCACGTGACATAAAAATGGCAAATTTCAAGCTGTGTGGATATGTTTCCCTAGTAAAAAAATACAAGAGAGAACTTACCTGCAATGCAACGGGTCTCTAAAAACTCCTTCACTTTACTGCAATGAAGCACGAGAATTCCAGCAAGGTGGAACAGAACATGCATCCGATTCCCCACGTATCTGACAAATGTTCCGACAGGTAGGTTGTGTCGTCGAAGCATGTCCTTAAATCCAGCAGGATCTCCAGAACCATCTTTGAACCTGTAGTGAAAAATTGTACCAGATCTCAGAATTATGTCAGAAAAAAAATAAATAAATGAAGTGTTAATAAAAAAAAATACCTCATGTAAACATAACATTCTTTCATTAATTATTAATTTAACAGCAAAATACTTTTTTAAAAAAATATATAATTATGAACGAGAAAGAGAAGATCAGACAAGGAGTGGTTTTGTTTTGCTTTGGGAAATATATGAATAACATGAGAACACTTCATAAAAACAATTGAACAATGAAGAGTTGATATAAATAAAGCTATATGGCATGAGTACACTCACCTCAACACAGAGACTGCATTGATTAAATTGGTGGCAGAACCCTCTGTTCCAAAACAAGAGCCCCTGATCTGCCTGCTCGCATCCAACTTGGTGAGGTTCTGTTTGGCACGCCTTGCCACACTGTCCAATGGATGAACGTTGCAGTTGAGCTGTAGCAAATGAGAATCAAGCTCATCACGCAGCTGTCTAGTGACGCAGGCATTTACAGCTGCACGGTCAGACAATGTGCACGTGATTTTCGATTTCACTTGAAAAAATATGTCCTCCTGTGATTTCCCCACGTATCTTCCATACACATGAGCTGCCTCTTTAAGTGAAGATATAATATGGGACACATAGTCCGAAGTCTTCCCTCCTGGTATGTGCTGAACATCAAGAATGGGGCACTCTGACCTGTTCACAGTCAAGTGAATTTAATTGATGTGGGCACCATCTAAGGTTGTTGCATCTCAGGAGAGACATATGGGGCCGTTTTGCACCAGCATGAGCTCCATAAGCTTGATGGTCATCATAACTCCCAATTCATATGCTTTTGAATTCATATGCCATTTGGGCACATGTTGCTGGACTGGGGGTGCTTGCAAGGTCTGCTTTACACAACACTCTTGAAAAAACATTTATCAAAAAGCCACAGTTCTTAACAGGCACATCACAAACAAGCTGATTATAAACAAGACAACGCAAGTCTGATGAGTAAGCCTTTCCTTTTTTAATTTTCAGTTCTTTCTTTTCAAGCTGATTGTCTTTTAGTGTAAGTTCTAAATCTTCTGAATATTGATGAAGTTTGGCTATCTCAGTTTTTTTGCAGTGTTATGGTGCGTTGGAGCTCATGTACAGTTTTCCTTAAGGATTCATTTTCTAAAACAAGTTTGGAAACATCTTTGGTATGATTGCCATTACTAAGATGGGATTTTAATAATTGCCTTTCAACATGGTTTAATTTTATTTGTAATTTTCGGATAGTTATTTTTTGATCAGCAAGTCGTTCATGTCTTGAGATTTTTTGTTTTTAAGCCTTAAGATTAAGACTTTTTTTTTACATTAGACGCAAAGCGTTTTAATTTATGCTGCTTGCTCTTTTCTAATTTCAGTGATTTCTGCAAAGAAGAATTCACTTTTTTTGCAACTGAGCAATTTCCACACTCTTGGCGTGTCTTGACAGGAGTTGTTACTTGCGTTGTTTTATGAGCCGGTTTCTTTGGTGAATGGTGCTGGGGTGGGCTTTTTCAGAGGCTGGCTTTGCACTTCTTGTAGATGTAGCATCCAAGAGGGGAAGTTCAAACTGTATGAAATTGCCAATGAGAACACTGTTGGCCGATATCTTTTTAATTAAGGAACGTTATATATCCAAAATGCTCCTAATTTTAGTCACAAGGTGTGGCACTGATACTGGATGAGTCTCTGAATATTTTCAACCAAGAGAATTTGCAAGGTCTTTGAAAGCAATAAATTTTTTCCCCCCTTGGTAACTGTGAACTGAAATGATTAGTGAATTACAACTCCGTTGGTGCAATGTAGAGACTGATTAGCAAGAAAGGCAATTCCGTTTTTGACATCTTGTGCAGTTTGAAAATCCATTTTGGAAGGGTGATATCTGAAAAGAAAAAGGAAAACGAGAATTGGTAAAGAGTCTTCAAGGACCAATACAAATAGAAACAGCCAATTGGCAAAACTGAGAGAATTGTAAGTATTTAAAATAAGAAAGAATTAAAGCAGCGGGAAAAAAATTGAACTTTTTTTTTTTCTAATTCAAAAGACATTTGTGCGGCAATTTTAAAGAATTAAGTGCAATAAATTACTTAATTCTATTTTACACTTTAGAATATTTGATTGAAAGATGGATACATGATTCTAGATCTAAATCTATAGTTAGTCATTTGATTATAATGTAGGTAGATCTTATTGCCTTATGAACGAGATGCCGCGTAGTGTATGCAGACCAGATCTCTAGATGTAATCAACTCAACAAATTAAATTTTAATTAATTACATCACTGACCTTTAACTTAAGTTTTAAAATCCGTAAATGAATTAACTATTTGCAGTGAAACTATAACTAAGGACTCCATTGCTAATCTAAACAACAGGGAGCTTCCGTTCATCGGGACTTACAATTTAATTTTACGATTATAAAAATGAAATAATACGCCTAATATTCTTTTTTTACTAAATAATGTGAAAATAATAGATCCCATGGCTAATCACTGAAACAAATAATAAATTGAAATAAGAAATTAACTTTTCCAAAGCTAAAGTACTTAAGTAAACAACCAGTCTCCTGATGCTACTAGTGCTAGGTCAGTGATGTGTGATATCATCAAGCCGCTTGGCCTAGCTCGTCAATTTTTCGTCTGTTGACCTAAATATTGGTTTTTGGTGCATTTGACCATGGCTAAAGGAAAACATACACAAACATGAAACTGGTACTATGGTGTAGAAAAAAAGGATAATCTATGAACACTGAGTGTTTGAAAATCCCACATCGAACGGTTTTTATTTTATCACACCTTAAATCTTACCTTAATTTCAATGAAAAATAACTCCAGTTCTACCACATGGATTTAACTCGGATAAACGCCATTGAAAAGTGCTTTCTTTCTTTCTTTAAAAATATTCATCGGAAGTACGTTGGATCTGCCGGAAATGAAACAAAATGGATTTTGTCACCGGCTGTCTTGTAAGCCTTTGACTCCATGTGTTGGAGTTTCTGAGTTTTCAGCTCAGGAGGAAAATTTTTCCTGTTTGCCTGTACTGTTCCAGTGTAGTACAGGTTCTTGCTGGTGAGGTAATCCACAAGAGCCCGAGTGGTATACCACCTGTCATCAAAGATGTGATAGTATTATTTTCTCCCTTCTTTATTTTTATTGATATTTGTTCTTAAAATATTGATTCTAAGCCTAAATACACCCTCTCCCTCTATTTTTCTTCTTAAGATAGAGAGAAAGAAAAAAATAGGGAGGGAGATGCAGATATAGAGACACGCAGATAGACAGAGACATTCATATAGACAATCTTAGTACGAAAAAATTTATTTTAGTAAACCAAGATTTAGTTAAAACAGGAAAGATGAACAATTATTACCAGGAGAAAAATTAGGGTTTATTACATCTGTAATTCCACAAAGTAATACATCCAAATTTCAGTTCACGTTTAATGAAAAAAGAAACATGTGTTGTCATTTTATATCTTTTAAATACATGTATAATAAAGCATTACAGTACTCTCCCATCTATTTTTCTTCTTTAAGACAGGTAAATAAAGAATGAAAGATGGATTGAGAGACAGGCATTCATAGGCAATCTTAGTAAAAAAAAAATTATTTTAGTCAAACAACAGGATTTTGTTAAAGCATGGCAGATAAACAATTACTGCTAGGGTAAAATTATAGTTTATTAAATCTGCAATTCCACAAAAGCACACATCAATTCATTTTTTATAAGAAAAGCCTTTTATATTTTATAATTACATGTACCGGTATAATAAAGCATTGCGGTACTATTGGTTCAAAGAAAAATATATATCCTCAAGTAGGTATCCTTGTAAAATGAATACATTTTGGAAAAAAGCACTGAATCAATCAGGCAATGATTAAATCTAACACGTATGAGTGTGGTTTGAACATTTCAATAAATCTTTATGTGCCAACCATCATATCAATAAATAATCAAACTATGATTTCAATAGAAATTAAACATACCCATAGTTAAATAACTGGTGTGTAGAAGCCAATCAAATAATAATTGATTGTCACACACGTACAATAAAACCCACATATTATTCTCTGCAAGTAGCAAATAAAAAGTTTCAACTTTTCAAATGAGTGAAATTAAAGTTAGCAGTTACCCTATCGACAGGTATAAATGGACACACAATATACATATATAAATGTAATATACATCTTACATGTCAAATGTGAAGCAGATATGTGAAATAATAAAATTATATCCATTTAATGATTTATGATGTGCATGATGCACAATGAAAACTGTTTTTGTTTTTTTTTCATCTCCATAACATATGGACACTTGATCTCCAAATGAATGGATTTCAGCCGTTGTTTGTAAGAGTGAAAAATTCGCATCAGGTGTCTCCATCTCCTGACGCAAACCAACCCCAACATCATCTCCACCAACTGTTTTCATGTCTTGAAGCATTGTCTCATTAACTGTAACATCAACCTCAACAACTCTCTTCGTCTCTTGGCTCAACCCAACTGCAACATCATCTCCACCAACTGTCTACATCTCTTGAAGCACTCCCTCAACTTGAACAATACCTCTCTCCATCTCTGAAATACCAACACATCTCCAATTTTATTATCACCACCTGCCTCATCAATGAGATCCCTCCTTGACTTATCCCTCAACTTCAAAATTAATCCCACCTTCTTCCTCAGTTTCTTCTACAATATCATCTACATCAACTTTGAGACCTACTCTCTCTTGAAACTGCACATTTCTCTCCATCTCTACCATGTCATTTGCGAATTCCAGCACATGTTCTATATCAACATCTTCATCTTACCAGCTGCCCACACCTAACTCCAACAGCAACCAATTCCTGACAGGCCTCCTTCAGTGTCATCCTCTTCTCCCACTCTGACCTCTCTCTGCTAGCACTGATGACATCAATTTCAGCACTCACTACACCCCCATCACTTTCCTCCTCTCCCTCAAAGCATCTCAATAATCTCTCCTTCAAATATCGCTCTGGAACATTTGCTAGTGGACTGACATTTTCATATTGACGGTACGCCAAAACATGCCAACATGGTAATTGTTTTCCAATATAGTGCAGGCACTGGCATGTGTCACCAACAGAGTAATGTATTTCCTCCTCATTATTTGAGACAGCCAAGGTCTTTGAGTCTGCATCGTATGCAACAACTTGCCCATGAAGCTTATTTAATTGTTTCTTGATTTCCTTACAAGCATATGGGGTAAGTTTTGCATATGATGCAGACAGAATCTCTTTGACTGCATCAAATTAAGGACGAAATACCTTACTTCGCAGGTGTAGCTCCTGAAACTTTCTCCACACCTGCATCTCAGCGTTTTTATGGTATGCAAGCAGGGACCTAATAAAAGCCGGAATGCCCATTTTGGAATGACCAACAGTCTTCAAAGTCCTGTTGTGGGGCTCTACAAAATTATTGGTTTTATTTCCCCATGTGAGGATTTCTTTTGTTTTATAATTGGCCCAGGTGTTGGACACTTGCAGCCAATTTTTCTCTAAATATGTCTTTAAAAGACCATTGGGTATAAGATTAAAACAATAAAAAAATTCCTCTTCTTTCGCACACATCAACATTCTTGCGTCACCTCCTCTTGCTCCCCTCTTCCACAATATTTTTTGACAGCTTCCATGAGCGTTTTAGCCACATGAAAGCGAGACAGAACAACATTGCATTCAGGCATCGTCTGTCTCACTGCTCCTATCTCACTCGCATCCTTGTCCACCACAACAGTCTTCACTTTCATACATACCCTCATTCTTATGCACAAACTCACTGAACAGGACTGACAATGTCATCAGTTGTCATCTCTCGCACAGGCATAACCAACACAATGACCAACATTATCCCCATCCACAATCATAAAAACAACAACAGGATATCCATATAAATTTAGACAATAATTATGTGCTATCAATGTAAAGCATATCAGGATATGAATTCAACATTTTCTTCATATAAGATGTCTGGAAGAAAAGAACACTGATCTTCCCAGACTCAGAAAAAATGCTGAAGTGTGCACCCAGGTCTTCCGCAACCTCTAGTACCTCCCATACCTGCTCCTCAACACTTTGGTTTTGGTGATCTGCGCGTTGCCTCAGATTGTGAAGATCTTTTGTCTTCACTTGTTTGTCTAAAGTGGGCGAAAAGAAAAAGGGAGAAGGATGTGGATCATTTTCTGAACTAGAAAATTCCTTGTATATCGCTTTTTAGATGAGTCTCCTAAGGATGAAATGGATGAAATAGTTCTAGGGTACTCAGATGTATCGATGACTGAAACCTGGCTTGTGTCTCACATACACACATTTTATTCTGGTAATATCCAGTTAAATACATGTTTTAAATGCACTGATCAGCCTTCCTTGGGCAATGACTAGAATTCCTTGATGCCTGAGAGATACATGTGGCACGCTTGTAATGCCTAATGGGATGGTATAAACTTTGAATTAAGACTAAGAGAATCAAATCTGAAAGACTTGAAAAAATGAGATATGCCACCTACACCTGTAAACAAGTTTTGGCAAGTTGTAGGCTTTATGTGTTTCACAGTGTGGCAATCACTTTTATTAAATACCTGAACATACACATGATACAGGGTAGGTCAATATGACCCATATATAAAATAGTTGGATTTCTACATTCCCTGCATCTATTTTCATGACATCCCTAGGCAGCAGCAATCATGCACCAATTGCTGAGTTATCTTAGAGATTTCTTAGTAGCTTCCTTTGTTTAATTTACATCAACTAATACACTGTAATAGTCATATTTGGTCATTCTGACCCACTTTAAAGGGACAGTAATAATAAAATAAAGTATTATTTGAACACCAACATGAGCCTGCCTCAACAATAAATGACCCTTAACTGTTTAGATAAAAAAGAAATAGTGTTTTAACTTTTCAAAATATGTTTCTCAAGAGTTGTACTTGTAGATCTACAAATGGGACAAAACCATGTGCACCCACTATGTCATTTGGCCAGCATTGACAAAACATCTAAGTGAAAGTTTTTGACCCAATTAAAAATCTGAAATTTTACCTAAACTAAGGGGCTTTACTTGGATGCTGTATACATTTGCCAAAAAAAAAAACCAACTATGTTTGTATTCAATAAAAGTAAAAATCTGATGATATGGAATATTAACAAAAAGGCAACCTAAAGCACATAAAATTGCACTAAACATGTTTACTGATCAGAAATGCTCCGGAAAATGTGGGGGTAAACTCACGATAAGATGTGGATATATAGGTCTGGATCTTGCGTACAGGTGCCCCAAGGTCAATAAGCTTTTTCACATCCTCTCTCTCCTTGGTATTTAATTTGCGATCAACTGCATACACACATCTGCTTACAGAGTAAATGAAAATAGACACTAGAGTACATGGCTTATAACTGTGACTCGAGTGTTTTAAGTTGCTGGTGTCATTTTCCACCTAGAGCCTCCAGGAAAAAAAATGTTACTTGTTCTTCTACTAGCAAAGCAGTATTTTATGCTGATTAAAAACTACATGTGAAATATATTTCCATCTATGACCCATGTCATATGGTACTTAGTAAATACCGAGCTTTGGCAAAGGTGAAAGCCTTGAAAATAAATTGCAGGGACATATTACCAATACAACTACTTGGTACAAAAAAAAAAAGATTCTGAGCTCCTTTTATTACTTCCAAGCCAGAAACAAAACAGGTGCCATGTGAGTCTGGCCATTTTGTGTGACACTCAAGACACAACCACAAAATATACATCATTCATTATGTGAATTATACTATATGGACATCATATTGATTTTTATTTTTTAGTAAATTAAGAAAAAACTAAACTGATGGGATTATATTCCCAATTAGTTGAAAGGGCAGTCCAAATTTGCCATTTATCAACCTATCGATGCAGTAATTTGTTAAACATGACCTAGTTATGGTGGTTGTTACCGTGCCATAATGCTTACCTTTTCGAGCTGGAATAACATGGTTATGCTGCAAGTTAGAACTGACAACCGGCAGCTTGTTCAGATTTTTTGTCTGCCCTCAACTTGATTGTAACTGGGCAACCAGTTTTCAAAGTTCTGTAAATTACAAAACAAAGAAGATAACATGTTAGTACCCCTGTACCTGATGGTGATGAAGCAAAATTGATGTAGATTTTAATTTAAAGGATTGAGACTACAGTGGCTCTAGTAAGATCATCCAGATATACACTGTAGATCTATGAGCCATGATTAAAGGTCATTTTAATTTTTATAAATCTAAAACTGATTTAGAAATGAAGTACCGGGTATATTTTTATGGCTTTCATCTCGGGCGGGAACCCACTCCTGTTGGAATGGACAGTGCCTGTGTAATAGTAATGTTTTTGCAGCAGGTAATCCAGCAGGTTTCTTGTAGTGTAATACCTGTCAGCGAAAATGTGATGCCCTATTGTCACGGGGCCTAGCAGTGTCTGAAAGACCTTGATGGCACTCTCGCTGTCTGGGTCTGACTCTGGATTGTATGCCGTCTCAGTGCCGAAGTAACCTAGCAAATTGCAAATTGTAGGTATAACCGGTGATGCTGTCACAAAGTCCAAACATTTTTATGTGGAACTTTTTTGGTTTATAAGAATTGAATTGACGATACTTGAACGGCCCTTCCAGCCTATTACCATCTCGTCAATTGATAAGTTCTGCCATGGGTAGAACACAGACTGAAACTTTGCCATGGCACTGTTTAGAAAGGGTTGGATCTTCTCGATGCTCTGTGCCTCTGTTTCTGCACAGGGAAGCATTGTGAAGTGTATGTCTTCAAACCGCTCCCTCTTCATGGCTTCATGATACCAGGGTGTGTTTTTGTACTTGGGCTTTAGAGCCCAGTAGTCTCTGTAGGCTGCTTTAGGCTGTAATCCCATGGAAATGACAATGGCGAACTAAAGTAGCAGCTCAGGTCTGGTGACATCGTACCATCTGTTGTAGACAGAGCGCCTAAGAACAGGTTGAGAGCTACTTTGTGAGTAGCATAGCTGTTGATATTCGTAATGAGCTGGTCGACAGTGTCATCATCATAAATAGAAAAGAAATGGTTCAATGCAGTGCTATTTTCATCTAGCTCAGCTTGCACACAACTGCCATTTGGAGGATCAAATATGAACTGGGACACTGTTTCACCTTCCTCTACCTGCTACCATTATAGGTCTTGCATTTTTTATCCCTACTGGTCTGCCTCGTCTACCTCTAACCAGTCCACTAGTGGAGGGCCTGTCAATAGGAGATCTTGATCTTGATCTAATACGATCTTCGTTTGCACTGCCCTGAATCCTAGATCTAGATCTAGCATCATCTCCAAATCTACTATCTAGATCTGGGTCTATTGTATTGTCAACCGAATCAGAATCTGATTATGAAAGACTAGATCTAACATCATAATCATCACTATATAGATTTAGATCTAAATCATCGTCATCGCTATCCAATACGTTAGAAAACAGTTTGACTTCTTCCTCACTTGTATAACGCCTTGGCCGAGTCGAAGCCATGATCGAGTTTAGCTCTAAATCCTAGCTCATTCAAGTATTTGGATATCCCTCTCTCGTTCTAGGACTGTTTTATCAATGCTAAGACCCCTCTAGGGCCAACTGGTGTGAAGTTGAAAGTGAAAACACTTTAGATTGTTGTCGTATAAACACTTCGCACTTTTGTTGAGTCAACCTTACTTTAACTCTTGTGTTTCGAGTGGCTGCTCGGGCTCAAAGAGTTAAGGCCTTAGCCCACAATCCATGGAAACTTTGCAATGCAGACCAATACAGTTCAGTCTGATTGGTTTGTTTTATACTCATGTTCATAAGAAGACCAAAGAATGTTTTAACTATTTTTTCACTGTAACATACAGACAGTTCTTGTAGAAGTATGGTTTGTTGGGCCATGTTGCTTTGCATTTTAAAATCATTTACACGTAAATTTGCAAATCTGCACCCATCATCTCAGTGCAGAAAAACAGCTTGAAGAAAGCATGGTTTCTTTTTTATGTTTTTTTTTATTGGGTTAAAAAGTTCGAACAAAGAAGCGAGGGCATGGTGAAGGAATTTAAAACTTTCAAGAATGGCTTAGGATCTAACAAAAGGCATAAATGAATTAAAGAAGCAAACCAAAGCATTGTGAATATTACAACTATTTGCCTATAATTTGTTAATTTGTAGATGAATTGTGTATAATATTATGTGAAATCATTCTTGTCTTTATCATCATCACACTATTAGATTGAGTCAAACAGAAGACTTACTTTTCATGCATTGTCAGGGAGTACAAAACATAACACATTGTCTGTGCGGATCCATACTTGCAGTTGAAAATTGTCTTTTGTCTTGTCATTGGTTCATCAGTCAGACCAGGTGCTCAAGCAGGCTTGAACAATGGGTTGGGATCTTCTGGTCTATCACCAACACATCCTTTTCTTGGAGACTTTTACGTCTGAGAAAGGTATATATATATATGGATACACGGATATCCATGCAACAATCGAATGTCATGCACTAGTTGTGTGGAATTATTTTATACTCCATGGCTTGTAAGGCATCAGTGTGTACAGCGTCAATCTCTCTTTTTTGTGTAGATTCGGAAAGTTGTGGCGTTAGTGTGGACAAATCAAATAAAGTTGCAGTTAGTGTTTGCTTTAATTTTTTAGGTTTACTTGGTACATTAACACTGTGGTTGATTCAAAGAACAAAATATTCAAACAACAACAAAGTGATTTTTATAGAGAAAAGAAAAGATGATGAACGATGAAACTTGAAAACTTGATATTTTTTTTTTCTAGCGACGCAATAGAAATGTAAGACATTGTTTTAACCACAACAGTCTTGCTTTTTTTTTCTCTCTATTTTGTATAAGTTTGTTCACACACATGGGGGGGTATGTGCAGTAAAACTCAACTGTCTCTGGACAGGTCACTGGATTCTATGTTCATAATGCTATTATCCATAGTGCACTTTGCGTACCACCACCCCTCACACAAAGAACATTGCAGCCAGGGTCCTTCTGAATATTTCTTACAGCCCTTACAATCATTTATATTATCCTGGTCCATTTCCACTTGCCTCTCATCATCATACAGCACTTCATCTCCAACATCAATTATATCCTGGTCCATTTCCACTTGCCTCTCATCATACTGCACCTCATCATCTCCAACATCAATTATATCCTGGTCCATTTCCACTTGCCTCTCATCATCATACTGCACCTCATCATCTCCAACATCAATTATATCCTGGTCCATTTCCACTTGCCTCTCATCATCATACTGCACCTCATCATCTCCAACATCAATTATATCCTGGTCCATTTCCACTTGCCTCTCATCATCATACTGCACCTCATCATCTCCAACATCAATTATATCCTGGTCCATTTCCACTTGGCTCTCATCATCTTACTGCACCTCATCATTTCCAACGTCATCACTGTCTTAGAGTCCCTTGCCTTTGATTGTGTCACCATACTCTTTTTGAACATCCTCTCTGCAGCCTTTCTTTTCTTTGTGCCTCTTTCTCTTCTTTCTTCTGCTTTCGCAACCTCTTGTTCTCTTCCATCCTCTTTTTCTTCTTCTCTGCTTCTTGTAACTTCCCCTTCCTTTTCTCCTCTCTTTCAGCTTTTTTACTTCCTTTGTGAAATCTAATTTCTCAAGCAGTTGTTCTCAAAACTCTATGCTGCTTATCGCCATAGGTAAAGATTTTGGAAGATCCTTTCCACCACTTTTCTTAGGGAATTGAGGCAGGGTGACCCATTTGCTATGAAGCCAACACATTTCAAAAGCTCCCCAAGCTCCTCTTCGGCAATTCCGCCGTCACCAGTGCCAAGTGTACTCCACAAAGAGTTGATCAATCCTTTCTGGATAAAGCAGCCGTTTTATGTTTGCTGCTGAAGCTGAAGCCAGTTCTATTGTTGCTGGTGACGGTGAAAGTGGTGCTCCCATTGTTTCTGGTGGTGGTGGTACTCTTGCTGCTGCTGGGGGTGCTGCTGTAGCAAAAGTGCGACTTGGTGCAAGTTTGTCTGAAAGCACCATCCTGTCAGGGTTGTATGGATAAATTTCACTCTTTGCAAAGCGATTGAAAGCAACCTCAAGTCTTGTGGTGGCGTCCCCAACTAGGTTTCAGCGCTGCTGTGAAGATCCTCACATTCACTCTCTCCTGTTTCATTCATGACCTTTTGGCACTGCTCCCCCAAGCCTGTTTCATGGTCCCAAACAGAGACTGTTCCAAAGGCTGAATAATATATGAAGCGTAACTCTTTAAGCAGTAAAGCAGTATCAGATCCTTGATGCATAGATGGATCACGTCAGTGTTTGAGATGTGACTGTTGATAAGCAGCACAACTGGTTTTCTTTTGTGAGGGACAGCTGGTACATAGCAGTCCCTCAGACATGACATAAACATGTCTGTTTTTATCCATCCATTTGGCGAAATATAAAACTTTGCCTCTAAGAAGCCAGCCATGAGATCAAAAGCAGGTCTCCTGTTATAAGGGAAAAAGATAAATGTAGTGACCACTCGCAGAACTACACTCAAGTACCGCGATGCTCTACTTTGTGTTGCTGGCACGTTATTAACATGCTTGCTGCCTTTCGCTGCTTTCACTGTTGGGGGCTTGGAGGACAGATGGAATCCAGTTTCAACAGCATTGTACAGCCGATCCGATGATGTGACGAGAGTTGAATCCATGCTGTCCAAGTACTTTTTCATTTCACAAAACCATGCGGGCTTTACTTCCTCTTCCTGAGTGAGTAGGGTACATGGCTTTGGGTTGATGGGATATCTGCCATGCAGGTTCATTTCCACTTGGCTCTCGTCATCTCCAATTTGAGTGTTGCATAGGGAATCCCAGATGCTTTGCTGGCTCCATTTAGGGTTGCAGATCTGTCCTTGACAGCTAGCAACATGGCTTTGGTGTAAGGATGTTTTGTTACTGTGGCATGGTTTTGAATGAAGTAAACTGAAATAAAAATAATTGAAAACAACTGGAAAGGAGTCTTGAATACTCAGTTTGGACATGCGCAGATATGTTTGTCTGCCGTGAAATTTATCTGTTTGCAAAATTAAAATGAAATTATGAGCCAATAAAATCGGCTTGAGGGGCGGTTTTTAAACTGAATGTGAGCCTTATTGATATGAGGCTTCTTAGTGCCTTTCCAAGTCTGTGGCAGGAAGATAGTCTCTCATGTGATCTACAGAGATTTCAGAGAAGAGGGCAATGTGTCTAAAATTACAGTTGAATCAAGAAAATGAAAAAATCAGGACCGTGGGAAATTTTCACAGCCCGATCTTCATGATAAACGATGAGTCTACAGGCACTCTCTCAAAATTTTAATTGCATGATAAATATGAAACCCTGCCAACTGAATGTGAAAATAATGGCGATAATGGCGAAGCCATTGAAAGCAGAAATGAGACGCATCTTTCTCTTACAACTGTTACTCACTGTCTCAAGACCGGTCATATACGAAGCAATAACATTCAATTAGTATAAGTTTACAGTCGTATTTCCATGCATATGGTGTGGAGCCTGACAAAACAATAGCACATGCTTCAGCAAAATTTGGAATAAAGTTTGAAGCAAATTAAATATCTTCAATTAATAAGGCATAATGTGGGTGTTTTTAGTTAATTTGTGAACTATGTTCTCCGTAATGTTTGAAAATATTCTTGCATTTTTTTTGGTCCTGGATGTTGTGTAATTTTCTGCAAAAAAAAAATTGCCAAAAATTTTACGACATTGATGTCTATATCATGAGAGCTGCCTCTCTCTTTCAACTTGTTTAATTTTCTGCCACATTGCTGCAGTGAACAAATGCACAACATGTCACTTTTACATTTTACCTAAAAGAACTAAATTAAGTTCTTGACTTGTTTTCCCAGTGAATGATAAACAATTCCTGGCGATTTACATTGTCTATTTTGTCATTGTAATGATTGCTTGACACCTCTCTCTTTATAATGACAACAAATACATCACGCGGGTCCTGTGCAACTACCAGAAACTACTGGACGGTAGGCTACAGAGATTGGGTCTTGTCCTGTATAAACAGCAGGCGTCAAGAATTGGACATCACAGCAACAATCTATAAAACTTCTTGTTTTGCTGAAAATTTTAGTAGACTACATACGTTACATAATGAACAATTACTACAAACATTGGATGAATCTCATTCTGCTACTGCTTTACTACATTTATTATTGTTACTGTTACCTATCTATACCTAGTACTAACACCACCTGCCCAGTTTGGACTTCATTATATTACTGAGATACAAAGCCTAGAGTACAATCTTGAAAATCTGACTTGGTTGCACTATGATAAATTAATGTCCTACAGAGACAGCAACTTATTCTAATTTACGTTGCCCTTTAAAAGAAGTCTCTGATTGATGATTGTCTTTTGGTCTGGCTAGCGAACTTGTCAATCTTGTGATCTGCAGAGGCCAAAACTGTCATAAGCTTTTCCCCATGCTCACCTTGTTGAGCACATCGCTGCAGTGTCTTGGGGGCAGCTTTGGCCTCAACTTATTGACCAACAGAGAGATAGTCTTCAGCCATCGTCTCTACCGTTATTTTCTGCTTCAGAATTTTTTTTTAGAGATTTCCAAGTTCTGATTCATCACCATCAATTGTGTGTGTGTTGGCTTCAATGACCTGTTCTTGGTCGTCTAGATTGTGGAAACCTGCATGGCGATCCCATGCCCACAACATTGTGTAAAGAGCATCAAGCAAATAGTTGCATTGGTGGCTGACCATGCATCATCGGGGTCATTGATGTAGCTGGTATCGCATATAAACTGTCTGAAAGAATACCTTTCCTTATTTTTTTTTTCAAACTGTCATAACGCCTGGAAACCTCAACATTAATCAGTTACACCGTTATAAAGCATCCAGATACACCTTTGGATTATCAATCAGAGGCAGAGCTAATAAGAAATCAGTTACGCTCATAAAATTGGATAATTTGTGTACAACTTGTGTGATAAATTTAGTTTCTCTCTCCGGTTGGTGTTAGTAAATTCACTTATT
This sequence comes from Elysia crispata, assembly GCA_033675545.1. Lineage (NCBI taxonomy): Eukaryota > Metazoa > Mollusca > Gastropoda > Plakobranchidae > Elysia > Elysia crispata. Next base: position 8,985 of record JAWDGP010007241.1, on the reverse strand, counting down.
GATTCTAAAGGCAACGAGCAGAGCATGTATGGCTCTGAGCAGTATCTGCAAATTAACATAATGCATCATTACATCTGAAATGTAAATAAATAAATGAATAACCCGTTTGCTGCACTGAGCGCAGTTATAGTACATTACATAGGGGAAAAGAGTAAATTGGTTAAAACAGCATTCTTCAGCCAAATGAGGGCGGAGCAGAGGGGTTCCAGGAAAAGCCTTATTGCTCAATATTTATTTCTGTAGTATTTCATGATACTTAGACAAACATAGCTTTGTGCCAATAGGGACATCACAAAATTTACACATAAATTTAGTTTCTATGGGATATTCTTTAGGTATTTCCTTTTTTCTACACTACACAAAACACAGCTTCTTTTCCGCCCTTCAACTTTTGTAATCATGTGGTGTATTATCATTCCCTCTGGAATGGCCTATAGGAGGCATGTAGCTTCCTTCCTGGTGGAAATTTACGGAACAGAAATCATTTATGAGGCCATTTGCAGTGTCACACATTATAGGGTCATATGTTTTCAGGATAGGAAAATTGTGAGTGAATTTATTCCAGATCACAAAAGCTTTATACACAGAGATGTTGATGATGCGCCATACATTACATCTCCACCACTTCTTCTCTGGCCTACCAACAGGATAATATGAGAGCTGCTGGTCCAACTTGTCTACTGCTCCCGTATTTTTGTTGTAGAGTGTAAGAACAAGCGGCAGGCCATCCTCAGCCTCCCCATGATCTGGTTGGTTGACAGAAGATGGATGATGCGTTTGTGGTGGAAAGCACTGGCAATAAAATTTCCTTTCTGGAGGTGCATCAGGTCTCCCTCGTCTTCATTTTCCTTTTCCTTGTCTGTTTGACATAATTGTCCCGCACAGCTAAGTTTCTTTTCCTTACAGATGCTGCGCCAAATCTACAAAGTTAAAAAAGCGATCAACGTAGACGTGATGCCCTTTATCAAAGTGAGGACTGGACAAAGAGTCTTGTACAACTTGAAAGCCAAGGGGCTTTCTTAGATCTTTGTGGCTGGCTTTCCCTGTATAAATGTCTTCCTAAACAATACCCAAGTCAGGCGTCAAAACAGACCAAAGTTTTATACCCATTTGGTGTGTTTAGCAGGCATGTACTGTTCAAAACTTAGCCGTCTTTTGAAGGCAAGCATGCATTTGCCCACACTGAGATCTGTCCTGACCTGAAAATAGTCATTAAAAGTTTTCTGTGCTGCTTTAATCACGTTCCTAACTTTAAAATGAGTATCATAGTTTTTACTGTCTCGAGGGGCTGTAACAGAGGTGTCCCTACAGTGGACATATCAAGTGATTCCAGAGACCCATGCGTTGTTGAACCGTCTATCCTCACTCCAATACATCCAAAGTTGTGGTTGTTGTTTTATTCCAAAGATGACTTTGATTGCGAGGAAAGCGCTCATTGTTAAGATTCTCAGAATTAAGGATTTATACAGCCAAACTAAAGTTCTGTCCAAAGCAAGACATGATGCCCTTTATCAAAATGAGGACTACACAAAGAGTACAAGATTAAAGCCAAGTGGCTTTCTTGGATCTTTGGGGCTGGATTTCCCTGTTTTAATGTCACCCGAAACAATACCCAAGTCGGGCGTCAAAACAGACCAAAGTTTTATACTGCATTTGGTGGGTTTACCAGGCATGTACTGTTTAAAACTTAGCCATCGTTTGAAGGCAAACATGCATTCGTCCACACGTATATCCCTGCTGACCTGAGAATATTCATTAAAAGTCTTTTGTGTTGTTGAACCACCTATCCTCACTCCAATACATCCAAATTTGTGGTTGTTGCTTTATTCCAAAGATGACTTGGATTGTCAGGAAAGCTCTAATTGATTAGATTCTCAGAAATAAAGGTTTTTTACAGCCAAACTATAGGCTTTGACCAAAACATGTTTCTGAATTTCAGCTTTTGAGGAAATGATTCTTTTACTTGTCAATGTAATAGAGTGATGAATAATATTCTTGATTAGGCTGAAGTTTGGTTGGGTGTTAACTGTTATGGGCATCTCTGTTTTCAACATTTTGAAAAAAAAAAAAATTGAGAGCTTTTTTTCTTAAATATTTTGACATCTCCGTCTTTGGCACAGTTCTTCTTTCTTAAAGTATATTTGATATGATTTTTTTTTAAATTACATAACTGAAGGCAGAAAAATTTTTTTTTAACAATCATCTTCCTCAAATAATGAATATGAACATAAAAAACAACCACAATGATTACCCTAATGAAAAATGAAAATGAAAACATGAAGCATTATTGCCCAACACTGTAAGCATTCAGCCATTGTCTGGCTTTATGGATGCTCTGTTGTGTTATGAGATTTTGCATTAATTTTTTTTTTTATTTTCATCGTACTATGAAAGAGATGATTGCGAGGTTGTTTTTTTTTGTGCTTCAGATAATTGCAGTTAGTAATTTATCCCAAATCTTCTAGTTATACGCATTGACAAACAGTTGAAATTCGTGTTTTATCTGATTCAATAATTAATAGTCTTAATACAACTGGCATTTGGTAGACTGAGTCAGTCTATTAGACAAATGTGCACATAATCGCTGATATCATGATTTCATCTCAGAGTTTGCAACCAATATCACCATAACAATGTTACATTCACATTGACCAGAGTGTATTGCGTCACTCTCTTGGACAATTGTCACAATACTATCTAAGCAGGCAAAACCTCAATGATTTTTTTTTTAAAACCAGAACAGCTAACAATCATGGTATAGAAAGAACAATACATGTAATGCAAGCTCTCAAGCACATGGATGGCTGCATCAGACTTTCTGAGATTGATTCATGTACTGAAATGTACTGGTCACTACCAGCTCTTGTTTAGTGCAATTCATATGTCCTGGCCTGAAATTTGTTTAGCGCGTAATCTGGCAAATATTTTTATAAGAACTTAAGACGAAATCCTGCAATTTTTTTTTTTTAATTACTGTCCTCAATTACCACGGGAGATCACTCCCAAATAATTTCATTGTGGGCAAATAAGGATTTTCTGGACGGATTCCTTATGTGCCAATGTTGGCATATAAGCACTTTGAAACAAAAATGAAAATCAAGCAGTGTAATCTTGCACGGTGTGATAACCTTCAAATCACGGATGCACAAAAAGGGAAACATTGCACTGTCCACATTTGTAGTTCTGATCTGATTTCAGTTTTTTTTTTTTAATCTCTTTTTGTCTTTTTTACTTAAGCATTTTTTGTAACACATATGGCATGTCCCTCTCTTTCGTCTAGTCCCATTCTCTCTTTCTTCATCTCCATCGAAAGGAACTAAGAAATGTCGTCCACGAATTGTTCTACATGAGGTGCCACTTCTCCCTCTGCTGATGCCAGAGCCCTTCTCTCCTGGGATAGAGCTTTACACAGTTGGCACATGAACTGCTCTATCCCCATGACTTTCCTTTGTCTTTGCTTTTCAACTCTTTTGTGCAGAATATGTGCTTGGACAACACAAAGGGTAATGTGGTGGAATGCTAGTTTTTTCAAACATTTGACAGTTTTCCTGTGAAATGGGTTGTAGGTGATAATTTGATCATTGAGATCAAACCCAGGCATAATTTTTGTATAATTTATAACGCTGTCCGATTTATATTTTTTTTCTGTGCGGGTTGTGTGATCGCTTACGGTGGGAAGGTGCTTTGTTTTGAGGATGTTGATTTCCCATGTCCATTTCAGGACCAAAACTTGATTTGTTCTCTTGAAATTGATTTCACTAGCTCGCACTGGCTGATTCATAAAATCCTTGGGCAGGTCAGGCCAGTTTGCTTGAACAGTGCCTACACACATAGTGCTGTTTGCCACTAAGAAATCGCATAATGCTGGAGCACAGTATTAATATCAACCAACAAGCAATGGCCAAGATATGGCTTGATGAGACGCTGGCAGACAGAAAATTGTGTGTTGCAGACATTTTTGTTTTTGTGCAATAATTTCTATGCCTGCCACATAGCCACTCTTGCTCTCATAAAGTTGATATAGCTTTATTTCCCACTTGACAAGCTTTCCTGGCATGCAGACTCTAATGACGGAGCGTCCACGTCAAGGGCAAAGTGCTCCGTTGATGCATTTGTCTTGTTGAAACTTGTAGAATGTTGAAAGGTCTGGTTTGATACAGGATAGGGCCAAAAAAGGGGAAAGAATTGATTAGCACTAGTATATACGAATGTATGACAGTGCTTTGAGTGATTTTATGTTTTCATTTATAAGAAAAATATTTTGTCTATTTAAAAAAGTAAACAAAAGAAAAAGTTCAATGCAAATACTAGCACGAGGAAAGCAAACTGCATTTTGGGTGAAATAATTCTAACGACAGTGAAAAAAAATGACCTTGCCCATGAATTGAAATTAGATCATGTGAAACAATTGTATCATGTGATGAAGGTTTATATCATAATCATTATAGTGATTATGATGATGACGGCGGTGGCATGATCAGCACAGTTTATTATTGCAAGTTCTAAACATGATCTAGTTGTTTACTTTTCAATCAGTGTAAAAGATTGAAAGAAAAAATATCTCACCTGCTTGAGATGGTTGAAAAATGAGCGAATTTTATGCAGCGGATCATGGTTTTCTCTTCCCCTTGGCACTTGGGTTTCATTGTTGTTTAGGTGAGAGAAACTCAGAACGGACAGAAATCTTGATCTTGGCATCATTTGAGCAAATGCTGTTTTGATAGTGATATCCGTATTCCAATAGTCTTTATTTTTTTTTTTAGGAAAAAAATGGTCATATGCACCAAAATTGATGGCAAAATTACAGTGGTCACTTTCTGGTTTATTATACTCTGGACACACCTATTTGTTACCCTTTTTTTTTTCTTGACAACATCTTTCGTGATATATAAACAGAATGGGCCAAAAGGGGTTTTGGTTGCTCCATGAGTCACATCAATTTGAAAGCCTGTACCACCAATGAATGGAGGCACAATTGGGAAGTTTTCCCAATTTTTGCACCAATCATACATGCAATCACCTTCATCAAATTGTTCTTCAAATTCCATTTTTTCATCAAAAATTATATTTCCTATTGGATTTGGTGAATTAGATCTAGAAGAAGATCTAGATCAAGATCTAGATATAAAACTATATTGATCAGCAGAAGTTACTGCTGTAGATCTATCGACTCCTTCCTCACTGTCACTATCACTCATTTTCCAGTCATCTAAAAAGTACAGGTGTTTCTTTGCAGTGTCATAATTTTTGTCTTTACAATAATCCAAGTAAAAATCATAGTGCCAACTGATTGAGCTTGGACTCAAATGTATTGATAAGAACTATTTGCCTTACAACAGGAATAGATTGGATATACTCCTTTACCTTATCCTTTACATCTTGACTTAAAAATTTTTTTGTATTTTTTCATTGCGCTATCAGTGCTTAGACGAATGAAGAGGTCTGGAATTGGTCATTAAAGTTTGAAACACTTCTTATGGTGATGTCAAGGGCCTTTAATAAGAAAGCACTTACAGACTCTGATGGGGACATTTTGTACTACTATTAATGCATAGAGGAAATAATCAGAGGAAACATTTCCTCTTTGGCAAAGTAAATTTTATGTGCTTTGTTTTGTTGTCTATTTTGAGAGTGCTGGCTACAAAGAAATCACATTTGGCAACTTGTCAAGGCTAAAAAAATTGTCCAATATTTTTGTTTAGTTCTGTTCCAGGTATCAGCTAAGACAGGCATACTTCTGAAGATCCTGTTACCCACCAAGGGATTACTGTGGTGTTATCTTCTATGGAGGTTACCAGAGTGTCTGCGTTAAGGCACTCGGGGATTAAAAATTCACACCCCGCGATGGCTGGGGGAAATGCAAGTATATAGCAATAACAACTTTGAAGAATTTCATCAATTTTATACTTAAAAAAAAGTTATTATTCTGTCTCTTACTACTTAATTTTTTCCCATAAGTCCTCCCAAATGAAAAAGAATTTCTGAAATTAAAGATTTTTAAAAGAAAAGAATTTATAGAAAATTATGGATGTTTAAGAAAAAAAAATAAGGGTTTTTTTCTTTGGCATTTAGAGGCAAGTAAAGCATTTACTTTAAATCTCTTCCCTCCAGTCCAGTTTACAATCTAATAATTTTTCTTTATTTTGGTTTATTCCTCAGAAAAGTCAAACGTGTAACAACTAACTTCACAGACTAATTCATCCTAATGCTTTTCAACCAAGTGGAGGATCATGAGTATTCCGTACCTCTGGCTCTTGTTGTACGATGGGCTGATGATCCGTTTCTGCCAGTACACGCTGGGTTTTCAGATTTTACGATGGAAGGTTAAACCCTGTTGAGACATCCCCGCCCTGTCCATTTCAAGTTTTTCTTCTCAACATCGCCTTTATGGTGTGAAATTCATTTTGGTTAGTTTTTTACATACCAAAAAAAAAAAAAAATCAAAATCAGTTAAAAATTAATTTTTTTTTTGTGAATTTTGATTCATTTTTGTTCTTGGAAAAATTTTTGCCACAGAATTAAAAATGTAAATGAAGCATGTTTGAGGTGATGCAAATGCTCAATGTAACATGTTGGCCTATATTTGAAGGGCTCTATGACAAAATGCTCTACATCCGCATTGGGTCATTTTGTGATATTTGATAAAAACCAGTCGCAGTGAAACTGGTGCATACCCATAAATTCTAAATAGCCATAGTGATAGACAACATAAAAACAATTTATCATGCAAATGGAAAGAAATCAATGTTTGATTTTGTGACTTCAGCACCACTTTTAATTCTGCACTTTTTAACAAAATGCTTCATATCCACCTGGCACCATTTTCACAAAACCCATTATATCCATCAAAAAACAAAAACCAATATAAAATTGAGTAACAGATCTCTATAAAGTTGAACAAGCTATTGTAATGACTCTATACACATATTAGATATGAGATAAAGTCATGAAATTAATTTTTTTTTAACTTAACGGTGATTTAGAATGTTTTTTGACAAAGGGCATTATATCCAACAAAAAAAAATGAAATTCTCAAAAATTCAACAAAATTTCACATAAAAATCAAACCAAACGGACTGAAAAAACAGCCACAAGAGTAGCCATAGCGTATAGAATACAGAAAAAAATAAGTGTGGCACTGATTTAGCCATAATCAAAATCCTAGATTGTAATGATGATAATAAATTTATCGGTAAAGATCAAATAGCCATAGCGGAATAGCACTTCTAAATTCTCACCCCCCCCCCCCCCATTCTTCCTTCCTCTCCTCCTGTCTCTCTCCTTCCAAGTCTTTCAGACAGGCACTGGAATTTTACACATTTATTTTCTCTCACGATGTAAAATACATTTTCTACACAAACTATGATAAAGTATACAAAATGTTTCCATAGTGTATAGAATTTAGGAAAGAAAGAGTGTGGCACTGATTTAGGCATAATCAAAATCCTGGAACTGTAATAAAAACAAAATGACAAAGTAATCCAATTTTGAAACTGAACCGCAATATTCTGCATGATAAAATGAATATGGTACAAGAAATAAAGAAGAGAAAAATGAATGTAAATACAAGAAAGTTTTTAAGAGCAAGCAGGAAACAATCAGGCAAGTCCATTTAATTAATCACTATCCTCATCACTGCTGTTGCGAACATTTACAACAGGGCCATCCCACCAAGGGTCTCGTTGAACCAGTCAACGACAGGCTGTGGAGGTTTCAGTTCCATCAGCAGCTTCAACATGTCTTCTTGCTTAGCTGGTTTGACATGAGACACATGAGGAAGGGGCTCCGGGGCGAAGGCGTCCCACCTGTATCCCTTCTTCAAAATTGTTATACATGTACTAGTGAACTCCCCAGAGGAGGTGTCTTTCACCCCAACAGCTGAATCAGTTATCTCCATCACACGAACTTCACTAATTTTGAAAGGCCTGGCCTTCTTCAAGCACTTGGAAGCCGCTGCCTTGAAGTCTAGGCTGTCCCAGTCGTTGCCGTACCGATGTACGTGTCCATGGTTGGACAGAATAGCCAGGTAGTCATGTGGCAGGAGGATGGTTGGATTCCTACGGATCTCCTGCTCCACCCAACCAAAGACACGATCAGCAGGCAAGGAAACTGTGACCTCTGATGGGGAAGGTGTACGAAATTTTGAGCTGAGGGCATTCCTGTTTGCGAAAGGCCATCAGCATTGCCAGCACATTCATGTTCTTATTTTGGCCATAGCACGAGTCTGAGAACAGCCTCAGTTCACGCCTCGTTGAAAGTTCATCTTTCAGTACCGTCCTCAAGAAGTGCCACAAAGCAGAGGCAATCATGTTTGAGTCCTTACCGTTCTCAGACCCAAGCCAGGTGAAGAGATGGATGTCCTCTTTCCTCTGCGAACTGTCTGCCAGGTGCCCCACAACTCCAAATACATGCAGGTAAAGCTGCCTGCTGTAATAGGCCTGGCCTATGGATGTACGAGGAAGAGCAAGGTTCTCCATCATGTCGAAGCACACTGTCGTAGTGTCTCCGACCCTGTTCATAATGTCGTAGAACTGGCGTTGTCTCTGACGGTGCAGAATGAACTCTGCTGCGATGACTTTTTTCTCGTCCTCGGTCAGGGTTTCATTCCAGACGTGGTGCCTGAACTGTGTGCACGTTGCACAACTGTCAGTGGCCGAACCCCAATTTGAATTTATGACTGAAGACACTGTGGTACGGGGAGTACGATACCCGGAGGTGGTTGTGTTCCCTGAACATCCTGTACATTTTGGCCACTGAGAGCTCATACGGAAGATATTTTCGTCCTGGGGAGTCTTTTCTTCAATAATGATTAGCCTTGCACTTGAACAACTGAATGTGATCGACCACAGCATTCCGCTTCCTCCTGTCCAGTTCAGTGCAACGGCGTCCACCTCTGGCTTCAGGACGGGCTTCTTTGTGCTCCACAAAGTGTTTAGCGACACGGGTCAAAAGGTCCAAAGATATGCCTGGGGAATAACTATTAAG
>JAWDGP010007240.1:395000-535648 GCA_033675545.1 Elysia crispata | reverse complement strand
CTCTTTCTTTTAATGTCTCGGCCTCACAACTTGTCTATGTGTCTCTCTCTTTTCCCGTTTTTTTTTCCTAAATTCGCCTTCGACAATTTTAGCAACTATTTCAAGGCATGTTAAATATCATCACCTTTTCATTTCTAAATGATTGCTCGACACGAAACCCTACTTTTTAATCGAATATCTTGGTAATAACAAAATGTTGCCTTTTTACCTTTAAAAAAATTTTTCTGTGCTATTCCTCTAGTGCACATAGTAAGCCTGTTTTTATTATTCCTTTCTCAAATCCCAACTCTTCTGTGCTCACCATGTGCCACCCTATTTATGGTTGTCGAGTCAGTTCATGACTGACATTTAAGACAGTATTTATCGAGAGTTAATGTGAACGCTCAATTCATGTTCAATGTGATTGTCAAGCCGGTTATAAAAAGATGCTTTGAGAATTATTTGCTAAGATTAAAAGAAGTCAGGGACAGTTAAATACTTGGGTTTTAGCAAGGAGGGGGATAGACTGATAGCCATGGTGGTGGGAGGGGAGAGACTGGCGGGAGGGAGACACAGACACAGACAGATAGATACAGAGATATCCTGATAGACACAGAGCTCGGGGAGACAGAGAGACAGACTGATAGATACAGAGATATCCTGGTACTCACAGAGCTCAGGGAGACAGAGAGACAGACTGATAGATACAGAGATATCCTGGCGGACACAGCGCTCAGGGAGACAAGAGACACACTGAAAGATACAGAGATATCCTGGCGGACACAGAGCTCAGGGAGACAAGAGACACACTGAAAGATACAGAGATATCCTGGCGGACACAGAGCTCAGGGAGACAGAGAGATAGACTGATAGATACAGAGATATCCTGGCGGACACAGAGCTCAAGGAGACAGAGAGACAGACTGAAAGATACAGAGATATCCTGATGGACACAGAGCTCAAGGAGACAGAGAGACAGACTGATAGATACAGAGATATCCTGGTACTCACAGAGCTCAGGGAGACAGAGAGACAGACTGATAGATACAGAGATATCCTGGCGGACACAGCGCTCAGGGAGACAAGAGACACACTGAAAGATACAGAGATATCCTGGCGGACACAGCGCTCAGGGAGACAAGAGACACACTGAAAGATACAGAGATATCCTGGCGGACACAGAGCTCAGGGAGACAGAGAGATAGACTGATAGATACAGAGATATCCTGGCGCACACAGAGCTCAAGGAGACAGAGAGACAGACTGAAAGATACAGAGATATCCTGATGGACACAGAGCTCAAGGAGACAGAGAGACAGACTGATAGATACAGAGATATCCTGATGGACACAGAGCTCAGGGAGACAGAGAGACAGACTGATAGATACAGAGATATCCTGATGGACACAGAGCTCAGGGAGACAGAGAGACAGACTGATAGATACAGAGATATCCTGGCAAACACAGAGCTCAGGGAGACAGAGAGACAGACTGATAGATACAGAGATATCTTGGCGGACACAGAGCTCAAGGAGACAGAGAGACAGACTGAAAGATACAGAGATATCCTGGCGGACACAGAGCTCAGGGAGACAGAGGGAAAGACTGAAAGATACAGAGATATCTTGGCAGACACAGAGCTCAGGGAGACAGAAAGACAGACTGAAAGATACAGAGATATCCTGGCGGACACAGAGCTCAGGGAGACAGAGAGACAGACTGATAGATACAGAGATATCCTGGCGGACACAGAGCTCAGGGAGACAAAGAGACAGACTGAAAGATACAAGATATCCTGGCGGACACAGAGCTCAGGGAGACAGAGAGACAGACTGAAAGATACAGAGATATCCTGGCGGACACAGAGCTCAGGGAGACAGAGAGACAGACTGAAAGATACAAGATATCCTGGCGGACACAGCGCTCAGGGAGACAAGAGACACACTGAAAGATACAGAGATATCCTGGCGGACACAGAGCTCAGGGAGACATATGCGTCAGAACAACAGACAAAGAGTTGAAGAAGAAGAAGAGACACACAGACAGAGGGTGAGAGAGAAGGGGGGAGGGCAGACAAACATAGTACAGGTACCTAGATTAAGATAGGGAGATTTCAATGAACGAAGAACCAAAATATCAAAAAATGAAAGAAGGATTGGGAGTGGGAGGGGGGGGGGGGTGGAGGGGAAGGCGTGCACTCCAGCCTGAGAATAATAATTCTAGTTAAACTCTTGTCTGGCTGTTGTTTGTACCTCGCTGCTTTAATTGTATTCTCTTCGTTTTCGTGAAAAGTCTACAATCTTACCAAATATCTTGTAAAAAATAAAAACGAAAAGTACCAGTAAAGTCAGCAATTTAGTGTGGGACATTATATAAGAAACCAGTTGATGTGCATCTCGTAGAATTTCTGGGGTAAAAACGCATTAAAAATAATTTCCTGCCTACATGACCAAAAAGAAGAATATAAAAGTGACGGTGTCACGAACTCTCAAAGTACTATACCCCCCCCCCCCCCACTTCCACCCCCCTCAAAAAAATAAAAAATAAAAAACCGATAGGGACTCTGGTTTAAGGAAAAGAAGACTTCTTCAGGCCAGTAGACTCACTCCCACAGCCTTAAACATTGTTACTGGTATATTATTTCCAAACTTGTTTTAATTGTTTCAAAAGACGCACTCGTTTCGTGTTGCATTACCAAACCCCATAAACATTTTATGAAAGGTTAAGAAGGAAATGGAATGTCAGTATGTCCTGAACCAAAGTTTTATAGCCGAGTCATGCCCTGATCTATTGAGACCTGTACTTTGACTTATGCAATGCCCAAGAAAGTTTAAGTCAAGAAAATCAGGACCCAAATAAGGCATTTATATATATCGAATAAGAAAATTCAACAATAACAATTGGATATTCGGCCATCAAAGACATAATTTTCTACCAGAATAAATTGATCAGACATGTTTGTGGAAATTATTACAGAAATCAAAATTAGAGTTACTTTAACATATAGTTGTGATAGAATAGGTTTAGATTAAAAATAGTTTCAGCCTAGATAACAGTGTTGTCTATGTGGAATCTGTTTTGTGTAGAGTTTTGTTGGGTTTGATTATGAACAGATCTAAAAAAAAAAAAATGTTGCCTTCTAGCAGTAGGAAATACGATGAGAAGAGAAAGACAAAGCTGGAGTATAGTTATTTCCTCATGAGAGAGAGGAGGGGGGAGGGGGGTTTAATCGAAAAGTTGTGTAGAAAGACTCCACGAAATTGCAAATCGCATTCCCTATAAACGGAGCAAACGTTGTGTGTTTTAAGCAAGATCAGGCCTATTGCTGTGTATAGCCACTGGAAGAATGTCAGGATATTTAAAGATTATCTTTCAGGTATTTTCCATCATGACATTGAGTCAGTATGGTGCAGGGACTAGATGACGTGAACCTAACCTCTGCAGAGCGCCGTTTATTTTTGTCCCATATTCTTGGCACACCAGCCCAGTGCATGAATGTTATAACGGCAAATCTGAAGAATATGACCAGCGGTTCTTTCAGATGTCATATCTGTAGGTATATACCAATGAGAGGGACCCCACGCTAGAACAGTACATTCAATGTGAAATCCGAACCCCTGCTGTTCGAGATAGCAGGCGGTTATTGAGCCAAACTGAGCTGTCCACTACGCGACCAACCCATTTTTCCCTCTCAGAATCGCTATGTGTCTCAATAACAAATATCTATCGACTGTCTCGGTAATCTTGGTCTAGAGAACTTGCAGTAAGTAGCGAGATAGAAAACCATGACAATCCGAGCCAAACCGTGATCCGAGTTGACGGGAAAGTCGAATTCCTGGCTAAAACTGACTCGAGCATCAGCAGCAAGTAGCGAGACAGACAACCATGACAACCCGAGCCATACCGTGATCCGAGTTGACGGGAAAGTCGAATTCCTGGCTAAAGCTGACTCGAGTATCAGCAGCAAGTAGCGAGACAGACAACCATGACAACCCGAGTCAAACCGTGATCCGAGTTGACGGGAAAGTTGAATTCCTGGCAAAAACTGTGTGTGGGGGGAAGGAAGGAAAGGGGGGGGGGGGGGTTGAAGAGGGAAGGGTGGTGGGGGGAACATCAGCGGATGAGTTGTGTACCTCCCCAGTTTTCTTCCAGCGAGCTAATGATTTAATGAAACTAAATGCAGTCGTGTGCGAATAATCGCGGCAGAGATCGCTTAATAACAGCCAGTATGATGGATAATGGGAGCAAATGAGGTGCTGGTGATGGGGAAGATGGGGAGATGGGCAGAGGAGGGAGCAGCTTTTGTGAAGCTTAGCCCCGCCCTCACGCCACGCTTTTGTTTTAAAGAATTCAACTCACCTCGCGAGATCTTAATGGCTGCGATTGCGCGGTGTTTATAAACTACCGGGAGTCTGGGGAGTGGGGTGAAGATGCTCTCACTGTCCAGAGAGGGAAGAATTTAAATAATGACGGAGAGAGGCAATTTGAGACGCTTTAAAAAGCTCGCATATTTGTGAAGCAGTAAGAGTGGAACGCCTGAGAAATATGGGTAGGAATAAGAATGTGCGTAAAAGAAACGACGGAGAGAGAGAGAGAGAGAGAGAGAGAGAGAGAGAGAGAGAGAGAGAGAGAGAGAGACAGAGACAAACAGACAGACAGACAGACAGAGACAGAGAAAGAGAGAGAGAGAGAGAGAGAGAGAGAGAGAGAGAGAGAGAGAGAGAGAGGAATAGGAGAGGGGAGATGGATGTCTGTATACTTATGTGACTTGAAGAGATGGTTGGACCAGACAAAATAAACGGCAAACTAGGTAGAGATTTTAAGTACAAAGACTGAAAAACAACAGGATGTTGAAACACATTTCCACTACTGCTACCTTTGGCACGGGAAAGAAGGTTTTACCGATTCACATTTGTATAACAAGAAACATATTTTGTTCATCTATCATAAAGACGTTTTCGATACCATGAACAAAATACTAAGCTGCTCAAAACTACGAGTAGAAAGATGGGACAAGAACAAAGCATGTCTTGGGTTGGTTAAACCCGGCAGAGCAGACACTGACATACTACAACCTATAAAGAAACTTGCTAGGACATATTGCCCCTTGCAAGCGCATATTTAAATGCAAATATTAACTTAATCGCTGAATAAAAGAATTTTAAATGTCATTACCCCCAATGTACATCCCCACTGTTTTCTTTTTCTTCAGGCGTCGTGTTGAGGTTGTGTATTCTGTATAAATTATGAGCGCCAGACCATACACCAGTCACGATAGCTTGGCGTCACCACCGTGCCATGCTGAGGAAGGGTGAAGTTACGGTCCTATATTTTACCTGACGGAGGCTATAAAGGTATGGAATCTTATGAAATATGTAATCGTTCAAATATTGTTGATTGCCTGGTTTATTCTTCCAGTTTTAGAGGGTTTAGACTCACATCTTGGCGCATGTTGAGCTGTGCAAATGAGTTTCTGTGGTACCGGTAAAACAAGATCAGTCTAGTAAATTGCATCTAGAAACTAGGGAGAAGATTGCCTTGAGTTTATTAAAATTGATACAAAGAATGTGAACACATGAAACTAACTATTTTAATGTGCCGTTTCTATTTAATTAGAAACGTATGGTCATATATCAAGAAACACTGTCAGACAGAGCGATGTGGAAGGTGGGGTGTAAAAAAGTTAAACAAGAGCCTCACCTCTAGCTCTCTTCAAACAAGACAACAAGAAACAGAGGACGAAGCATTTTAAAGAGAGCTAATAGGTACTGGTGTATCGAAAAAAGAAACAGAAGGAGAGAGACAGAGAGAGAGAGTGACATAGGAAAAGAGAGGAAGATAGAGAGAGACAGAGAGAATGAGAGTCAAGGACAGATAGCCAGACTGACAGACAGACAGACAGATAAGGAGACAGAGACACCCAGACAGTCAGGCAGGCAGAGACACACAAATAGACAGACAGTCAGACAGAGGTGAAAGAAAAAGAGAGAGAGATGGACAGAAGGGTGTATGGAAAGAAAGTGATGGTAATCAATGAGTTAATTATACAACAGTGACCAGATCATTCACACAGACACACATGAGAACACAATGGCGAACATAAAGATCAGACAGGTATGGGCGGTGAGTATGTGCGCGAACACATTATTTTGTTTACCACAACTTTAACGAGTTTTTGCTTGTTTTTCAAAACGAAAATTGATGATGATTATTTATTTGAAGATCATTTTGTTTTAGCCGGTTTTTCGTCTTAGTCTCTTTTCTTTTTCCTTTTTCCGCCTTTTTTTCTCCCTATATTCCCCTGTTTAGCACTTTTCGCCTGCACGGCTCTGTGGCCACGCGCACACGCACACACACACACACATACGTGCACCACGAGAATCCCAAGAAGCACTCCACGGTTTCTAAAGATGGACGCGCCGCAGGAAAGTTTATGCCTCAGCACATCTATTCGTGGCCGGTGATGCCGATATACTCTTCCATTTTCGTCCATCAGGAGGCAAACTTGGAGGCAAGAACCGTAATGAACGAAAGACATTTTTATCCCCGCGTTCAGGAGGGAAGTGGGCAGGATAAGATGAGAAAAATGGTTTGAGACTCTTCTCTGTTCCAGGGAGCTCTTTTAGGGAGAGGGAGGGGAGAGGATGGAAACTTCTATACCGTAAATGGTAATCATTGTGATGCTTTCTTCATTTTTCGCCTGGGAAATGATGAACTGTTGTTGATTCACAATTTCAAACACATTTTTTCTCAATTAGATTTGATATTGTTTACCTCAAGATCAAGAAACGGGAATTGCCCACCGCACCTTTTTATATGAAAAAAAAAATACTCTGAGGATGATGGAAACTGAACAGCTGTAGATTCAAGCATTTCTGTCCGGAAAGTTGCTATATAATCAACTTGTCACCGTGCAAGATTCTTATCGCGACGCTTCAGACAGGGTATGTTTATATGTCGCTTTATCAAACTGTATTGATCATCACTGTACAGTTTTCATCAGGTCCAGGTCCACATCGAGCATTGTCGTCAAGCTTTGTGAGGCCCGCTGTTGGCCGCAGGGAAGAGACAGTACGAGGGTAGGGACCTGTCCTGAGACAGTACCAAACTCAATGTTGTCAGCAGATGTCTCCTGGTAAGGTTCGTGTCACTGTTGCTGTAGTAAAACATCTGGTTTTGATTGGGACTCTGTTAAGAATTTGAGCCGTCGAGGCTCAACTTTGGGGCTCAGCTTGGTCGCCCTTCTCTGTCTGATCTCGGTTCAGAAAGACATGGTATCTGTATTAGTTCAAAGACGTTAACCACGAAATTTCTCTACCTTCTAACGGTGTTCTTAGCTAGAAGAGAAGAGGTGGGGGAGGGAGGGAGGGAGAGACAGAGACAGGCAGAGACAGACAGACAGACAGAGACAGAGACAGATAGACAGACAGACAGAGAGACACAGAAACAGAGACAAATAGACAGATAGACAGACAGACAGATACAGTGACAAAGACAGACAGACAGACAGACAGACAGACAGACAGACAGAGAGACAAATAGAGAGATAGAGGGAGACAGAAAGACAGATACATACATACAGACAGACAGAGACAGAGAGAGGATGGTTACCCAAAGCTTTTCAATCCTTAATACAGAGGTGTGGAGAAGGGGAAAAAGTTCAATACAGTATTTTTCTAATTTTTTTTTTTTTTTACTACAGTCCAATAGAGCTATATCAAGCTTAACTGCACTCTTCCCATCTCCAGATCCTGGAATTGAGACTGATGATGGTCTCGCCAAACTCGAGAACTAACGAGACTGTGGAGCGACACGCCCCAGCCCCACTTCCGGTGTTAAACACAAACCTCCTCAGTGTGCGACGATGGGAGACCGAAAGCATTCTGGGTGCTTTCTGCGCCATTTGTGACGTAATGGGTTTGCAGGAATGAGCCGCTTTGAAGAATCTTGATTGGTTTGTTGTTTGCCACACACTATTATACGTCATAAACCCACGAACGCTCGAAGTATTATTGCTTTACTCATATAAATATAAATGATTTTAGTTGGAATGTTTATGTGGAGAAAAATCATCTAGAAAACGAAATAGATAGCTCTTCAAGTAAATTACGTGGAAGATCAACCAGATGATGCAAGAGGAAAAACAGTTGTTACAGAATGCGAAAAGAAATAAAACAGACCAATGCACTCTACCCAACTGGAAAACATTACTATGTTTGTATCAAGGTGAAATGGATAACTGACTGCGCCGATCTATAAATGACGGTAGGGGTGATTTGCCGCAGTCGGGAAAATAGAGATGAAAATATGTGTCCTAAAAACAGAACAATTTTGTTCTCGCAATAATGGGGCGCCGTGGAGCCAACGCCCCCTTCCTTTTATATATTGTAGTTGTTGTTATTGTTGTTGTTGTTGTTGTTGTTGTTGTTGTTGTTGTTGTTGTTGTTGTTGTTGTTGTTGTTGTTGTTGTTGTTTTTGTTATAAAGATAATTACTATCGCTCTCCCACCCCAACATAAGTTGCCGTGACGTAGTTAAAGGTCTAGTATCACATCTCGGATCATTCTAACAGCTTCAGAAGCTGCCGTGACGTAGTTAAGGTATCACATCTCGGACCATTCTAACAGCTTCAGAAGCTGCCGTGACGTAGTTAAGGTATCACATCTCGGACCATTCTAACAGCTTCAGAAGCTGCCGTGACGTAGTTAAGGTATCACATCTCGGACCATTCTAACAGCTTCAGAAGCTGCCGTGACGTAGTTAAAGTATCACATCTCGGACCATTCTAACAGCTTCAGAAGCTGCCGTGACGTAGTTAAGGTATCACATCTCGGACCATTCTAACAGCTTTAGAAGCTGCCGTGACGTAGTTAAAGTATCACATCTCGGACCATTCTAACAGCTTCAGAAGCTGCCGTGACGTAGTTAAGGTATCACATCTCGGACCATTCTAACAGCTTCAGAAGCTGCCGTGACGTAGTTAAGGTATCACATCTCGGACCATTCTAACAGCTTCAGAAACTGCCGTGACGTAGTTAAGGTATCACATCTCGGACCATTCTAACAGCTTCAGAAGCTGCCGTGACGTAGTTAAGTTTCTGGTATCACATCTCAAACCATTCTAACAGCTTCAGAAGCTGCCGTGACGTAGTTAAAGGTTTTGGTACCACATCTCAAACCATTCTAACAGCTTCAGAAGCTGCCGTGACGTAGTTAAAGGTCTGGTTCATATCTCGGACCATTTTAACAGCTTCAGAGCTGCCGTGACGTAGTTAAGTTTCTGGTATCACATCTCAAACCATTCTAACAGCTTCAGAAGCTGCCGTGACGTAGTTAAGTTTCTGGTATCACATCTCAAACCATTCTAACAGCTTCAGAAGCTGCCGTGACGTAGTTAAAGGTCTGGTATCACATCTCGGACCATTCTAACAGCTTCAGAAGCTGCCGTGACGTAGTTAAGTTTCTGGTATCACATCTCAAACCATTCTAACAGCTTCAGAAGCTGCCGTGACGTAGTTAAAGGTTTTGGTACCACATCTCAAACCATTCTAACAGCTTCAGAAGCTGCCGTGACGTAGTTAAAGGTTTTGGTACCACATCTCAAACCATTCTAACAGCTTCAGAAGCTGCCGTGACGTAGTTAAGGTATCACATCTCGGACCATTCTAACTGCTTCAGAAGCTGCCGTGACGTAGTTAAAGGTTTTGGTACCACATCTCAAACCATTCTAACAGCTTCAGAAGCTGCCGTGACGTAGTTAAGTTTCTGGTATCACATCTCAAACCATTCTAACAGCTTCAGAAGCTGCCGTGACGTAGTTAAGTTTCTGGTATCACATCTCAAACCATTCTAACAGCTTCAGAAGCTGCCGTGACGTAGTTAAGTTTCTGGTATCACATCTCAAACCATTCTAACAGCTTCAGAAGCTGCCGTGACGTAGTTAAGTTTCTGGTATCACATCTCAAACCATTCTAACAGCTTCAGAAGCTGCCGTGACGTAGTTAAGTTTCTGGTATCACATCTCAAACCATTCTAACAGCTTCAGAAGCTGCCGTGACGTAGTTAAGGTATCACATCTCGGACCATTCTAACAGCTTCAGAAGCTGCCGTGACGTAGTTAAGTTTCTGGTATCACATCTCAAACCATTCTAACAGCTTCAGAAGCTGCCGTGACGTAGTTAAGTTTCTGGTATCACATCTCAAACCATTCTAACAGCTTCAGAAGCTGCCGTGACGTAGTTAAGGTATCACATCTCGGACCATTCTAACAGCTTCAGAAGCTGCCGTAACGTAGTTAAGTTTCTGGTATCACATCTCAAACCATTCTAACAGCTTCATAAGCTGCTGACGGCCTGGGGCGACGTTTCCAAACACTCCTAGTTCCTATCACTTGGAGATGTTGTCCCGGTAAGTGTGATGTTGTAACGTCTCCACATGACTCTCTCATCCTAGGGAAACTGTTAGAGATCTTAGGGGATAGTTCAGAAAACTTAAAGATCAGTTTTCGCTGCGACTGACTCCATTGTAAGAACAGACTTGACGGTGTGTGGGTGTGGAAAGTGTGGAGGTGATTTTTTATGTCAACATTTAACATAAAAACATTAAATATTAAATTTTCAGGATTTTTCTGCTCTGACCATTTTTCATCTCCTTCCATATTCCCGAAGGAATCTTAGACTCGCCTATTTTCCTTTACACCAAGACAGAGCTTCTCTGATGGGGGATCCGACCCCAGCTAGAGATCGAAACTTTCCCCTCAGGTCAACGTTCTAACGACTGACCCTTAGTTCACTGGCTCGTTTTGAATTGTTAGAGAAGTGAGATTAGCTATCTCTCGATGACGTGTGTGATGGAAAGATGGACATTCCGTTCTCTCAACACAGGGGCCTAGAGCTAGATACGCGCTCCCTGCAGCCTTCGATGTTTTGTATGAGAAGAAATATTCGATGATTACAATCACTGGATAAACTTAGTTTAGCTCACTACCAATAGGTTGGCTAATATGTGCTACTCTAAGATAAGTTTTAGTCCAAACTGACCGACACAGCTTAGTTTTGGAGGAGGGTACATTCATCCTACTCGTTGATGATGTGTGTAAGTGACCAGTCAACTCAAGGGAAAATTATGGCTTCTATATGGAGAGAAAATTTGTATCTAATTTTGATAGAGGTATTGAGCTCAGACTGATAAATTCTTGTGAACAGGCGTGACCTTTCGTCTAAATATCGTGAGAAATGTGCTCGAAACAAGACAACAGTAACAAATAACTCCCACTCAGTTTTGTATTAGTAGATTTAACTGCCCCCTGACTACGTCATTACGCTCCAGTGGTTCTCAAAGTTTGGCGAGACAAAGATCTTTTGGATACAGTGAAAACTAAATAATTAAGCGCAAAAGTTCTCTTCCTTTGTTATTGTCAAGTCTGTCTCGCTGATGATCCTCGTGGTTGATCTCTAGAAGATAGTGGAGGATAGTTGAGCTGTTTGGATATATGTAGGGACAGGTCGAAAATTGACTTGACAGGATCACAGAGCCTTCATGGGAAATAGGTAGGTGAAAGATAATGATATTGTAAAGAGAGTGAGAGGGAGGGAAAAGAGAGATGAGGTGAACGAGATAGAAAGGAAGAGAACAAGACATTGTCGTAATGGAGTAAAACGCTAACTTTTACTCTGGCAGAGTACCGTTCTTATTTGGGGAGTAAAGACAGCGTCGACAAGTGGAGGGGGATGACTATTTGGAATGTCTGTATTCAAGGAGGTAACTTATCTTTCCTTCTATGAGAACGTCTTAAAGTTTTTCATTTTGCTTCTGTTCACGTCAGTGTTTATGTTTGTTTCTATATCTTCCTGTCTTTTCGTGCAGTTTGCCGCAGCTTCTGTCGAGGTAGGCGAGAGTCTCTTTAACTGTTTGTCTGACTGTCTGACTGTCTGTATACTTATCTATGACTGTTAAACTGTTTTGCTGGGTTGCCTCTTCTCTCTCTCTCTCTCTCTCTCTCTCTCTCTCTCTCTCTCTCTCTCTCTCTCTCTCTCTCTCTCTCTCTCTCTCTCTCTCTCTCTCTCCCCCTCTATCTCTATCACACACACAAACACATACTACCTTTTACTCTCTCATGTCTGTTTATCAATGCATGTCTCAATATGTATGTTTGTACCTCTTTCCGATCACATTCTGTCGCGTGATTAACATTGTCCCTCTCTCACACATCTCACACCACCCCCCCCCCCCCCCCCCCCCCAAAAAAAAAAAAAATTATTTTTTTTCTCCCATACTATCTATCTATCTATCTTTCTTACTTTCTCTCTCTCTCTCTCTCTCTCTCTCTCTCTCTCTCTCTCTCTCTCTCTCTCTCTCTCTCTCTCTCATTCTGTGAGACGGTCTCAACATAAAGGAGATAATGTACAGGAGCTCGCCTAAAGCCTAAACCAATCAGATTCAGCCAGGCCAATTTGTTGTACATGGTTGTGATTGCAACCAATGCGCAGAAAGAAAGCCTGAACGGCAGGTGCTTTTTGAGTCCGCATTAAAGCAACTTAAATCTTACTATATATTTTTTTTTTTAATTTGCGTAACCAACCTTCCATCTCATTCCCTAAGTTCAAGTTAGAGTATTGCCTCCCTCGGTTGACATCATGTTTTATTCTGTCACATAGAGGGTAGCTTTAAGTATTGATTCACTTAGTACTGGCATGCACTCAAAGGAGTTCAAACAATCTAAATCCAGATAAAACTCCTGCCATGACAAATTCCAAAGTACACTGTGTAGGCCTTTGTTGATAGGTCAGTTTAGGGTCTTGCCAATAACCGAGCCCTGCCCTGGATACTTAACGCTGAGAAGGTTTTGAGGTGACTCTCCATGTGAGAGTTTTATAATCATAAACTAAGAGAATGATCCATCGATATTCCAATAGCGATTCTCTACCTAGTAGAATTACCCAGTCTATTCGCTGGTATCGGTATAGTGCTGGTTCTAATCGGTTGATATAACGTTACGCTTGTTGGTTTTTTAATCGTTACAGTTGTATTTGAGATTTTCAGTAACATAGTGTGTTATGTTTCGCTAGTTGTTAAGAAAGTGTGTTTAGATCTAAGGTTGTGTGTGCGTGTTGCCATTCCGTCGTTCTATCTTCCTAGCCACCCATGCGTTCAATATATCATTATGTTTGTTTCTCGACGCTTCCATTCATGAAGTTCTTGATCTCTCCCCATGAACCAGAGGGACAGAGCATGTTTCACCAGGACTCGGGCTCAAACCTCCGGACTGGAATGTCCCCATCAGGTCTATAAAAACCTTTCACTCTGTGTGTCTATAACTCTCTAGATAAAGCCGCAAGGTCATGCACCTTTCAATGCAGCTGGTTTTAATATCTCCGCGGAAGCTTGAATGCAGTGGACTCAGTCGGTGGCGTGAAATAAAAGGGTTTTCTATAGAGACATGTGCGCCGGGGATTCTTTACGTAAAATGTAACTTTGAGAAGGACTTTCACTTCCAGCTCAACATTCCAGTCTAATGATCTTACAGAGACTTCTTTGTGGAAGCAGTTGAGTTCTTTCATTTTATTACTTCTACTTTCCTTCTTCTTCTTCTTTTTCTCCTTCTTTTTCTTCTTCTTCTTCTTCTTCTTCTTCTTCTTCTTCTTCTTCTTCTCTTTCTCTTTTAACCGTCTTTCCCGCCTTCTTCTTCTTCTTCTTCTTCTTCTTCTTCTTCTTCTTCTTCTTCTTCTTCTTCTTCTTCTTCTTCTTCTTCTTCTTCTTTTTCTTCTTCTCTTTCTCTTTCTCTTTTAACCGTCTTCTTCTTCTTCTTCTTCTTCTTCTTCTTCTTCTTCTTCTTCTTCTTCTTCTTCTTCTTCTTCTTCTTCTTCTTCTTCTTCTTCTTCTCTTTTTCCTTCTCTTTTAATCGTCTTTCCCGTCTTCTTCTTCTTCTTCTTCTTCTTCTTCTTCTTCTTCTTCTTCTTCTTCTTCTTCTTCTTCTTCTTCTTCTTCTTCTTCTTCTTCTTCTTCTTCTTCTTCTTCTTCTTCTTCTTCTTCTTCTTCTTCCTCTGTTTCTTCCTCTGTTTCTTCTTCTTCTTCTTCTTCTTCTTCTTCTTCTTCTTCTTCTTCTTCTTCTTCTTCTTATTATTATTATTATTATTATTATTATTATTATTATTATTATTATTATTATTATTATTATTATTATTCCTCCTCCTCCTCCTCCTCCTCCTTCTTCTTCTTCTTCTTCTTCTTCTTCTTCTTCTTCTTCTTCTTCTTCTTCTTCTTCTTCTTCTTCTTCTTCTTCTTCTTCTTCTTCTTCTTCTTTCTTTCTATCTTTCTTTCTTTCTTTTAGCTTTTTTTTTTTTAATTGTTTGGCTGATCTATATCGTTAAAATTACCAGGACAAGGAAGAAGAGAATATAACCGCTGGCTAGAGGGTTTCAAACATAATTATTGAGAACATTTCAGAAAGATTTCATTGCTTTCATACTCCTACAATAAAACTGAGAGACACATGGCGATGGATTATATGATACATATTGTTAGAGAAATCGAGTTATAACAATATAATCAGTTAGCCCTGGAGGTGGGCGGGATATTTGGGTTGAGCCGAGATAGCCCAGGTTTCACGGCCGCTCAGGGGGAGCAGTGGAAACAGCTCTGGTTGCCGATATGCGGCCACTCTGTCCGACCTACAGCTGATACAAATGATGATAAATCCTGATAGCTAGAATATGGGGAAAGACGTTTTTGTTGTATATTTACGTTGAATCAATTTATAGCTGTTCCCTCATAAAACCATATTTCCATATTGCTAATGTTTTACGGCTGACACAACACAAAGGCATAAATAAGCCGAGATCAGGAAGTCACAATGACAGCAGAAGAGCTAACCTTATAT
This sequence comes from Elysia crispata, assembly GCA_033675545.1. Taxonomy (NCBI): domain Eukaryota; kingdom Metazoa; phylum Mollusca; class Gastropoda; family Plakobranchidae; genus Elysia; species Elysia crispata. The sequence goes on along the minus strand of JAWDGP010007240.1, from coordinate 520,792 downwards.
TTTGAGCGGTCTAGACGCGGGTCAACAGGTGGTTAAGTTTGCATCTCATCCAATTTCACAGTTTATTAGGATACCTGAAGAGAAACGGAACTCTTGTGGGACGGAGATCGAGAAGCACTTGTTTCAGTGAAAAAAGGGTTGAGTAAGTCTAATCACTATGTTGACACAGTCATCAGAGTCCTATACGAGGGTGGATTGTCAGGAGGACACAGGCCTCAGTAGAGGAAGTAAGCAAGCCAGGTCGAAACATGGCATGAGTTCTAATCCGTAATGATTGATAAAATCTTTTTCAACATCCAACTCTGTTAGCGTTACTAGCTGAGAGATTGGTCTAGTAAGTGTTGATTCAGTTATTGCTAAATAAGTAACGAAAATAGTAACGAATGCACAAGACACGGCCCAATACATTTAATCGTTCAGGTTTGGAAACAGCATCTAACCGTCTCGCCTGAACCAAATTCCATTTTTTTTCCTGTTCATTCATAAACGTCTTATTGAACTTACAGCAGTACTGTCGATGCCAAGTCTAGTGGGAGGTTCAACCTCCAAGTGAGCTCATAGGGGAGGTCAGCCACACGTCAAACCAGTTTGACAACAATAATAACAATAACTAGATCCAGGAGTAAAGAGAAGGTGTTCGGCCAAGGTCCGCAGCTCCACTGGTCAGAGGGTAAGTCACGATCTAATCCAAGAGGAATCACACAACACACAGAGGGGCCTTCATGAAGTTAAAACTCATGAAAATAGTTTCTAACACGGCTAGTTCGATATACTTACACACTCCTTAACAACAGATCTAGATTAGAAAATTGCGAACTTGTAAAACAAAACAAAAAAAAAACAGTGATATTTGAAATGTGAAGCACGGTAAATTTTTCAGGAAATTCCTACAGAGATCACTTTACCACCAAACTGGGGTTGATTGTGCAATAAACAATCTTACATAAAAAAGTTTGAAAATATCTTTCAGTCACTTACTCTTTTCACTTAATTCAAGCGTATTTATTCACTGTAGGGATTTGAAGCATAGGTATGCTCCAGTTGGAACACAATGCAAGCAAAAAAAAACAGTAAATCATTTATTTTTGTTTCGTTTTGTTTTTGTTTTGGTTTTGGTTTGGTTGTTTGTTTGTTTTTTTTCTTTCATTAATTTGTAGCAGTTTCGGAAAGTCGATGATTTTTAACTATTTCGCGAGCGTACATATTAATCTAATACGGACCGAAAAGTTTCTGAATAAATAGAGCATGTATGGATATGTTGGAACCATTGAAAACACTTGCAAGCGCCCTTAGCTGCAGGTTGTAGCTCCCGCTCTAGGGGTTGTGGAGATGAGGAGAGAGAGAGAGAGAGAGAGAGAGAGACAGTCGTATAATGAACACAAGAGGCTGGGTCGGCCACAGTGCCGAGTGGTGTGCCCCTAAACTGTCCTACACTGGCGCGCTACTCGATGGAAACAGTGGGGCACGGACAGGAGAGGGAGGGAACAAGAGATTCTATAGAGAGCTGAGAGGGGGGGGGGAGAGAGAGAGAGAGAGAGAGAGAGAGACGGGGAGACAGTAAAACCGGTATTGAGAAAACTGAAGATTATCGCCACGAACAGTGAAATTGGGATTGAAAAAAGGGGCATATGGGATTCCTTATTTTCCTCCCATTCTCCCCGCTTTTGTTTTGTTTGTTTTTTTTTTTAAAGTAGAGAAGGTTAAGGCAATTGGAGTAATTGGGCTGGGGGTGGGGCGGGGGTGTTGAACGTGTTTTATACCAAGCTCTTTGAAGAACGGTAGGCAAGTTAGGCGTCACAAGTAAATGGATAAAAAGAGAAAGAAAAAAAAACTGGGGGGGGGGGGCGGAATTAAAAGTATTTAAATAGAATATAGAAGAGAGAGGGTGGGTGATGGTAGAGACCAGAGTAAACTAATAATTCCGTCACAGTTGCTGCACTCGGCGGGAATCGAGCATGAGACTTTTGCTTCCACGGTTCGGTTTGATAATGATAATCATTATCCGATTCTTTAAGAACCGATATTATTAAATAGAAACCGTGTAAACATAAGAAATAAATAAAGTAGATATACTTTGCAGGAGTTGAAAATTTTGATATGAAATTTACGATAGTTTTGTTAGAGATGATAAGGATTATAGTGATAGCATCAACGAAAGTGGCATCGGTTTGGTGCCGATTATGACATTCAAGTAGGAGAAAAGAAAGAGAGGGGAGCCACAGCGACAATATTTGTCAAATCAACAACTTTTATTGAATTTGAAATTTATTCCACTGTGTATTCAGGCACTCTACGGTGACCTACGTTCTTCACAAAAAGTGATATACACAATCTTTGATACATCGAAGGTGCCAGCAATCCGAATATCGGGTACCGGTACCACTCAACGATTATTCTGGTGAGCCGGCTCGATATCGCCCATTCTGCCAGCGGTCGGTGCAGTCACGGAGAATATGAGCCTCGGTCTATGGCCCGACTGATGTGACTTCTAGTCCCGCCCGTCCTCCCCCCCCCCCCCCCCCGCGCGACGATTAATCCTACGGCGTGGCTCTATGGCACAGGTGGCTTTTCGGGAGCAGGATAGCGCAGGTCAGCGCAGGACAGCTAGCACTGCCGTGAGGTGGATCTCCTCAGGATCATGGCTGTACAGCATTGGGAGGATCTAGGAGCGCAGGACAGCTAGCACTGCCATGAGGTGGATCTCCTCAGGATCATGGCTGTACAGCATTGGGAGGATCTAGGAGCGCAGGACAGCACAGGACAGCTAGCACTGCCGTGAGGTGGATCTCCTCAGGATCATGGCTGTACAGCATTGGGAGGATCTAGGAGCGCGGGACAGCACAGGACAGCTAGCACTGCCGTGAGGTGGATCTCCTCAGGATCATGGCTGTACAGCATTGGGAGGATCTAGGAGCGCGGGACAGCACAGGACAGCTAGCACTGCCGTGAGGTGGATCTCCTCAGGATCATGGCTGTACAGCATTGGGAGGATCTAGGAGCGCGGGACAGCGGCCAAGGATGAGAAAAAGTGCTGTCTCACAGGACTAGCGATAGTCTGTAAACAGTTTTATAGAAGTTGGGTAAAAAAAAAATAACCGGGTGCTAGACCTAGTCTTCCCGGAATTACAACACTATTAGGACTTTCAGAGAGGGAGAGGCAGAGACAGAGAGACAAAGATAGATAGAGAGAGTGGAGGGAGGGAGATAGGGGCAAAAAGAGAGAGGGAGGGAGGGAGTATGAGATAGAGAGGGGAGAGAGGGAGGGTAAAAGTGAGAGACAGAAGGGAGAAAGAGACACAGACAGATAGAGGCAGTATACCTAAACATTAAGAAACTCCAAAATCGTATTTCTACAGGACTAGTTAGCTAGATCTATTCAGATCCACAACACCACTTCACCAAGAGTTAATGCGATGCTATCGGTACTCAGTTAAAAGCCATGCATTCTGTGCAACAGTTAAAAACAGTAGAAGCTTTCCTTGGAACTATTAGTTACCTTTTTTGTGTTTGCAAGTAGTAGATCTAGACAGAGTGTAGTCTTCTTGTAAAGACATGAACTTGCTCACCTCTGGACCTAGTCGAGCGACGGTGCTTTGGGCAGTTTCTCCTGCTATGTGACTGAGTGTTAAAGAACCGTTCTGACCATCATACTAGGTCTTATCAGGATATATAAAGTTTCTGATGTTTGAAGTCTTCCCAGGCGATCAGACTCTCTACTTACAGAAAATTACCGTGGACCGTGGTTTGCTTACAGTCTTCCTCCACGTGTTTATCTTCTCTCTCTCTCTCTCTCTCTCTCTCTCTCTCTCTCTCTCTCTCTCTCTCTCTCTCTCTCTCTCTCTCTCTCTCTCTCTCTCTCTCTCTCTCTCTCTCTCTCTCTCTCTCTCCTTTACAATTTTGCAGTTATAATTTTTCAATTAGATAAAGAAAAAGAAAAAGCAACAAAACAGCAAAACCTAGCGTGAGATGTGAAAGCAAGACATTCTGCACGTATTTCGACTGTTAGAGATACCACAGACTCGGTGTGTGAGGGGGTGGGGGGGGGGGGGCGAGGGTAGGTCTAGTTTGATTGGACACAATCCCCACCGCAGGAATCTTCATCGCTAATGGATGTTGGATGCTGGTAAATTGGGCGAGTTAGACCGAGGACAATACGGTTTGATGAATGATAATCACACGGATTACATTGTTAGAAAATACACGGTTGAAGAGACAGAGTGGAAGGAAAGCTCGTGGAGCACTCACTTCCCAAGAAAACCAGAATCATGATAAAAGATTCCCCGCCTGGCAAGGTGAACCGACCCGAGCCTTAGGGTAACGGTTCGGATCGTTTTGGGTCCACTCGGGAGACAGCTTCAGAGTCAGACGGTGGATGGTAGTGAACGTGGTCCCCGCCTGGCAAGGTGAACCGACCCGAGCCTTAGGGTAACGGTTCGGATCGTTCTGGGTCCACTCGGGAGCCAGCTTCAGAGTCAGACGATGGATGGTAGTGAACGTGGTCCTCTAGGTTGCTCCAGTGCCTAGAACAACTGCAGGAATCCTCGACAGCGTGGTTTTCGTGTAGCGAGTCTTCAACCTTTGAGGTCGAGGTTCGATCGTAACGATTTCAAGGAGAGAAATAATGTTTCTGGGGTTGTCATTTTAGATGTGTTCGGTTTCTGTTTCCTTATTTTGTTTAAACTGATCCAAACTTGTTACTGTGTGTATAGCAGGGCCTGGCACTGTTCCGTCATCAGCCACTGAGACATGCAGTAACATCAAGTATGCGCAACTTGTTACTGTGTGTATAGCAGGGCCTGGCACTGTTCCGTCATCAGCCACTGAGACATGCAGTAACATCAAGTATGCGCAACTTGTTACTGTGTGTATAGCAGGGCCTGGCACTGTTCCGTCATCAGCCACTGAGACATGCAGTAACATCAAGTATGCGCAACAGTGCTGGAGGGGCGGAGAGGTTGGGTTGGGATGGACTTGGTTTTTTTTTTGTTTTTTGTTTTTGTTTTTGTTCACTTATTTCATTTTAGAATTCCTTAATTGCTGCCCATCTTTTCATCTTGTGGCTACTGATGACGCCAGAGTTCGGGCAGCGGTAGCGGTAACAAGATCAGAGCGGTTGGGACAGGGAAAATAGAATCTTCTATTTTAAACCTTCCTGTATTTATATATCGATACTCTCTTGTGAATAACAATTATTTTTCAGAAATCTTTTTGCTAAATGTTGATAAGAGAGAAGGTAAGAGCACACTGGTTGTTAAAAACCAATTTATTAGGTACCGAGTAGAGCACTTTGGCATTTTTCTTTCGATTAAAACCGAGGATGCACCGTTTTCTCTAACGCCTTTCGTAGCAGCTAAGCGTCTGTAATTCACATTGCCATTTCAAAATGCGCAGAGCATAATTAAGCCTTCCTCAAAATTCGAATAGATTGATCAATTTTATCGACTGCAGCGTTAGAAGAAGTTTGCGTGCGTGCAGATTACAAGATTAGAGAGCTCTCCTCGGTTCGGAGGTAATTCTTCGCTAATTCTCTTCTGATCAGGCTATAACGGGATCGGGCTTACCCGCTGCAGCACGACTCGCGTATTGTTTCTCTTTGTGGAAGAGTTTTCGGGAAGTTTGGGGGGACGTGTAACTTCTAAAGCAACAAGTGTTATTCATTCAGTCAGTTTCCTTTCAAAAAAGAAAAAACAAAAAAGGTTTTGGTTGGCAAGTAAATGGGTCTAGATTCATATTAATTTTGTTTAAAAAGTAATTATTTTCATAATACTGAAGAAGTAGGATTTTACCATGATTAATGTTGAGTTCTGTTAATGATTGCTAGCACATAAAGCAAAAACGTCCGCACTGAATTTGCTAAAGAACAAAAAATAAATTCGCTTGGAAGGGTTGGCATTGCTGCTATCCTCTAAGGTGTGCAAAAAGGAATCGGAGGAAAAAACATAAAATATGCAAATGAAAGAACAGAAAGATATAAAACAAGAAAATGCTTCGAAAGCCTCTGGATGCTTCTTTGTTGGACCAAATTCAAAGCTTTAAGTAGTTCAACTCTTTGATAAAACTTTGTTTTTGATGTAGATACTAAATCTAGATGTATCTGCATCATTATAGAATTGAGACATCGAAAATTCTGATGTCTGATTTTCTCCTGTTTTATCTTCCATAAATGCTTAGAAGGTACAGCTTGTTGTCAAATAATATGTATAAAATCAGTACTATTAAGTTACATTGAGGACAAAATGTTAAAAAAAAAAAAAAGATCTCAAAAATCAAAACCAAGAAAGAACTTCATAATAGGCAAACATTATAAAAATACCGGTATTACTGAATTAATCGATTACCACAAACGTGTTCAAAGCACGTTTAAATCAAAGTTTCAGTGAACAATTCAACAAATTGATTTAGCAAAAGGAATAAAACAAAACCCAATCGAGGAGAGACATGTTCCTACCGGAGCCAGCCATTGTCCACTTAAATCAATCAGCGAAGCATGGCGGCTCCCTGGCCCGTCCAATCTCCGGTCTCACCCGGCGCCATCTTCTCTCGCTGCTGCAGCACCTCTGGACTCTGGGACTCACAGTTTTCACCCTGGTGTGCAGGATTGTGCAGGCTGCCACAATGGTTCTTTTTGATTATTATGCTATTGTTAAACTGAGGAGGTGCCTAATGTGGGTGATGTTCCCACGGTTTCTTCAAAGCGGTGGAAAAACAAAACCCGCTACATCTCAATGTAATTATTAGGAGCTGTCCTGAACTGCTCTGCCTCTGTGTTTCTATCATCACAGCATCGCGCGGGGACAATCCACAACGCTCTGGCCTTCTTTCTCATTCCTCTTATCCCCCTTTTCTTCCGACTTCGCCTTCGCCTTTTTCCTCTTCCTTTATCTCATGTCACTTTTCCTCCTGCTATCTTCTAACATTTCTCCTCCTGCTCCTCTAATCATATTATTTTTCCTCCTGCTATCTTCTATTACTTCTCCTCCTGCTCCTCTAATCATATTACTTTTCCTCCTGCTATCTTCTATTACATCTCCTCCTGCTCCTCTAATCATATTACTTTTCCTCCTGCTATCTTCTATTACATCTCCTCCTGCTCCTCTAATCATATTACTTTTCCTCCTGCTATCTTCTATTACTTCTCCTCCTGCTCCTCTAATCATATTATTTTTCCTCCTACTATCTTCTATCACTTTTCCTGCTCCTCTAATCATATTATTTTTCCTCCTGCTATCTTCTATCACTTTTCCTGCTCCTCTAATCATATTATTTTTCCTCCTGCTATCTTCTATCACTTTTCCTGCTCCTCTAATCATATTACTTTTCCTCCTGCTATCTTCTATCACTTTTCCTGCTCCTCTAATCATATTATTTTTCCTCTTGCTATCTTCTATTACTTCTCCTCCTGCTCCTCTAATCATATTACTTTTCCTCCTGCTATCTTCTATTACTTCTCCTCCTGCTCCTCTAATCATATTACTTTTCCTCCTGCTAACCTCTATCACGTTTCCTGCTCCTCTAATCATATTACTTTTCCTCCTGCTATCCTCTATTACTTTTCCTCCTGCTCCTCTAATCATATTACTTTTCCTCCTGCTATCTTCTATTACTTCTCCTCCTGCTCCTCTAATCATATTACTTTTCCTCCTGCTATCTTCTATTACTTCTCCTCCTGCTCCTCTAATCATATTACTTTTCCTCCTGCTCCTCTAATCATATTACTTTTCCTCCTGCTATCTTCTATTACTTCTCCTCCTGCTCCTCTAATCATATTACTTTTCCTCCTGCTATCTTCTATTACTTCTCCTCCTGCTCCTCTAATCATATTATTTTTCCTCCTACTATCTTCTATCACTTTTCCTGCTCCTCTAATCATATTATTTTTCCTCCTGCTATCTTCTATCACTTTTCCTGCTCCTCTAATCATATTATTTTTCCTCCTGCTATCTTCTATCACTTTTCCTGCTCCTCTAATCATATTACTTTTCCTCCTGCTATCTTCTATCACTTTTCCTGCTCCTCTAATCATATTATTTTTCCTCTTGCTATCTTCTATTACTTCTCCTCCTGCTCCTCTAATCATATTACTTTTCCTCCTGCTATCTTCTATTACTTCTCCTCCTGCTCCTCTAATCATATTACTTTTCCTCCTGCTAACCTCTATCACGTTTCCTGCTCCTCTAATCATATTACTTTTCCTCCTGCTATCCTCTATTACTTTTCCTCCTGCTCCTCTAATCATATTACTTTTCCTCCTGCTATCTTCTATTACTTCTCCTCCTGCTCCTCTAATCATATTACTTTTCCTCCTGCTATCTTCTATTACTTCTCCTCCTGCTCCTCTAATCATATTACTTTTCCTCCTGCTCCTCTAATCATATTACTTTTCCTCCTGCTAACCTCTATCACGTTTCCTGCTCCTCTAATCATATTACTTTTCCTCCTGCTTTCCTCTATTACTTTTCCTCCTGCTCCTCTAATCATATTACTTTTCCTCCTGCTATCTTCTATTACTTCTCCTCCTGCTCCTCTAATCATATTACTTTTCCTCCTGCTATCTTCTATTACTTCTCCTCCTGCTCCTCTAATCATATTACTTTTCCTCCTGCTCCTCTAATCATATTACTTTTCCTCCTGCTATCTTCTAACATTTCTCCTCCTGCTCCTCTAATCATATTACTTTCCCTCCTGCTATCTTCTATCACTTTTCCTGCTCCTCTAATCATATTATTTTTCCTCCTGCTATCTTCTATCACTTTTCCTGCTCCTCTAATCATATTATTTTTCCTCCTGCTATCTTCTATCACTTTTCCTGCTCCTCTAATCATATTACTTTTCCTCCTGCTATCTTCTATCACTTTTCCTGCTCCTCTAATCATATTACTTTTCCTCCTGCTATCTTCTATTACTTCTCCTCCTGCTCCTCTAATCATATTACTTTTCCTCCTGCTATCCTCTATCACGTTTCCTGCTCCTCTAATCATATTACTTTTCCTCCTGCTATCCTCTATTACTTCTCCTCCTGCTCCTCTAATCATATTACTTTTCCTAATGCTATCTTCTAACATTTCTCCTCCTGCTCCTCTAATCATATTACTTTTCCTCCTGCTATCTTCTATCACTCTTCCTCCTCCTCTAATCATATTACTTTTCCTACTGCTATCTTCTAACATTTCTCCTCCTGCTCCTCTAATCATATTACTTTTCCTCCTGCTATCTTCTAACATTTTTCCTTCTGCTCCTCTAATCATGTCACTTTTCCTCCTGCTATCTTCTATTACTTCTCCTCCTGCTCCTCTAATCATATTACTTTTCCTCCTGCTATCTTCTATTACATCTCCTCCTGCTCCTCTAATCATATTACTTTTCCTCCTGCTATCTTCTATTACATCTCCTCCTGCTCCTCTAATCATATTACTTTTCCTCCTGCTATCTTCTATTACATCTCCTCCTCCTCCTCTAATCATAATTATTACTTTTCCTCCTCCTCCCTATCTCCTGTCCTTACTCCTATTCCTTTATCCCATGTCACTTTTCCTCCTGCTATCTTCTATCACTTCTTCTGCTCCCCCTTCTCCTCTAATCATATTACTTTTATTCCTCCTCTATTTTCTGTCCTTACTCCTCTTCCTTTATCCCATATTACTTTTCCTCCTCTTCATTCTTTTCCTCTTCCCTGCTTCCATGACTCACCGTTTCTCTTTCTCCCTATTTGAGAAGTTGGGCACACTTAATATTGACCGATACAGCAGGAGCATCGTTCATTGATAAACAGTGAAAGGTCCCGCATGGTCCAGTTCATTAACAATAAAAACATAATAATAATGGTTTAGGACACTATGTTAGAGTCTTACTGCAATTGATTCATAGCTCAGGCCAGTCATCTTATGGATCATAACTTATTTGAACATCAGTCGTTACATAGCTTGGTTAGAACCACGCCTTTACTGTAAAAAAAAATTAAATCTTCTGGTACCATATGGTGTGAGCTACAAGCTTCTTGTCAAACCATTGAACTTCCTGATATCAAGTGGTGTGAGCTACAAGCTTTCTGTCAGACAGTTGAATCTCCGGGTATCAAATGGTGTGAGCTACAAGCTTTCTGTCGGACGGTAGAATCTGCGGGTACCACAAAGTGTGAGCTACAAGCTTTCTGTCAGACAGTTGAATCTCCGGGTATCAAATGGTGGGAGCTACAAGCTTTCTGTCAGACAGTTGAATCTCCGGGTATCAAATGGTGTGAGCTACAAGCTTTCTGTCAGACAGTTGAATCTCCGGGTATCAAATGGTGTGAGCTACACGCTTTCTGTCAGACAGTTGAATCTCCGGGTATCAAGTGGTGTGAGCTACACGCTTTCTGTCAGACAGTTGAAGCTCCGAGTATCAAGTGGTGTGAGCTACACGCTTTCTGTCAGACAGTTGAATCTCCGGGTATCAAATGGTGTGAGCTACAAGCTTTCTGTCGGACGGTAGAATCTGCGGGTACCACAAAGTGTGAGCTACAAACTTTCTCTGAGACAGTTCAATCTTCTGGTACAACATGGTGTGAGCTACAAGCTTTCTGTCGGACAGTTGAATCTCCGGGTATCAAATGGTGTGAGATACAAGTTTTTTGCAAGACAAATGAATCTCCGGGTATCAAATTGTGTGAGCTACACGCTTTCTGTCAGACAGTTGAATCTCCGTGTATCAAATGGTGTGAGCTACAATCTTTCAGTCGGACGGTAGAATCTGCGGGTACCACAAAGTGTGAGCTACAAACTTTCTCTGAGACAGTTCAATCTTCTGGTACCACATGGTGGGAGCTACAAGCTGTCTGTCGGACAGTTGAATCTCCGGGTATAAAATGGTGTGAGCTACAAGCTGTCTCTCGGACGGTAGAATCTGCGGGTACCACAAAGTGTGAGCTACAAACTTTCTGTCAGACAGTTCAATCTTCTGGTACCACATGGTGTGAGCTACAAGCTTTCTGTCGGACAGTTGAATCTCCGGGTATCAAATGGTGTGAGCTACAAGCTTTTTGCAAGACAAATGAATCTCCGGGTATCAAATGGTGTGAGCTACAAGCTTTCTGTCAGACAGTTGAATCTCCGAGTATCAAGTGGTGTGAGCTACAAGCTTTCTGTCAGACAGTTGAATCTCCGGGTATCAAATGGTGTGAGCTACACGCTTTCTGTCAGACAGTTGAAGCTCCGAGTATCAAGTGGTGTGAGCTACACGCTTTCTGTCAGACAGTTGAAGCTCCGGGTATCAAATGGTGTGAGCTACAATCTTTCTGTCGGACGGTAGAATCTGCGGGTACCACAAAGTGTGAGCTACAAACTTTCTGTCAGACAGTTCAATCTTCTGGTACAACATGGTGTGAGCTACAAGCTCTCTGTCGGACAGTTGAATCTCCGGGTATCAAATGGTGTGAGATACAAGTTTTTTGCAAGACAAATGAATCTCCGGGTATCAAATGGTGTGAGCTACACGCTTTCTGTCAGACAGTTGAATCTCCGGGTATCAAATGGTATGAGCTACAATCTTTCAGTCGGACGGTAGAATCTGCGGGTACCACAAAGTGTGAGCTACAAACTTTCTCTGAGACAGTTCAATCTTCTGGTACCACATGGTGGGAGCTACAAGCTGTCTGTCGGACAGTTGAATCTCCGGGTATAAAATGGTGTGAGCTACAAGCTGTCTGTCGGACGGTAGAATCTGCGGGTACCACAAAGTGTCAGCTACAAACTTTCTGTCAGACAGTTCAATCTTCTGGTACCACATGGTGTGAGCTACAAGCTTTCTGTCGGACAGTTTGAATCTCCGGGTATCAAATGGTGTGAGCTATAAGCTGTCTGTCGGACGGTAGAATCTGCGGGTACCACAGAGTGTGAGCTACAAACTTTCTGTCAGACAGTTCAATCTTCCGGTACCACATGGTGTGAGCTACAAGCCTGTCAGACTGTTCAATCTTCTGGTACCACATGGTGTGAGCTACAAGCCTGTCAGACTGTTCAATCTTCTGGTACCACATGGTGTGAGCTACAAGCCTGTCAGACAGTTCAATCTTCTGGTACCACATGGTGTGAGCTACAAGCCTGTCAGACAGTTCAATCTTCTGGTACCACATGGTGTGAGCTACAAGCCTGTCAGACAGTTCAATCTTCTGGTACCACATGGTGTGAGCTACAAGCCTGTCAGACAGTTCAATCTTCTGGTACCACATGGTGTGAGCTACAAGCTTTCTGTCAGACAGTTCAATCTTCTCGTACCACATGGTGTGAGCTACAAGCTTTCTGTCAGACAGTTGAATCTCCGGGTATCAAATGGTGTGAGCTATAAGCTGTCTGTCGGACGGTAGAATCTGCGGGTACCACAGAGTGTGAGCTACAAACTTTCTGTCAGACAGTTCAATCTTCTGGTACCACATGGTGTGAGCTACAAGCTGTCTGTCGGACGGTAGAATCTGCGGGTACCACAGAGTGTAAGCTACAAGCCTGTCAGACAGTTCAATCTTCTGGTACCACATGGTGTGAGCTACAAGCCTGTCAGACAGTTCAATCTTCTGGTACCACATGGTGTGAGCTACAAGCCTGTCAGACAGTTCAATCTTCTGGTACCACAGAGTGTGAACTACAAGCTTTCTGTCGGACAGTTGAATCTCCGGGTATCAAATGGTGTGAGCTACAAGCTGTCTGTCGGACGGTAGAATCTGCGGGTACCACAGAGTGTGAGCTACAAACTTTCTGTCGGACAGTTCAATCTTCTGGTACCACATGGTGTGAGCTACAAGCCTGTCAGACAGTTCAATCTTCTGGTACCACATGGTGTGAGCTACAAGCCTGTCAGACAGTTCAATCTTCTGGTACCACATGGTGTGAGCTACAAGCCTGTCAGACAGTTCAATCTTCTGGTACCACATGGTGTGAGCTACAAGCCTGTCAGACAGTTCAATCTTCTGGTACCACATGGTGTGAGCTACAAGCCTGTCAGACAGTTCAATCTTCTGGTACCACATGGTGTGAGCTACAAGCCTGTCAGACAGTTCAATCTTCTGGTACCACATGATGTGAGCTACAAGCTTTCTGTCAGACAGTTCAATCTTCTGGTACCACATGGTGTGAGCTACAAGCCTGTCAGACAGTTCAATCTTCTGGTACCACATGATGTGAGCTACAAGCTTTCTGTCGGACAGTTGAAGCTCCGGGTATCAAATGGTGTGAGCTATAAGCTGTCTGTCAGACGGTAGAACCTGCGGGTACCACAGAGTGTGAGCTACAAACTTTCTGTCAGACAGTTCAATCTTCTCGTACTTTATACCACAATAATGATGTGAGCTGCGCTACAAGCTTTTGGTCATCATTTCAATACATGAGTTGGATGAGCGGTGAGGAAAGAACTCGCTTGCAGACCTATTGTCAGGGTTTGAACCTGCTCCTACCGAGAGTGAGACCAGTCAGTGAGATAGATTTGGGCCCTTTTAGATTGCTCCACCATGAAACAAAGGCGTCTCGCCTCATCGAATTCATTCGCGAGAAGTGAGAACTGGGTTCATGGTTTCCATGGCATTAATCAGAGAGGCCACATAAATCTTTTCTGCGCGCAGCAACAGCAAAACAAGTTTTTGTACCTCAGGCAAGATATACTACTACAAGATTTTGTTGAATCTACTAAATCTATGATTCCCTGAAAGTGGCAAAATGTATGGAAAAAATGTCGCGGTGGATAATTATGATGGTGTAACACTGCTCCTGTCAACAGAGCAATTTTTCTTCTGATAACTAAATGAGAAGAGTAATTGTTGCCATAATTCAAAAACCATGCTCTTTAAATGCCATTCTTTTGACGAGTGGTTTAAATGCCTGCTAGCCTGACAATGACGCTCGTCCACGCCACTCCCTTGTACCTGCACCGCCGAGGAGCGGTGAGAACCAGAGAGGATTTGGACTAGCGGTCACTGGTGGTCTGTGCAGACTTTATGGCGGCGTCAACGCTAGTTGTTTGCCAGGGTATCCGCTCGTCTTTGTGAAGTCACCAGGAACGAATGGCCTGTATCAAAAAGCGTTTTGTTTTGAATGAGAGAATCAGTTGTCTGTATGGAGAGGTTTGTGGCATCATCGTGGACTAGCTGAAGCGTCATTCTGATAATAGCAAAGAGAAAATGGTGCGGCAGTGACGCATCCTGTGACTCCTTGTCTCTAGCTGGATCAATGGCGTCAGATTTTCTGGGGATTTTTTTGTTTTTGTTTTTGTTTTTTGTTTTGGTTTTTTGTTGTTGTTTTTTTGTTTGTTTGTTGTTGTTTTTTTTGTCTCGTTGTCCATAGTGATTAGTTATGGCTTTAACGAACAAAGTTGAATTAAAAATGAAGGATAATTATAAAAACAATAATGAATGTCTACAGTTAGCTAAGTCAGTAAAGCATAGTATTATAATAATAATAATAATAATAATAATAATAATAATAATAATAATAATAATAATAATAATAATAATAATAAAAATATCCATAAATCACTCCGGGTCTTAATTTCAGCAGTAATGACCGATTGATTATTATGGCAGCTATTGTGACTGAGAGTCACGTAAGTCCAGATTAATTTGCATGTTGCCCTGTGCAACGCGACTCCAACTTGAAAGTCAACTATTAAATTGTTTTTCCATCTTCCTGTCCCTCATGTACCTCATAATTTTATCCACCCCCTACTGGCCTCTAACCTGGCCACTCCCTGTGTTCAACCATTTCCCATAATTCCCGGAGACCTGCGCTGTGCTCCGCACCCTGTGGCCGGTGCCAGCAGGCGTGGCCAACTCACGGCCGACAATCAATAGAAGCGCCCTGACTCCCCGAGCGGCCTGAAAGGGACGGTAAACTTGGCCCTAATGTAAAAAACATGTTTGCTTTTATAGGTGGGTGAGTCGCCTTTTGTAGCCGCCTTCAATCCTTCTTCCGCTTCGTCTCTCAATCTCATCGCATTCTCAAAAAAAGAGGAAGTTACGGCCAGCTTGCCTCCTGGCCGAGTTTTCACTCCCGTCTGGATATGTAGCAGTTAGACAACAAATCTGATATGCAGGGGTGGGGGTGTATGGGGACTTTACTGTGTGATCAGAGTTGGATGGCTCGCTAGATAGACACGCCTGCTCGACGGCGGGGTGAGGGAGGTTCGAATTCCTACAGTCCAAGGGTGGAATTCTTACAGAGTTGGGCGATCTGATGTGGCGAGCCTGGGGCGTCGCCTCTACATTCTATATATCATAAATCTCCTGCAACTCAATTACAATACATGGCTTGAAAACTTCAATACGGGCTGTCTCTCTGCCTAACTTTCTTTCCCTCCCTATTTTTCTCTTCATCTGTTTCCATAAGCCTTTCCCATTCTTTACTTCTATCTCTCTCTATCTCTCTCTCTCTCTCTCTCTCTCTCTCTCTCTCTCTCTCTCTCTCTCTCTCTCTCTCTCTCTCTCTCTCTCTCTCTCTCTCTCTCTCTCTCTCTCTCTCTCTCTCTCTCTCTCTCTCTCTCTCTCTCTCTCTCTCTCTCTATGCCTCCAGTCGCCCTGACAGGGAGATCGTAACAGGTGCGTTCGACATTCCGATTTTGGACAAAGACACAAAGATTTTAACTGAAAGATCAGCTAGATATCTTGTTTGGCGTTATATTTGAAATAGCAACGCACATCGGCCTAAAGAATGGTAACCATCATCATCTCAAATGAGGTGAAGGTTCGACTCGTGGTCAGGTGATGCAAAGTTTGGAAAACAGCAACAGGCTCGGATGGATGAAATCTACCGTCACCGTTCCTAACGCGAAGGTTAACCATCTGGACTAGGGTCAGTGTTTGTCTTTGCACTGGTCTTTCTCTGGGTCCGCTCGCACTGGCAACAGGTGGAGAGCGGGTTGACTCTCGAGAAGATATACATCAACAGGAATGAAGGGGAAAGGAAACACTGCAAACACTGTTGGGTTGTTTTTGTTCTTTTCAAATAGTCAATAGTTTTTGGGTTGCCTTAAATGAGCTATGTCCAGCTTTTAATCTATCAAAAGGCTTTAAAGATTTTGCAAAGGTTCGCTGATGTATGATTTCCAGTGAAACAGAAAAGATCTTCCTAACAGAGAGAGGAGCATCTCTTACAAACAGCGCCTTCCTGGTGTATGATTTCCAGTGAAACAGATTAGATCTTCCTAACAGAGAGAGGAGCATCTCTTACAAACAGCGCCTTCCTGGTGTATGATTTCCAGTGAAACAGACATGATCTTCCAAACAGAGAGAGGAGCATCTCTTACAAACAGCGCCTTCCTGGTGTATGATTTCTAGTGAAACAGACATGATCTTCCTAACAGAGAGAGGAGCATCTCTTACAAACAGCGTCTTCCTGGTGTATGATTTCCAGTGAAACAGAAAAGATCTTCCAAACAGAGAGAGGAGCATCTCTTACAAACAGCGCCTTCCTGGTGTAGTGATGAGTCTAGGGAGCTGGATGCTCGGTTTTTCATCTGAGAGTTGGGAGTTGGGAGTTGTGAGCTGTCAGTTAGTAGTAGTGTGTTGTCAGTATTGTTAGGAGTAGTGGGTTGTCAGTTAGGAGTTCTGAAATGTGCGCCTAGAGTTGGGAGGTACAATGTATGTGTAACATGTACTGTAGGTCTTCCTCAACAACTCGACGTCGCGTCTGGGCAAGCACGGAGTCGCCCGCGGCATGTCTGAAATGTGCGCCTAGAGTTGGGAGGTACAACGTATGTGTAACATGTACTGTAGGTCTTCCTCAACAACTCGACGTCGCGTCTGGGCAAGCACGGAGTCGCCCGCGGCATGTCTTGACAGAGCATCGACCGCCAGCGCAAGGGGGTGGGTAGAAATGAACCCAAACCCTTTGTGGAGTCTAGCGAAACATGAAAAAGATAAAATATAAGAGTTTTGATGGAGGCAGCTTATGACATGGAAGAGGATTTCAGAGAGCGATAAAACAAATATGGTAATGGTAGCTCAGAATCAGGTAGAAGAGCTTGGAGAGAATAAAAGTTGAGGATGCACATATTTCGGACATACTTTTGGTGTCGATATAAATTCTAGTGAAAAGTTCTCGGCTTGCAAGTAGTTTTTTAGAAATCTATGAGAAATGTACAAACATAAATGGCGATCTAAACCCATTAGTCGTTGAGATTAATTTGCCTAGCATATTTTTGAATTGCAATTTTTTTTTATTTTTTTTTTTCAAACCAAAAAAATGCAAGCATTTAACCGGTGCATGTAATGACTATGTAAATATGAAATTAAACCAACAGCTTTGACAAGCTAACGCAGTCATCAAAGAAAAATCAAAATAATGAATGTGACAAAGAATTCTATAGAGCTTCGTTGTTCGCCTAGGCAGAATCCATATCATATTTGTCAATTTCAACCACATTTACACGAAACTTCCATCAAATCCTAAATCCAGATACCGCTGGTGAAGAATTAGGAAATTTCCCAGTACAACTGTGATTTTTCTACAATACCAATGTTATGAATTGTTTGTCCCTGTCGTTGCTTTCATCTATCGGAAGTGCAGATACGGGTACAAGAGCAAATTAATAATGTGAGAAAATCTGCCTGATCTCAGCTTTCTGCTGAAATTCATCAACTGCACCGGAAGCTTGATATCTTCGTTATGGTGCATGGCTTTCAAAACTATTTATTTAAGATAAAAACCTTTCTGTCATAATTTTGTTGTTGCTGCTGTTGTTGTTGTTGTTGTTGTTGTTGAATAAGTAGTAGTAGTAGTAGTAGTAGTAGTAGTAGTAGTAGTAGTAGTAGTAGTAGTAGTAGTAGTAGTAGTAGTAGTAGTAGTAGTAGTAGTAGTCGTCGTCTTCGTCGTCGTCGTCGTCGTCAATCTCACCACTTTTCTTCTTCTTCTTCTTCTTCTTATTATTATTATTATTATTATTATTATTATTATTATTATTATTATTATTATTATTATCATTATCATTATTATCATAAGCTGAAAACCCGGTTTTACGAACCCTGGCGTCAATTTTCCGGTGCTGGGGTGTGTGTGTATTTAATAGGCTTATAAATGGTCTTTTTATCTATACTTTTACTTACAAAATCCAGATATAGGCCTCCGCCTGTCTATCGTTGCCTAGAATCTAGATATCGTGATAATTCTAAACAAAATCTAGATCTAGATCTTAAATCCTATGAAATTTTAAGGTGAAAAGCAAGATCTAGATCTATCGAAATTTAGATCTTAACATTGTTTTGATTTGATTTTAGCAGCCATGAATATCTTGGCCCTAGATCTAGAATCTATTTCCAAGCAATTTTTTTAGATGCTTGTACTTAGATCTTCCTCTGTACATATCAATTCCAGACGGCTTTAGATCTGCCGCCGCCTACATTGCAGGAAGTACATTCAGATTCAATCCTGCTACCTCTGCCCAGCTGTGCTTACAGGAAGTAGTTCGCACATTCACCTTTTCCTTTTAATCCAATCTTAGGGGCAAGTTACAACTTAATGCCAAATTGCCTTTGTACATTATCTATAGAGAATTATTATTATTATTATTATTATTATTATTATTATTATTATTATTATTATTATTATTATTATTATTATTATTATTATTGATGTTGTTGTTGTTGTTGTTGTTTTTGCTGCTGATGTTGGGTTGTAATAATTATTATTATTATGATGATTAACATAACAAAGCATCACACTAGAAAATCTGTTGGAACCCTATGTAACAATATTTCTAAGCTAATGGTATGTATTTAATCTGCAACTACCACAGCTAACGTGAAAGCGGCGCCACTAGCTTTTGCCATGAGGATGATTGAACAATTATTTCATTAAACTTAGAGATATCCATATTCTCTTAGACCTTCACATCAGTTTGTCCCCTAAGGTTATGGTTTTGATGTCGCCAAAACTTTAAGTATAATGCTACAATAGAAATAAAATAAACAATTACTTCGATGCGTGCAACGGATTCCAACTTTGGACAAGGGCTCGGATAGCTCTGTCGGTAGAACTATTGTGGAATGACCGTTCAGAGAACACTAGTCGGAGCTCATAGATCTAACCAGACCTTGGCTTAAGCTTGACGGGAGCCGAAGAGACTGTGCGAGTGGAGCGATATTGCTCTGAACTGTTGCCTCTGGTGGGCGGAAATGAAGGAGTCCCATCCCCAGGCTCTGGTAAGCTGTTGCGGCCCTGTAGGGATAATCGCTTACAGTGGTTGCAACATTAGAAACAACCAACTTTCGATTCAAGTTCCATGACAAGTGTGTCATTGAGGAGTCAAAGTTGTGTATCATACGTGGTTAACCTTTTTCTTTCAATCGGATCATATCCACAGGCTCTGCAGAGGTTTCTCTAACCATCACACCGCATTATTTTGTTCCCTATATAACTAAACTGTTCCACCAGTCACCCAGAACATCGCAAGGCCTCACAGCGTTTGCTCACTGCTGTGTTCTCTATCGAAGATTTTGGAGATAGAACTCTAAGCGCACGACGCATCTCTTCTTATCTAACGCTACGTTATTGATTCAAACCGAAATTTTACTGCATGTTTCTTTCGAGCTGACACTACTTCAGAAAGGCTCATAGTTATCCTCAACCAATCATACTGTGTTCTTGAGATTTTTTTTTTTTTTGACTTGTAGAATTCTGAAGCGTGCAGTATTAGTTCGTAAAATCACATAAATTTGCATTTAATTCGTCAGTTTAAAGCAGGTTGCTATTCAATTATGTTCTTATGACTTTGTCTTAATTAGTCTTAGATTGTTTTGCATAGACTGTGTATGTATCATGTTTTACCATCTCAGAGAAAGTCAAATTGGTTAAATATTCGAAACTTCCGTTCACGTTTTATAAAATAAAATCTTGTTTAGACTTTCCCCTGTTTTATTTTTTATTTCTACAGTACTAGCGTTGTACTGAGTGCAAAGAGACTTAGAAACTTTTGGAATAGATTTTAAATTCTGCATGATGTTTAACAATCGCAAACCGCTGTGTTAACTTTCTTTATACATGTATTTATGAGGTTGTTTTTTGTTTTTCCCTTTTATCCATTTTCCCCCTTTTTTTCTGACACTGTAATGAGGTTATACTTTTTACAACCTTGAACTTTACAATTATGGGAATTTGTGCGTGTGTGTGTCAGAGCATCATTCTTACAAAATTATTCGTCTAGACAGATTGCCTTAATAAGCAGCTTATTCTACAAATCATACGTGATCGGAGGACACCGGAAAAGTGGGGGAAGGAAACGATTCTGCTTGGTAACATTATTTTCCTGGTGTTGTGGATGATAAAACACACCTGCACTGTGTTAGTACTCCCAAACCATCATAATTGTTGTAAATTGTATATTTAAACAAGTAAAAAATAGTCTCAAAAACACCTATCATATTCTTTCTTTTGTTTAGATTTGAAATATGCACAACATGTGACCAGCCACATCAAAGTTGTTACTAAATTTTCATTCATTACTTTTCTATTACATATTTCAAATTTGAAGATAGTATTTTTTCAGTTGTAGTAACCATCATATTTTCTTTAATTAATATCCAGCTTCATATAATCATAAAAAAAAGATGGTTAATTAACCAAAGATGTATTTCATGAGCATTGTGTCTTCCAGAAATCTCACGAGTGTCTTAAAATGTCTGTTAAGTGAAGCCTGTGGCGTGATGATACAGCCGCTAGGATCTGAGTCTGTGAACCAGACATCCGAGGATCGAATCTTGGCTGGGTCAGACGCGTCACTAATATCTCGGCACAGCACTTTCTACACACAATCATGTCCTCATCTCACCTACATCCAATACAGGTATTCAACTATCCGGCTGTAGGCTGTAAAATACTTTGTCAATGCGTGAGAGTTATGCAATGTACTGCTTTCTCAAGGAAATGTCTTAAGGCTTTCTGCCTATCACAGGTTTTATTTTTTTTCCGTGATTTTCTGTCATGGTTTCTTTTTTAATGAGCGAACAGCAATTCAGCTGTATTAAAATGAACGGCCCACTTTCCTTTCAATATTATTTTTTTTTGTTCCTATAATTCTGTGATGGTGACTTAATTCACGAAAGAAATTCCATCTCCAAGCATGGGTACATATTTTGCGATTTCAGTAGGTCCAGTAGCCACACTCTCAGCGTTTCTCTGGTGGCTACCAACAAGTTTACAACATGAGATATCAGCTTCCACGCAGCCAGCGCAGAACTTGGGTACAAGCAGAAGCAAAAAAAAAAAAAAAAGAATGTGAGGAATCTCACTTATCCTTCGAGGATGGTTTTCAACTAAAGAAAAGTTTGCATCAAACTCCGCTCACGCATTTTTTTAAGACTATGTATGATTAGCGGATTATTGATTCCTAAATGTTTTAAGAAATGTGTGAAACAGTAACGCAATCTCTAAAAATTAGCAAATGGTACATGTTTCTGTAGCTTGAGATGTGTAAAAATATAAAACCCAAATA
Organism: Elysia crispata; assembly: GCA_033675545.1. NCBI lineage: Eukaryota > Metazoa > Mollusca > Gastropoda > Plakobranchidae > Elysia > Elysia crispata. The sequence continues at coordinate 499,354 of JAWDGP010007240.1, read as the reverse complement.
ACAACTTGTCCAAATGAGCATGTTCACTAATAGAAAGCAGTACTTTACATGTAGCCCTTAACAAAACTGGCTCAGGGCCCAACAAGGTGATCTTGAGGCTTAAAGCATTGATTGTTACCTCATTATTTTCAAATAAAAAGCAAAAACACCACACTTGGATGATAACTTGGTAATTATAAAGGATCCAAAAGGACGCGTGTGTGTCTGTAAATAGTATATAACAGGGTCTAAAAGAAAATAGGCTCACAACTTTATAACTGAGGGACAAAAAAGAAACAACACAACTTTAGATCTAACATAATTATTAACGTTTCGTATCATTACTGACAAAGCTGTAAAGCGAAACGCCTATATATATATATATAAATCTATAGTTGTGGAGTTTCTTTTTTGCCCCGTAGTTATAAAGTTGTTTGCCTATTTCATTGGGTAAAATTTTGTGAAGAGATATTAAAAATGATCAGGGTCTAAAATGATTTTTTTTTTCTGGATTTTATGGTGAAAACTCTGCTTATCTAAATACCTTATATCATACATGGGTGCAAACTAGCTGGAGTTGATTGGCCTGCAAGGTTAAGCCCAATTTTGTTTTTGTTCAGTTTTGTCTTTTGCCTGGAATTATCCAACGCTGTTATCTTTTTTGCATTATCGCTCCCCCGTTTCCCATCTCCAGTTCTTTCATCCATCTAAGTAATACCTTGACCAACCATTATGAATGGACTTCACGTCTTTGCATTGTGTCGGCTATGGAAGTGTCGGCACCTGTTACCTTTTAAAAATATAAACATAGATGTAGCTAATTTACAACTTCTGTTTATCAGTCAATATCTCAATTTTGATAAATTCTCAATTATGGAATTAACCAAAGTTTTAGATGAATTGACAAGATAACAAAACCTGTTGATTACCCCCCTACGCTTTTCATATCCTAATCAATTAGTGAACTATCAATCAAGAGTGCGGTTCTTTTGATTTGTGACAACTAAAAATCAAGCTCTCGTAACAGTAATCATTATTTTTTAGCAAAATTTTCATCTCATGTAAGCTTTCATGTTTTATTCACTCAAGGTGATCATTAATATCATACCTAGCAGCCAAGCATAGCTTTGCAGATGCAGACAGTGTTATCATTTCAGTGCTCCACAGACCAAAATATTGTAAAATGTGATCATCAGCATGCTTTTGATATATTTAATTATTGTCCTGCCCTTTTCTGTCCTAAAGTCAATCCTACGACCAATTGTACATGTATATAACGGTCAAAAAAAAAAAAAAAAAGAAAAGAAAAGAAACTAGACTTGACAGCTTTATTTTCCTCACAGCTTGATTATCAACATTTAGATTACATTCCACTTCAAGCTCAAGAGACCTTTCAAATGTTTCTGCTTCTCTTTACATTCGATTCAGATTTAAATTCCATGTACCTATATTGGAAGCATCTAGACAGAACTTTCCTTTTAAAATATAAATATGCTAATCCTCACACATCTATTGATCTGTATCAAACTATCGTCTTCATAAAATATAAAGCTCTCCTGCTGTGAAGATGGTACACTCATTTGCTCTAAATAGACTGCATGTCCTACACATGTCTATGTCTTTGAAAATTAGCCAAATAAAGATGCAAAGATAAACTTTAAAACATATCATTTGAAATAAAATGGTCTTGTCTTAGTAATGTGTCAAAAAATAATCTTTGTGTACTATTCTAGGTGTGAGATTTATGAGCGTGGTATGTTTACTTGAGAGCACCTTGCCATGTTAGTTGTAAGAGCAGGTAAGTTAGCCTAGAGGTGGAAAACTTGAAACTAATGAAACTGGTGTGCTCTAGGGCGATGCACCAAAATAAAACAAAAAAACAGAATAAGCTATCAAAATATTGCACAGACAGACACACACACATAAAGCTGCATTCAGTCTTCTGTGCAAACAAGTAATTGACAGAATCCACCCCATACACACAAAAAAACAAAAACAAAAACATTAGACAAGATAAGGAACAATAACTTTAAATTGACAATATGCAGGAATGAAGAAAATAAATGTTGAAGTCTAATTGATTACAATGAGAACATCAAGTGAGTTTATTCTAAAAGGTATTTCCTACATAACAAATAAGAATAATAAACATTGAAATGTTTATACTTGTAAATGATAAATAAAATTATCACATTCACCAGGGTAAGAGGAGAGAAAAGGAAGTTTTTTTAAAGTGGGAAGCATTGTGTTCTTTTGCTTTTGTAAGTTATTTGTCGTTTTTTTTACATCACTTAATAATTGGTCGTGTTTTACAAACTGGTTTGACTCGGTCACAATTTAAGTCCATAGAGTAGTTATGGGACAATCCAAGAATATAGAAAAAAAATGAAAGCTAGCTACCTCATTGCAACACACTGACAGCCAAAAGAACAGTTTTGTTTCATATTTGTTTTACTAACACATTGACGCAAATCGATTGTCAAATGTCAATTTGTATTGGAAATATTACTAGCAAGAAATTTAAGAGTTTAGAATTTGGAAAAAAAAAACCATTTTACAGAAAATGATTTATTTTTTTCAGTTTTTCAGTAAAGCTGAAAATCCTTAATTTCTTAGGTTTTTTTTATAAATCCATGCTATTTGCACAACTGAGAAACTCAGTAGTATGCCGTCTCCTAGATATCAACTTTTAATGAGATCTAAGCTAAACAGTATGTGATTTATAAGAGAGCATTGTATGAAGAAAGAAGAAAAAGTACATAATGTCCAGAAGTTTAAAGCAGGGGAGAGAACAATTTAAGTCATAAATTTTTAATGCATGAAGAGTAATACACAGAAGGAAAAGGGCATGACACACAAAATAAAAAAGTAAAAAATTTAAGCAAATCTGAGGATATTTATATAAAAATTTCATTCCAAACGAAGAAGTCTTTCACATCATGATATCAATAATCACAGCAAATCCAAAATCTATGTAGGTCTCCACACATAACTCATTTACACAAAGAGATATAGGGGGCCACACCAATAGGAAAATTAAATAAAATCACAAATTTTACAACTAAATACATCATGGAACCAAGTACTAAATTAAAAAAAATAACAATACATTTCATAAATGGATTACATGTGATAACAATAAAGAACAATAAAAATTGGGACTAGGTTCATTCCATCTATTGGTACATCCTCCTGCCCTTTCTCTCTCATCCTCTCTGAAAATCGTCTCCCTTTGATATTGCATGCATACTCAGTCAGTTAACAACAAAAATATAAAAAGTGCCTTCAGATTGTCAGAGCTGTGTTTGCGTCGCAATGGTAAAGTTTAAAAAGCAATAACAAAAAACAGAAAACAAAGAATAAACAAACTTTCATGAATTTTTTTTCAACTTGTATGTATGAAATGAGAACCAAATAAAGGTATCCGTTGAAGCCTATATTATTTTTTATGAGGCATAAACAGAGGACATGCAGTTAAATGTTCCTCAAGACACAGGGAGATAAGACTGCAATGCAATATTAGCCTAAAAAGCATACAAAAAGTTGTTTGAACATTATCAAGCAACAAGCACAAAGATTATAAAAATGAAAAAATGATCAGCTTTGATAAGAAAAAATTTGTTTTGATATAGCCGATATAATAGGACTTTGCTTTTTTGCTACTGACAGATTCCGGTCATCAAACACTAAAGACAGCATATTGCTCTCACCATCACAAATTCACATTCAGATCTATAGATATTTACCAAAGATAATCAAGAGAGAAAAAAATACATGAAGTTTAAAAGTTTAAAAATTAGTTGCATTAATTTTTTGTCATAAAAATTCATTCCCAGCAAAAAAAAATTAGAGCATTTCTCCCATTCTGCATAGAAAAAAAATGTAACCAAAAATATTACTATATGCTACAAATTTTTGTTTTTCTTGCCAATCAATAAACCAATCCTGAAAACTGAGAGAGAGAGAGAGAGAGAGAGAGAGAGAGAGAGAGAGAGAGAGAGAGAGAGAGAGAGAGAGAGAGAGAGAGAGAGAGAGAGAGAGAGACACACACACACACACACACACACACAAAAAAAAAAAAAAAAAAAAAAAAAAAAAACTGTTCTAGTTTCAAATATTGCATATTCTGATGCGGGCTTGGACCAGGAAATGTGACAAATTTTGTTTCACCATTTTCTCTTTTATTTCCTCCCAACATTACAAAAATTTAAAGATCTAATATTTCTTCTCAAAACTATCAAAATTTTAGGCACACGAGGCAAACAAAAATGAATTTGAAAATTCTGTCATTCCAGTCATCTGGACCTAGAATCCTAGTAAGTGAATGATTTAAGTTTCAGACAAACAACCATAGACAATCTTTCAAAGAAAACAAAATAAGTAGAAATTTTTGTCAAATCATGAACGTAAACAAATAATATAATAAGAAATTCATGTTTCATCATTGAATGAAGTGAGATTGGTTACTTAATATCATCTTTCCACTACATTGTAATCTAAGGTTTTCTATAGCATATAAAAAAGCCCCAAAGAAATTGAGCAAAATAAAACTTAACAGAAACTTGGAAACAGATTTAATCATTCTTAAATAGAAATTGGAACAACTGTTAGGTTGCAAGAACAGATCTGCTCAATACAAAAACTTCAATAATGACAGCACCGATCATAGACATACATATCCACACAGAATAATAACAAAAAGAGGCAGACAAACCAATCTAACGAATCTAGTTTATGAACAATTATGCCATACTGACTACACTCAGTATACAATAATGTGTAAAGAAAAAATCCTATAGTATGTGGTGAGAGAAATTGTCAGCAGTTTAGATTCCTTCTTCTACTGCTCGTGAGGATGGCTGCAAGAGGAAGACATTGGGAAAAAAAAACAAGGATTAATAAGTTTGCATCAATCACAAAACAGCAGCCACTTAACTTTCTCAAATCTTGTTTGTTCTGCTACTTGATTTACATCTACATTACTTCAGTGTAACAATTTTATTATTATTTACCTAAGCCATGTCATATTGTACAGTTAAAGAGAACTATCCATATATTGGACTCCATTTGAAAACCTGATGCCTTAGAACCCAATTTATAAGTGAGCCAGTTTTTGCTGTGAAACAACTTTTTATCTTAATTTAGCATTGCTAAGAACATGTCTTCTAATTCTCTGTTGGTTAATTCAAGGAGTTGAGAGCCTCTTTCCTTGTCAGTGCTGTTTACATGGACATGGCAACAGATTTTCATGATCTTTAAAAATGTTGAGTGAAGCCCCTATGTGAAGTTTGCCATAGAGCCCGTTTTTCTTGTTTCAAAAGACCCAAGTTCTGAGGCAGAACCCATCGTATTAAAATTAAAAGAAACTAAGAGATATTGATCTTTCTGATGTGAGGAGAAGGGATGATTCATCATTTCTCCTCACCCAGAGTGCTGGCACAACAGAACAATCATAGTAAGGGGTGGATACTCCTAGCATCAAATCAGATGCCCACAGCATGTTTGTACATGTATCATTTAACTTCACATCCTTCAATTGAATAACTGATCCATATCTCCAAAGCTACAGCTAATATTGGTAGCAATAATAGCCCAACAGGTATATAATGCTTGTTATACTTGTGTATGCAATGGATTTGCTAAAACCGTTCCCACATAGATTTTAAAACAAATTTTGACTTTACTCCATTTAATGACTTTCACGGCCCAAACTCAATATCTTTTTAAATCAAAACATAGAGAACTATCTCCAGGTTGTCATGCAAATCAATATGTAAATTTTTACAATTTTATCTGGAAATCACCAGAACAAATATGTTTTTTTCCCATGTCTCTGATTAACTTTATATTTGACCTATTTTTGAAAGAGCACACATGTGCAGATACTGCTGTAGCCCTCTTGCATAAAATATGAATCCTGCTCATAATATTGGATTTTACTGTTAAGCTATTCAAAAAAAAATAAGGAAAAAGAAAATATGAAAGGAAATTTGACTTACTATGTGGCCAGCAGATCTTACATACAGTTCCCACCGAGGCTCTCGAGGCTAGTCCTCACGTAGAATTTTCATAACATGACTAAATTACCCCTTGGGTCATAGAAATACAAATAACATTTGCGAAATCAAAAAAAAAAAATGCCACTATTATGGCAACAATCACACTTTGGGGTTCAAATTCAAGAACTAAAATCCCCATTCTTAATAAAATATAATAATATGAAATAAAATTGTTTAACGCAGCTATCTAACGTTTAAATACAGTGGAAACCTTGTAATTCGAATTGTATGGGAATGGATGAAATCTGCGAAATAAGACTATTTGAATTACAAAAATGGGTATAACTGAATCTATGACTCGCTGAGTGAGTGTGTACTGTGTCTACAACCAGCAATCTCCCCTTCCCCTATCCCATGTTGCTATCAGTATTTGTACAGATGTGCTACTGACACTTGATCGTTAGTGCGTACGCTCCCTTCTTGCTTTGTTAGCGCACTGATCAGCCTTTCTTGGGCAGTGATTAACATTGCTTGCTGCTTGAGAGATGCATGTAGCACTTTTGTGATGCCTTATGGGATGGTATCTACCTTGAATTAAGAGAATCAAATCAGAAAGACTTAGAAATACCAGTCCGATTCTAACAAGGCCAAAGAGAAAAAAATAACCTATCATCTTGCAAAATTTGGTTTATGACAAATTCGAATTATCAGACTTCCGTTTTTGAGAGGTTTCCATTGTTCATGGCACTTTGTTCCCTGAGTATTTCCTTTGAAAAAATTACATTTAATTTATTTGAGGAACTCTATCCATATCATTTGGATTACATTATCCCAAAGGTAGGCTCAGATGTATTGCTCAGGGTCAATTCATAGATTTAAGAAGTTAAATTTGAGCAAAAGCGCCCGGCGAGGAGATTTTCATTTCTTATCACTTAAACAGGGTTTCTGTAGCATTGAGAAAAACTTTTCAGGAGTTTTGTAAAAGAATTACCTAAATATAAGAGAGGAATGCCCTTTGAGTTACAAACTTTCAATATAATTGTTAGTAAATAAGACATATATTAATAAATTATCCATTTTAATTTTGTAAGCTTCTTACAGTTTTCATTTTCAACATTTTTGAGATTTTGCAGACAGGGCTAACAGGTCCTTAGCTCGACTGTATATTTTTAGACTGACCAACATAATTTCCATTATCGCTTTTTGCAAACATGTTAGTCCTCCCACAGAGAAAGTAACAGTTATGCAAGGGTTACATGGTGACAGCTAGCGATGCTTTAATGCTACTTAGTACTAAACTAGCCCACTGTCAGTGTGGTGTGTTGTGTGTGGAGCAACTGCATGTTCACACTTACATAATCCTAGACAGTTTCAGTGAAATGTGGCTAGTTTACGTATTTACGTGTAAACCACCCAGGGCAATTTGTACACACCACTAGGGAAACCATGTGCTAGTTACATTATGTCTGTTGATCAGTGGTACGAAAGTCATCTACAAAACCTGGAAATTCTTATATAATTTTTTAATTTTTACATGAAAACAGTTAAAAGAAAAATGGCGCTTAAAGTAGCTCTATTCACAAAAAAAGTCAAAAGTGAAGATTAGGTGATTAGTTGAAAAGATTAAGAAAATGAAAAAATCAGTCCTCTTGAATATTAAAAGTGAGGAGATCTACCTCTGTTTGATCACAATGTTTAACAACCGAACGACTGCGATATTCTGAACTGAATGTACGCATTTTCAACATGAAAATTTATGTGTTCAAATAAAACTCGATAAATGTGTTGCATAATGGTTTTGAGTTTGATACGGAAACAAGTAGTGACTTTTTTTTTACTAAATGGTTTTTGAGGGATTTGTCTTTAACCATGATCTCCTTATACTCCTTTAAATATAGGGAAATTGATTTGTCTGATATGACATTTAGTTTCTTTTCATCATTATATCCAAAGGAAAGGCAGGGCTTTGCAAGAGGAAACTAATTGTTGCATGCGGGTTTGTGAGCCTTTCAATGTAATCATTCTTTTTCCAATTTTTTGTTCTTCTTCATCTTTAACTATTTTTCGGTAAGTTTTCACTATTTAGCGCCTAAAACATTTTAGTTGGTTTTTTTCCACTGGACTTCAGAAACAGTCAATGACAGGGCTTTGCATGAGGAAAGTAATGACTGCATACACTTTTTGAGATTGTTCAACTGACTTTTTTGGCATTAATTTTTGTACAAAATTTTAGATAATAGTGTTTACCTATGCAGAGACTATTCACAATGAGATGAAAGTCAGGTACTACTTCAAACTTTTTCTTTCATCTTTGTGAAGTTTTTTGCTCATATCCCTCAAGTCTCTGCCTATGATGCAGTAATGTTGTCGGTGTGATAACGAAAGATATCTTAAGTTTAATCGCTAGATCCCACTAATTATACAATAAGATTCAACCAATCTGTACCATAACAACTTCTTTCTTCTGTAACTCAATGAACACAAGTCTATTACTGGCGCTTGTTAAAATTTACACAGGAAACTAAGTCTTTGTTATTATAGTTGTCACTGCATAAATTAAAAACTTGGAATATTAAACTGTTTTAAAGAGATGTAAAAACATATTTTCTCTTAATTCAAAACAATCCAGTGGGCTAACAGTTTGGACCCATTTTTTCCCAGGAGAAACAGTGGCTTATGAGGCTGATTGCTCAGGATTCCCTGAGCACCATGAGTAGTAAGTGCAGAATGACAAAAAGCATGTTGTCCTTGGAAAAAAATTTGAGTGTTTTATTTTTCCCAGTCCAGCTGAATAGTTATGTTACAATTTAGCACACAGTCAACATTCTAGTTGAGGTCCTAGCATAACATGTGAGTCATCATCTTAGTAGTAAGCCTATGAAGTACCAATAGCGTCAAATCTCTTCACCAATTCACATAGATTGAAAAAATTTGACAACCTGGCTGAGGTTCATATCTAGGATTCATGCAGGCCACTAGCGGCAGTTTTTTCTGTGGTTTGATATCAAACAACTTTGTATTTTCAAATATCATTTATAGTGTAAGATTTTAAAAGAGTACAAACCTGTCATCCTTCTTCTTGAATTTCTCAAAGGCGACAATTAGGAGGACTAGAACGATGATCTGAGCGATGATGCCGAGGAACGGCCAGAGCCATGCCAGTTTATCTGAGGGGCAGAAAAAAAAAAAAAAAAAAAATGCAAGTCTTCTGATGTAAAATGCCATTATTCATATTTTAAAATTATGACTGTCTTGGTCACAATGTGTTGTAGACCATTTTTTAATATCTCTAAATGAAAGCTTATGCAGGCATTTTGCAAGTTTAAAAAACAATGGCTTATCTACCAGAAACTATTGTGACTTATTGATATTGCTTATCATTGGGAATAGAAATAGCCTTAGGGTGCAAGCGTCATATATTTGAAAAGCTCACTTTCTCAGGAAAGAACTGTTTCTCTTTAATTGAGATTTCAAAATAGAAAGGCATTGGTGCATCAAAATAAAGCTATCCACAAGCAATAATGCTTCCTCTCTAATATTTTGCATGTGATGTCATAACGTGATAGATTTCATTAAGAGCAACAGCTTCTAAATCCACAGCTCATCAATCTGTCCTGAGATGAGCTGTTTTGGGGACAACCCAAGTCAAACATTAGCTACTCCTCAGGTTTTTGTGTGCATTACCAGCAAAATAAAATATCAACTTTTATCTCATTTAATGTGAATTTTTGTTTATGCTGGCAAGTGGATCTACCTTATAAAGAGAAAAACTACTAAAACAAAACAAAAAATATCACAGACTAATTGCTTTGTGACAACGAAATAACTCAAGGTTGGAATAGACAAGTTAAGTTTATAAGTGGAATTAATAAAACTAGTGAAAAAAGCGAATGAAATTTAAATCTAAGAAAACTTAATAAAATTTACAGCTAACAGCACAAGAAGAAACACCAAACATCACCAAACTTCCATCCGCTAACATTTGAAATGTTGCGAGAAGTGCATTTACAGGGGTAACATCTTTTTTTTTTTTTAATAAATTTTCTATTTGCCTATACTTGGTTTAATGTGCAAAGAAAGACTTCTGGTTATAACATTTATATTTTGCAGTGAATTATCATATATTGCTAATACTGACTTGAGAAACATTTTCTGCATCAAGTTTCTTTCCTTCCCGTTTTACCTGGAAGTAATGTTATCTCAGTGAATTTTTTTAAGAAGTAAAGGATGAGTGAATTTTAAGTGTGGCTCAAAAAGGAACAATTCTGAGGAATTCTCATAGATATTTTATTCAGGTAAGAAACAGAGATGGATATTAACAAATATATCTTCTACAATTTCTTGCCACAACTGTTTATTTGATACATTATCCCTCTTCAAATTCAAAACTCATCTTCTATGAATCTTTTCCTATCAACCCACATTTTTTTCACAACTATACCCAAGTCCACCATTCTTATTTAAAAGTATGGTTTGACTGTTTTTCAGCTTAGTTTCAATAAAGAGTAAATCACTCTAAAAACAGATTCATTTAAAGCACAAATTACATGGGTAATACATCAACGCAAAAAACTCTATGTTGCATTTAGTGGACATGCAGAGTTAACCCTTGCAAGCTACACCAAGACAAGGCACATTTGGCAGGATCTTCTAACCTTAGCTCAATGATCGTCCTATTCTTTTTGTCTCATGTATACAGCAGCTACAAATCAAGCTTCAGATAAAGGTTCCTAAGATCACTGTTGTATAGCATGCATGAATACTGACCCTTGACTCGGAGCTTGATGGACTTTTCGTTGGTCTCGTTAAATTCAACTGAGTAAGCGTTGCAGGTGTACATGCCTTCATCTTCGTACTTCAGGTTGGAAATAGTAAGCTTGGCGTCTGTGACCTCATTATGAGAGCTAAAGGTGATCTTGTCTTTCTGTTGTCTCAGAACTTTGTCATTTTTCAGCCAGGTAACCTGCATAATAAAAAACAAAAGAATCATAGAATAATACTATTGGTAACAATTAAAATCCACAAGGGGAGTACTTAGTTATATGAAGACACAGATGAAAAGAAAGCAGGACACATCAGATTGAAAAGTAGCCAAAACTCAGTGAAACAATTTTCAAACTTCATGTCTAATGACAAGCATACTAGCTTCTGACCTGAAGAGTTTGTTGATTGTTCTTTTTGTTCACCAAGATGTTTATAAATGTTCTGGTAGGTATGGAGTACAAGTTTGTACATTCCAGATAAGAGGATAAACATGACAGAGTGATTCTTGCTTAACAGCAGAATCCAAAGAATCCAGTGATTTGGTTGTTTTGGGTTTTTTTTTAAGACCATATGAAAAGCTTATGTTCCATCATTTCATTTTTTCGACTCTGATGAGCCAAGTATAAGAGTTTTACTTTAGCCTAACTTTAAGTTTCCTAAACATCTTGTTCATCTGGTTTTCAATGAAGCTCAAAGCTACTAAAAATTTGTGGACAAGGGGTGCAACAAAAATTCTTTGCCAACTCGATCGCATTCCAAACAACTTTGGAAACAGGGACTTGTTTATGAAAACTGTCAGAAACTAATAATCCGATTGAGTTTAAATCTCGCCCAGATCAAATTTGCATATTTTGACTTTTTCTAATCTAGCTTATAAAGGTCTGTCTAGATTCTGCATCTACACCCTACATGTAAAGGTATAAATCTAGGCAACTGCCTGGACTAAAAACATTTCAGGACTTTTCATAATGATTAAGACTAGCTATGTCAATAAATATCTTTATATTTTAGAGAAATGACCTAAATTTTTTTTAAACTGACAACTAAAATTAGAGCATATTTTGATTTCTTCTTATACATTGATGAGTAAATGTGTGGGCGCACGGGAAAACCCTTCGGATGTTACTAGGTCTAGTTTTCACCTAGACCTATTTTAAGTGGATTTTCAAGTCCAAGTTTGAAAATAGAATTTGAATTTCTTTGGAAACTCCATTCAATTATCATTCCCCTTAGTTTTATTTGTTTCTGAAATATCTAATCTTTTGAATTGAATGATTTTGTTTAACCTGTTCAGATCAGATTTGAAGAGTTAGCAGTTTCAATGAAAAAACAGTATGTTCAACTTTCAAGGCCATTTCCTCAAAACAACACTCTCTCGAACATGAGATTTTAAAACTCCATAACTTTTGATATAAATAAGATAGAACCTTGAAATAAAAAGCAAAATACTCGAATTGTTTGCAGAATCTAAAAGAGCACATATAATTTTTTTAATCTGGACCCATGTGAAGTGTTTTCCTGTGCCCACACAAATTGTTTTATTTGCACCCTCATTTGAAAGACAGATCTTAATAATAAAAAAAAAAAGGCATGAAAGAGCTTATGAACATCATCACTTGTTCCTAGAGTGTGAAATTAGGCTCTAAAAATCACCCACTGATATGAAAAAAAATAAATTTGAAAGCAAGCAATGATTATTTAATGTAGAAAGCAAATAGACTTAAGCCACAATTTTACTGGTCAGTCGAGCCTCATTTTAGGTGTAACTTTAAACTGAAACTGTGGATCAAGTAATTCCCTAGAATAAGTCTTCGGACTAAATTCCTAATTTTTTTTTTAAAAGTTAGCCAGATTTTTAGTATACCAGTTGCAAAGGGGCCCACTTCCCAGATCAGCTGTGAAAGAAATGGATGGACTTTGGCAACATAAAAGTTGTGTGGGATAAAGCTGATTAACCAACTAGCGCAGTCAGTTTGGAACATCAATACTGAACTTCACTTGGAACACATGGCTCACTGAATGATTTTCCAGTGCGTTACACAGGATCTGCAACTTTCTAGTGAAGTCGATCCCGTGCAGAACATGGGATGGCCTTATATAAATTTTTTCTCGCTCGCTATTGTGTCTATCGATTACACAGGCACAACATCTCAGTTTCCAATTTGTGTAGACAGGAGTGGAAAAGAGCCGACACTTTTTTTAACGAATTTTTTTCCTGAGGTCACTTCTGCGAGGCACAGCTAAACTAGATCTAAAACTAGTAAACTTTCACATGCAGGCAAATTATATAAGGGATTAATTTTTTGGGGTCAGTTATATAAAATTGTCTACATTGAAAAAAATCATTACAAAAAAAAGCATTTAATAAATAGTATTCAAATTTGTTCTATTTTAAATGTTTATTTTTTTTTTAATTTGTACATGTCCAAATTTTATGTAAATTGATTAATTAGGAATGTCATGGTAATTTTTTTTAAAACTGTTCTGAAATACTGGCTTTTAAGACATGTAAACCTAAAAATAGCTCGGGTTTGAGTGAGTTAAGGCCTGAGCAGCGTTCTTGCTGCAGTCTCCTTGGGAAAGGCGACTGCATAGCTATAGTATACGCCTCTTTTAAAAATGTGAATCTCCTTTAAACGGATGGTACATTGTTTTTCTTCGATTTTATTTGCTATAGCGGATATTTATATATCTTGGCCTAAAGAAACAAGAATAAAAAAGAAAGAAAAAACTTTTGCAAAATAATTGACCCATGCTGCACTTATCTTAAAAAAAAGCAGCTATGTCAGGGATATCTCAAGCGGCTGATGCATTTTCACGTCAGAGACTCTTGCGGGAGTCAACATAAATTAATTTCCAGCCTCTACATTTTCTTACTCCTTCACCACATGATAAAGAGATGTATATATTCAAGGAAAAGACCTAATACTCATCAAGGTCCAACAGATCTGCAGAGACAAAGGGACTCATAAAAAAAAAAGAGAAAAAAAACCTGACTTCAGAGATAGCAGTGTAAGGAAAAACATTGATCTTTTATAAAATGTATCTGCCTGCATGGACCAGTACCACCAACATACCTTAGGATGTGGCCAGCCCTTGACTTCACACTTGATGTCCACAGATTCACCTTCATCTTTGTTGATAGACTTAGCCATGTCCAGGACAAGAGGACCAGCTGACACAAACATTACCACGAAAAAAACAGAAAATAAGTTTTTTGCTTCAAGCTGTGCTATGTGGTGATAGAAAAGTATTTCCTAATTATTGCCAGATTAAGCTTTTGTAAAATGATTGAAACATCCTGAAAACATCTGCAACTATGAGCATCACATTTACATCCTGGACCATCAAATGTCAAATAGTTGTATGACACCCTTTATTTTGTGTGTAGATATTGCATATAGGCATGGCATTCAACTAATTTTTTTTTTAAATAATGATTGCAAATTTAATAAACTGCACACTAAATGTCTTTCTATGAAAGACACTACATTTATTAAAAAAAATAGAGAAATAAATAAAAATTGTGTTTGGTTGATTCTATAATGTATGAATTTTGGTCAGGTCAAGTTTTTTTATCTTCAATTTTATATACCTTCATCTTTCATATTATCAATATATTTATGTAATTCATGAAGTGGAATCAATCCCCTACTTAATAAAACAATTGTTAAAGTTAAATAGTTTAATGATTACTTTGGGTGTTTGATTAACAGGGTTCCCACTCAAGACTGTCCCCCCAAAATCAAGACCAATTCTAACTTTGGCAAGCACTGATAGTAATGATTTATCCTACTCCCTGTATAATCTTGAAAAAGAATGAAGCTCAACTTCAATTATGTCTCATTTATCCATCAACATGTCAGGCTTGACAACTCTTTTTGCTAGTCTTGTGACCACATCTGTTAGGTCAGAGAAAAGAAAAAGAACCATTGGAGTATCTGTTTGGAAGTCAACAAAAAGCTTTCAATAGATTGGCAGACTGGTAGAGTGAAAGACAATTTTCAATCAGTAAGAGGATCCTTCAAAAAAGATTTGAAAACACAAAATATTTAGTGCTCTGGTTTGGGACTTTCTTGTCTCCCACAGCTTTGAAATAATTTTTTGAAGTTGGGGCATTTCCTTCAAGCACAGCATTACTTTCTGATTTTCAACCCATCAGTGAACACAAAAATCTGAGAGGACAGAGTGTCCCATCTGTCACTGCAGTGTGGTTCTCCCATCTAACAGGTAGGTCTTTATACAAGTAGTCAGCTGATGAGAGAACATGGTCTAACTCCCAGCTGGAACTTGCTTTTGTTAATACAATAACAAAAGCTCTGCCATCACATTGCCATTTTGCTTGAACAAAAGTGTTATAGTTTTGTTCTTTTGTATGAGGAAAAACGGTAGTACATCCCACTGGTTTATTGTCAAAGGTTTTCCTACAAAAACACATAGTGCTTCATGCCTGATCTCACAGGTTTTAAGCCAGTACTTAAAAAGAGAACCCTTTGTTCTAGACTCCTGAAAAACTACTTTTAGCATATTGACAGATGTCTGGATCTAGATCTTGAATCTAGATATATGGTTCATACCAAAAGAGCTGCTTGTTCTGAGTCTTTTCTAGATCTAGATCTTATTTAAATCTGATGCTCATCCTGCAGTTCTAATCAATGTTCATAAAAATTCATCAAGTCGACAGAAAGAAATTGAGTGAGAGCTTTATTTGAAAGGTCAAAGGTCAAAGGCAAAACCCCTACTGGAAACAAACCATCAAACTCATGTTTTTTTGCGCAGGTACAGAGCCTTTAAAAATTTTTCTACATCATGAAAAAGTTATGTTATAGGGAAGACTAACCACAAGTGGGCAAATGA
This sequence comes from Elysia crispata, assembly GCA_033675545.1. Classification (NCBI taxonomy): domain Eukaryota; kingdom Metazoa; phylum Mollusca; class Gastropoda; family Plakobranchidae; genus Elysia; species Elysia crispata. The sequence continues at coordinate 483,755 of JAWDGP010007240.1, read as the reverse complement.
AGGAACTAGACTTGGCAGCCTGAGAACCCGGATAATTTTACCGAGTGACAAAGAAATCATAGTCTGGTAAGGTTATTCTTGCTAGACATAGATTTCCTTACCATAATATTTAATCTCCTGACTACTTTAATTTTCAATGCCATTTTTCCCTGATACTAAATAAATAACAAAATTCAAGACTTTTCCCCGATTTCAAGACTGAGTGGGAACCCTGCATTAAAAAAAAAAGTGCTCAACACTCAGACAACCCAAGTTAGTTTTTTTTCAAAAACAAAGATAGACAAAAGCAAAAAGATTGAAATATAATTTTGTGTCAAAAACATGTATAAAATATGCAAAAAAAAAAAAGCTCTTATGAGTGTAAGATAAAGCTCTATGGGTTATGCTAACAATGTCAGATTTAACATTCTGGCAATTTGTTCAATTTTTAATTTTTCTGAAAAAAAAAAAAAGACAAAAATTCAAAAAAAAAAAAAACGTAAAAATTTTCTCAAACCTTTGTAGCTCACAACACAGTCATAGGTTTTGTTTTCTTGATCAGTCAAGTTGTATCTGGCCATGTAGTCTCCAGCATCATCGCGGTCTGTAGACATCAGTAGAAGGCAATATTATTTTAACATAGAAATGCAGCATAGATCGTCACACAGGTTGAAACAAAATATTTTCGCTAGGAATGGAACAAAGAAAAAGGTAGTTATAGACGCGAAATTCACTCCAGCCATAAAAGACTACTATGAGGCTATGAGGCTATCATTGTATCAAAAGAGAAAGAAGATTGTAGGAAAAAGTAGGGCTTTGTATTCTTAGCAGCAAACAATGAGAAGAACTAATGCAGTTGCAAGGGATGCAGGAGGCACAATTACATATAATACGCTGAACACCAGCTCTCAGTTAAGAACCGGTTGGAGAAAAGAATCTGTTGCTCTTGTTCCTGATCTTATAAATCCTTTTTTTAAATCTCTCAGAAACGTATCGAAAAAAAAAAGAAAAAAGTTAAGGTAGCGGTTTCAGCAGATCAAATACAGGATGAAAACAGAGGAATCATGGGAAGGAACCTTAAGGATTTCATGTCAAAAAGCAAATATAGAAAAGCCGAATGGTCACTTTGAAGAGTATCTATCAATTTTATTTTTTATGAGCTTTTCCCAGACTTAGGGATGGCATAGCCTCAACTAAAGTAAAATGAAGAAGTTAACAGACAAATTTGATTTTATTTGGTCACCGTGATTTCTTTTGAGAATTGCCAGGACTATAGAACCAAAATGCACATACTTGTGCCTTGTAAATTCCAAAGAAATGCAAATACAACAAAAAAGTTCAGAAATGATTGAAACAGAACATGAAAATTAACTGATGATTGGCAAAGGAAAGCAAGTGAATGCTGAACCCTTTAATTGTCGCATCAGAACTCCCCTCTCCTCATTGACATAAATCGAGTTGTACCATCATATCTATACATGATTATTGTTAGAGATCACTCTTGGACATCACAACATGCTCTTGATCTCATAGTAGGCCTAGAATTCTCCCACCTAGACCGTCATTTTAAGACAGGCAACACAGCACAGATTTTGATGAATATGATAGAAAATGAGAGAAAATACAAACATATTTAAAAGGCTTTTCCTTTTTTATCTTTTTTTTTTTTTCCAGAGTTATAGGAAGAAAAAAATTGGGCAATATGCATGTGAGCATGAAAATACAAAGATCAATTGGATATTTTCAAATCTTGTACAAAGTGCTGGTTGGAAGGGTTTGGTTTGTTCCAGTCTGGAAATCATTTTAGCAGCCAATGTCATTGCCTGCCAGGCTTAGCACAGTCCATCATTTATTAGCAACCATTGCCACAAATTCAGGTCAAATATCTAGTTTTAAGTCCCACATAAAATATTTGGCATTATACGGCACATTTAGAGCACAACTACCTTCCCTTTCTGATAAAATGGGGTTTTGGTTTGGTACTGCTCAGGGAAGGATGGGGTGAAATGATTCACACAACCGTTGCTAATATTGAGAAGAGTAGCAGGGATCCCCAATCAGGCCATAAAAATGAAATCAGCTGTAGAAGTCAGACTGCAAAGTGCACTTTCACTCAAAACCTTCTCTAAAATTAAAAAAAAATCTCTTCCTTGCTTCCATAGAATGACTTTATCTTGGAAGTTTTGAGATGAAGCCCTCTAACTGTAAATTTTGAGTGCTGCTTCTTGGTGTGAGCTTTGTGAATATTTTCTGAATATTGGTCACACACTTTATTAATCCATTAAGGTAACTCTTAGTGGTGGACTAGGTTGGCAAAATTCTTTATTTCATCAATCCATAAATCTTTTTTTTTTAAATGAATCATTCTCCAACATCTAATTATTTTTTTAAAAAATTGAAGAAATATATTTACTAAACGAAGGACTATCAGAACATATTGTGTAATTTATTTATCAATTAAATGTATTTTCTGTCTTACATAACTACAAGTTTTGAATGAGATTATTATTATACCATGTATGATAGATATTAGGAGCTGTACCCAATAGAGTGACCCTGTTATTCTGATTGTGACCTAGTAGCTCAGCTAGAGACGAACTGATGCGCTGGCAGACAGCCAAATGCCCAATAGAGAATAATAGGCTTACAAAAAGACAATTTGTCTCAGTCAGGATCAAATGATAACTATACTGTTTATAGATCACATGAAATGCCCTTGGAGGAGCAATTAAAGACTGATACAGCATGCAATTCAACATAACATGTTGTTTCAGTCAAGGTTTCAATCCCTCAAAGGCCTTTTCTCCCAGTCATTTGCTCCTATATTCCTGCAAGTAATCTCACTCCAAAAAAATTTAATTACCGAAAGAAAAAAAAATCATACCCAACTTCAAGATCGATAGAGATCCATTTGCATGCATTTTATATTTCTCTCCTTCCTCCAAATTCTTGTTATTCTTCAGCCAATGTTGGAACACTGCTTCCTTTCCTAGGCTGGCTTTGCAGTACAGTTTCACAGTATCATTGCCAAAGTAGTAGACTGCTTCTGGCTTGGTCTCTGTGCAAATAATCCATGTAAACATAATCTCTGTGAAGGTGTAACACAGCATTAATGCCTTAACTCCAAATAACAGAGGTGCCTACCCCATCCCACACCTTTCATGGAAAGCACCCATCAAAATCAGGGAATTTGGAGCAAAACCAAGGACAAAGCACAACAAAGCTAGCTTCTAAAAAAAACAATATCAGTTTTCATTCATTTCACTTGAAGCACTGATAAAAACAGCTATATAGCTGTTGGAAAGAAATAAGCTAAGACTGAAGTATAGAGGGAATAACAATACCAGGGATGAGAACATAGGACACAATTTTGTACTGAAAATTGGTCAATGCAAGCAGCCACGGCAGGAGCATTCTCTCTCTTTCTCTCCCTTCTCCTAAATTAAAAAAATATGATTGTACAAGGAGCCATGATTGTGGAGCATTTTTTTTTTCTTACTGATTTAGCTCATTTTTTTTTCTGTGCTAAGACTAAGAGGTTGAATAACCTATTGTAGCTCATCTACAGTTGTGTCTCCCAATGTTAGATCTTACTGCTTTCTGTATTTTATTGACTCAACTGAGGCGCCATAAAAGTTGCTCATCAGCGTATACATAAAGGCCTATATTCTGGCTTACATATTGAGCACTGCTCTCCTCTTTATCTTTTAAAAAGACATTTAAGTTGAATATGATAAATATCGATTAGGTCTAGACGTCTTATTAAGCTCCACCTGGGCGTTGAAAAGAAAAATAACTTAACATTTAGATCTAGACTTATAATTATTTGTCTTGCCATCGATTTTTTCCTGAGTAAAAGAAAAAATGAAAATCACCAACTATAATAATAGTCTCATATCATGCCCAGTTTTGTTTATCTATCTAGATTTCACTCTCTTTAGGATTTCCAATTGATCTTAATAATCGACTAGATTAAGATAATGACGAAAAAAAACTACCTATTTGCATTGACTATATCGATCTTAATAATCAACTAGATTAAGATAATGTATCCTGACAAAAAAAAAATGCCTATTTGCATTGACTATTATCAGATGAAGTAATAAGAATGATTCTCTGTATAGAGAGGGCGAAGTTTTTCGGACGAATGGACAATAAAGTAGACAAATAATGGCAGCAATATCTTCAATGATTTCAATTACAATACAAATCTCAATATTGGAATTGAAAATATAAATAATAAACAAAGCTAAGATCTGATCTGCTAAAGTATAAAACTAGGTGATAGATATTTCTGATCGCCTAGTTTCATACTTTCGCACAGATTGATACACGACTCAATGATGAAAAAATATAGCATTAGTCGTAGAATTATATCTTTACTATTTATTTTCCAGTGACAAAACAAAAAATAACCCAATACATATGAAAAAATATGGAGTTTTGCGGGTAAATCCAAGTGTCCTGGATACAACAACAAATCCGAGTTTCTTGGATCATAGGCACTTTTAATAAACTGTCAAGAGCTTAAAACAAAAAAATTCAGAAAATTGTTTAAGAGTATCACACACACACACACAAACTCTCTCTCTCTCTCTTTCTCCCCCACACAAATATAGAGGCTGGAGAGATATGTTACTATCACAACATTATTTTGCTTATCATAATCTAACCAGTGATTGTTGAGACTTCAATGGCTGCCCTTTCTCGCCTTTCATCAGAGGCGATGTCGCATCCAAAAGTGCCTTGATGTGATTTAGTGAATTTATCCACTGTCAGCTCCACTGTGGTTGTATATGTTGCGTCTGAGTTCAACTTTATGCTTGGGTTACTAAGCTTGTCCTCTACACTGTTTCTGAAAAATTGCATAAAAATTGAATCCAACTTCTGGAAATCAAGAGGTACATAAATATGTCAAGTGCCAAAAAAAAAATGTGTTGATTAAATGGAAAATTTTGGTAATGAGATTACAAAGTGAATATTCTTTTTCAAACCCTGAAGAATGTCTGTGCTGGACATTTCTTACAACAACCATGGCTCCATATAGTGTCCTTAAAACAAAAATAAATCCCTGAAAATCTTAACTTTTCCCAAAGCTGCATATCTGGGAAAAGCATAAGGTGCAGGCCTCAAACTTACATGTTGTAAGGTCTGACCCACTTAATAACATCACTGTTCTTAGGGTGATGTTCCACGATACAAATAAATGTCTGCATAGATCCTTCAGGTACCAGCAACTTCCTAGCACTTGGCTCAATCCTCACCGTCAGCTCTGGTGAGATGAAATACAAAATAAAAATGGTGAGAGATATTTTGCAGCATGGTTCCATTAAAGAAATTAGAAACTGCCAAATTTATGAAACATCATTGGTGAAACATATCATCAGCTATATTAATGACTAAGATATATTACAAATATATTGTAAAAATTTGATTGTAACTGCCACATGATTCCCACAGTGCTGCTAGGATGATAAAAATCACCCATATAAAGCTATAAAACCTAAATAGTTCATCTCCTTCAGCATATCTCCATCTTCCACTTCCTTTACTATTTAGCAGTATTGCTTTTTGCTCATTTTAGGGTAGCAATGTTATCCAGTCAGAATATAAAGATTTCCTTGCAGGGCATGTGTTAAAGGGTAGATCGAATCTTTCTTTGACACCTCATGAAACAAAAGCCTCTCCTGCAATATGCAGCTTCAGATTGTTAAAACTTCTTTACTTGGCCCTTCAAATGCACATTACAATTCCATACATGTATGCAGGCTTTTCCCCATCAACTGTCATCCTGTGCTGACCCTCCTTGAGCATCTTTAGTCTGAATGAATAAGGTCTCTCAGTCTCATGCAGGGCAAAATCTCATGAATCAATTTTTTTATTTGACAATGACGTTTAAGAATAGCATGCAGTTTATTAAAAAAAAAAAGGAATGAAATAAAAAAGAAGGTGCCCTTGCCATGAAATATCTTAAATATGAAGGATACTTTATGACAACAGGACTGAACATAGGCCAAATTATATTCATTTTGAATTTGTAAAGATGTTTTGATAGCATTAAAAAATATAGTCACATAAAAAATTTTGGAAATATTACCAGTAGTTTCTTTTTTTTCTAAGTTACATTTTACAATTTTTTTAATTAATCCCAGCTTCAAAGTCATATTATTGAAACACCCATAAGGTTTCCCATTTCTAAATACTGGATTATTGCACATTCACTTGAAACTTAGTCAAACATTCTACAAGCAATCCAAGATGATTGTTTTTCCCCTATTGTGAAGTCAAATTCTTGGAATGTTGGAAAAATAATGACATCAAAGCTAGAGTAAATCTGCATCTATACAGATCTCTGTACTTACAAAATTTTTTCGTTGTAGATCTATGATTATTTTATTACCAGGAGTCTTTACTTCCATATGCCGCACTAGTTGGTAAGAGGAAACATAATATGCAAATACATGTATTGCAATTGCATGCTACTTATTATCCTGTCTATAAAACTAATGGATTTTTTGGCTAATAAGCTAAAAAGGGGGCTAACTCATTAATTATGAAAAGTGAAATGTCAGATGACATTAACTATACAGTTAAATCCTCATCTTTATCTACTACTGCTTTTCCTAGATCAAAGTTTAAATGTTTATACTAACCACTTCTGGTTTGGCCCACAACCATGAGAGCAGTGATAAATACACAAAGCAATGCTTGAGATATCATCTTCATCATTTGCCTAGCACCTGTAAATTTAAATGAGATCAAATTAGACTTAAGCCTTAAATTAAAACAAAAAACAAAACAAAAAAACCCAAGATGGTAACCAAGAAAGCAAAATATTATACTCTTAAGTATAGCCTTGGGATAAAGAAGACTAAAAAATTGAGAGAGGTTTATAAGTTTGAAAAACATGTTTTTTAAAAAAACTAGGGATCTAGATTTTGACTCCCACCAAGCTCAATGCAATGTAAACTAATCAAATAGGTTGTATATCTTTTTAAACTGACAGGCAGTTTTCTAGACACAACTTTGAACTTATAAATGATGTATTGCCCAAGTTCACAAAGATTTATATATATATATATTCGTCTCTACAGGTTAGTGGCAACAGGCAAACAAAACTATACTGTTCACTTAGATATCATTTTCATAATAGTACTCTGAAAAGATAAAGATATCGTTTGAAAGCTTTTAACATCAATTAGTCATTTTTGGGGAAAAAATTGCTTTGAAAGGTAAAGCCTGCAATAGAAAGTGAAAAAAAAAAATAGAAAGAGAAAGAATGATGCAGGGAGAGAACAAATCAGAGGAGATTAGAAAACGGATTTGGGAGATGGGCAATGAAAGAGAGATAGTCAAACTGGGGGTAAAGAAGGAGGTTTGTCTGTTTGATTTTGCCCATCCCCAATGCTATGTTTGTTTGTTTGTTTTTTTGTTCTCTTTTCCATAAATTTTAAATTAAACTTGATAGGGCCAGAAAAGAAAAGCTAACAACCTGAACTAACTAAGCAACAGGATTAAACCTGCAAAGAAGTTCTCTAAAGAAATCAAGGCCAATGCTAGAACCTCAGTCACTAACAACCCTCAATAGAGAAGGGGGAGACAGATACATTGAGTCATGAGAGCTAGAAAGATGAAAACAAAGAAAGGAAGAGATAGATTTTAATGAGATGCAAGATGGAAATACTAGAAACAAAGGGGAACGAAATACAGAGATGGCACCCAAGTCTGAAAATTTTGCCTGAACTTTTTTCAACCCCCCTCCCCCCCAATTCCATACACACACACACACACACTTACAAGCATATTCAATTCTCAGTTTCCCAAGAAATGAAAGTTAGAGCCATGCCTGATATTTGCTTGCATGCTGGATTTGTCCTGTAAGGTATTGCCGGATATTTACTAATTTTGTTCTATTTGCATATGTGTGGTGGTCTGAGAAAACCAGTCGCTTGTCGGAAAAGTAACTTCTGAGATATAGGGCTCTAAAGGTGGTCAGGGTGACCCCTGGTTGAAACTGAACGAGTAGTATACTTATAAAGTTCAACCATTTTTAGATCATCTGAAGGAAGTAGGAGCTTTAATTTTGTCTCTAAATATTTATAAACAATTATTTTCTGAACCCTATCGAGCGTCAAAGTCCGAAAAATCGTTAAAATTTAATGATATTTTACGTACTCTTTCCATCCGTGTAGTAAAATTTTCACCCGTTTAAACCCTATAGTGTTGCATACCGTTGTATTCGTTTATTTTCGTTCTTTTCTGTGGTACCAAGTACGCACGAATACATTTGTTTACATCGGCACTACATTTTCTGCGCATCTCACAAGTCGAAATCACTGTGATCCACTTCACCTCATCCACAGTTAAAGTTATTTCTTTTTGAATTTCATAACTTTTACACCCCAAAAGCTCATTCAAAGAATCATACAACTATTCAATTATGCTGAAACCTTCTTCTTTCTTTATTTTATTACGCCTATAATACTTTAAAAGTAAAAATTTCATCGCTCCTCGCAAATTTTTTAATGGTAACCAAAGACAACAACATGGCTGACTCGACGAATTGAAATGAAGAAACTGAGGATATTTTCCTATTAAACTCTCTTTAAAAGACCATAATTGAAAGATAAACTTCTCATGAAATGATAAGATAAGTGTAAGAACAATATTTTAGTCGTCCAATCACTTGCAAAAGCTAAATTTGGTCTGGGGAATAGAGAAAAAGAGTCTAATAGAGACATGATCTAACATCAATGTCAGCATCAGTGCCACACCCATAACAACTCCAGGAACAAAGCTTCAGGTGAGGAAAACTAGTTTCTATCTTACTAAAACATACTAAGTTTTACAATTTCAGTGTATTTAACTGCCCTGAATGTTTCATGGAAAAAATAACTCAAATCTAGATCTAGATTCGGTCTAGACGAGAGCATAAACAACAAGATAGGTTTACCTTGTCTAGGCCTAGACATCAACTGGAGAAAAGATTGTGATTTAAAAATAGTTGTTAATTAGATAAGTGCAATCTAATCTGAATTTAGACAGGAGTAGATCGATGATAATATTGTACACGTAAATTTATGTATTGACTAATCTAGAGTGTGAATCTCATTACACTACTAGATTCTAAAAAGAGACAAATTTCTCGAGTAAACTCATGTTAACCATAATTGATAACTGCTGAAATATAAATGAAATTAATGTGCACTACTCAAATTTGCTTACTTTCTATAACAAAGTTATAAAATTATCATAATTTCTTCCTTCATCTCTCCGCAGAGGCTGTAGAGTAGAAAACACCGGACAAGCCATATGATTTTGTAGTGTACACACTACCTGCTGTGCTTGCAGACCGTGCTGACAGTGACAGCTAGACTCTTCCTACGAGAAGGGAAGGCACTCTGGCCGGCAACCCAAGTTGGGACAACAACAAGAGACATGATCTTGACACTCTTAGAATAAAGTTCTTGAAATTAGATCAGTTGTTATAATTTCTATTGTTTGTACTCGTAACAATTTATCAGTAACAGAGTTAAGCAGTGGCCATTTCAGTTTTTAAAGGTGAGACTGAGAGCTCTTATTGTCATGATGAATTGCAGTATCTCAATCTCAATCTTTCCTAATCAATGAGCACTATCTCTCTCTCTTTTTAACACCAGCATCAGCTGTGTCAGTTTTTATTTATGTAGGGTCCACATTTTTTTTTTTTAATTATTTTTTATGTTTTATAAACTGACATGAATTCTAATTTCTATGATTTTTTTTTCAGTTTTCATTTAGTCTCCTTTGCTATTGTTAAATAAGACTTGTATCTATAATAGTCATCATAAGGAATTTTATTATCTTCTTATTTCTCCCAAACTCTTCTCTCAACCCCATAATCCAACACAAATTTCAGATGAGCTTTTCACTGAGGTGTAGGGTTGTGGATGCCTCCCACTGACTGTTGAAGAAACAGCTGCATCAGTAATTGCAACGAATGGAATTTTTTTTTTCTTGAAAGATATGCTTAGTTATGAGAAAGAATTCAAGAAGGGCACTAAGGTGTTGAAATTCATTGTTTTTTTTTTTAATTTTTATAACATCAGGGCTGAAGGTGAACTTTAAACTTCTTAAATGTCCCTTTGTAACTTTTAATTTAATGCTTTGAGAGAGTTTGGGATGTAGTCTATCAGATTTTTATTATTATTTACAAGGATCATGCAGGATCCCGCTAATTTGCTATCAAAAGTCATTTCAACACAAAACCAAACCAGCAGTGCAGGAACATTTAATTTTCTTTTTATTGTTTTCATCAATATCAAATATCTATTTAATCATCCCTGACAATGTTTTTCTCTTTATAATATAGACAGTTATTTACATACCTCTTTTATTCTGTCTATTCTCATTTAAAAAAAAACAAACAAAAACAAAAAAAAAATTAAACCACTAACTTTAAAAGCGTTTTTCTAAGTTTCAAGATTCTAGACACCGTGACACTAAAATGCCCATAACTCAGCCCCTAATTGAGATAATTTCAAAATTCAAACTGTGGCATGTTCAGCATTATCTAGTGCATCCACATGTTTAATATCTCAATACCCAAAATTTCCGACATGCGACTGGTTTTCTCAGGCCACCACACATATGCTTGAAAATAGACCTATGCCAGATGTTTATTAAATCTACTTTGTTTGCGCAAGTTTCAATGGAATTGTCAGGGGAAGTTACTCTTCTAAACCAATCTGTTTGAGTACGTTCGTCTTCATCATACTTTATTCTATTTAACAGCAAGTTTATAATTTTTTCTCATCAGATCCACATTTTTCCAATTTAGATTAAAATTACTGGCAATTTTAGAACTGCCTGACTGACGGAAATTTTAAAATTGCCAAATTTGCAGCAATTGATGGAAAAGTGGCATCTCTGGAAATAACCTGTCATCGAGAAAGGGGGAGAAAGAAACAAGTACTGTGATACATCATACAGAGGCAAGCAAGAGAGGGAGGCAGGGATTGTAGATGGACTGTAAATGAATAAAGCAGAGAGACGAAAAGAAATATAAAAAAAAGGAATGACAAGAACTTGGATTAAATCTAGATGTTAATTTCTTTCTTCTGAAACTGAGAGGCAGATTCTAGATCAAAATTTAATTGAAAGACTTAAAAGAGATGTTAATTTCAACACCCAGAGTTTTTTTGTAGCCCTTTATTTTGACAATGGACATTTCAGAAGCCATGATATCTCAAAAAAGGACAACTTACCAACTAAAAGTAGCTGGTAAACAATTATTTTCAACCCTTGTTAAAAATTCAATTGGTTCCATAAGCAATAACTGAAAACATAGATCTTTAAATTACCTAGATCTAGCCTCTAACCTAGGTCCAAGCAAGCTGAACTGATTTAGATCTATCTCAAATGTGTGATTTCACCAATCAGTTTATAATGGTATTTACTAGATTTACTTTTATTTCATTTTCATTCAAAGAAAAATTTGTCTTCAGACCTGCCACTCTCCAGGGAAAGAAAATCGGGATGATTCTGTCAAAAAATCTGAATATGCCCCAAAACATCTGAATGACTCACTTTATTTTTGCCATGTAGAGCGCATACATTACGAAACACATAATGCAGTCTTTGATGAATGATTATTCATCAGTATAGCTCTGAACTCTGACAAAAACTAGTTTTCCTAGCTTGTAATTCTTCAATGGTGAAAACTTCTATGTACATGTAATCTTAAAATCTTTTTTCCATACCACTTTCAATTTAAATCAAGTAATCCATGCCTTACAATACTTTTGAGTGACTCAATACATTGGGTGGCATTGGCATTTTGCAGCATTTGATGACTTCACAAAGAGCAGAGCTGCCAACCTAGCTCGTGTGGGAAGTGTACAACATGACTTCAAAAGGTTTATTTTTATATTTAAAGGAGTACATATACATTGTTCTCCTTACTGAAAGGGTTAAAAATATATGACACATTTGATGCTCTATTTCTGATTTTAGATAATTTTTCTACATGACGTATAGGCCTTTCTCGGAAAATACAAAATCTTATGAATTTTGCAAGATCGTTGAAAACTTAACCAGGTATTTCATGGGGAGCAAACTGACAATTTGCTGGACAGTTGTAATATTTTAGATTATAAATAATCTAAAAATTTGGGAATTAGGAATGCATACTGTTAAAAAAAAAATAAAACGAAGACAGAGACTGCTGAATACGTTCACCTTTTACCAAGTCATGCCATATCTGATTTCAATGACTCCTTGCCTTCAATATGTGAATACTAAAAGAGAATGGTGGATTATCATATCGAATTTAGCACGGATTTTAACAGTAAGTTCACATTGACTTGGGGTCTGAAACAATGTACATAGAAGTTGATCCACGTGCTCGCGCCTACATGTGTGGAAATATCTTTTGTTCCTTATTATCCTTTGTAGCAGACCCACTTTCTGAGAAAGTGAGCAGAATTTAATTTGGGTAAACTTAAGATAAGTTTACAGAGGGATGAGGAGAAAAGTAAAACAATACATATGCTATGCCAAATACCAAGTAACCTCATCTATTCGGGACAAAAGTAACCCTTAAATTCCTGTCCGGAACAAGAAATACTTAAAAAATAATGTGTTTACAAGACATTGTAGATGTGGGGCACATAGTAGAAAAAGGACAAATGGATGCGAGTTGCAGAAGCATATATATATTTCTGTATAGTGTATCAGCTTTCAATCAATTGACTAGTTTTTATGTCGCCACAACTGCATTTCTTGTATTTCTGCCCCTAGCTGTACGAATAGGAACCAACGCTAACAATTTAACTAGCCTAGATCTATCTAGATCTAGGTGCATCGACTAGACGTCTTGTCTAAAGTGATATTTTTTCATAAAAATGTATTTGTTGAGTGAAAGAAGGAAAATGATAATGTTGGTTCTGTGGAAAAAAGAAGTTGGCAATTGAACTTTTGACAAGGCCTCCTAGATATATTTGAATTAGCCTACAAGTATTACATTGAACTTGAATTTAGCATTGTAACTCTTCTTCTTTTGAGTTTGATCTAACTGAGGGTTGTAATGGGGACGACATTCTATGTTGGTGAGAAGGTAAAAAAAAAAATTAAGCCTAAATCGGAATAATGAAGCATCAATTAGATTTTATAGGCCTATCAAATTGACTTGGACATAGTAGGGCCTACAGTTCACAGTATAAGTGTAACTAAATTTAGTTCTAATCTAGATTCACTAAAGAAGTTGCCCTTAGATTTTTGCAAGATAATAATTTGATTAAATCAGTGCCTTCATTTTTATTTTAATATCATAATATGCAGTGAAAATCTGGTCAGTTTATTGTATCCACCATGGCCGCACTGTCAACATAAAACCGAGACACTGCGATATTACATAGATCTTGATTCTATATCTACATTAGATCTAACTGATCTAGATCTAGAATCTTGATCTAGACGGTCTAGCTAGATCTAGAAAATCTAGATTCTAGATCTTGTTTAGTTATTGAACTTATTCTTTTGATAAAGAAAAGAAACCTAGATCTAGATCTAAGTTATGTATTTCACTTTTTACTATTAAAAAAAAAGCCTGTTTCATGGCAAATTTACCTGAATTTATATATAATACTGCAATTATTATATTGAATTTAATGAAATTTCTAAAATTATTCGCTGTGTGATTTGATCTGATACGGTCACTGTATTGAGAAAAGTTGCCCTCTAGTTCCTTTTCCGGTTTACCTCGGCTTACTTCACATAATAAGCCTCCAATACAATATTCGTATTTTATCTCATATTATCTAATTCATTTTTTTATCAAACACTATTCCCAATAATATACCCAGATATTCTTTTGTAACTTTATCAAACCCTCAAACAGGAGCAGTCTTTAGTATATTTTAAAATATAAATATTTGAAGAAAAGGTAATTTTTAAAAATCCAAATTTAATTAAAGATCCTTATAAACATTCATTGTGTAAATTTTCTGAATGTACAGCCATGGGTTCTCGTGGGGCAATGCACCTAAAAGCATTTTTTCCAGAAATTCATAGCCTTCTAATAAGCGTTCATAAGGCCTTAAACAGATTTGGAAAGTAGAGACTTGGTTGATCTTCCATATTATTATTACGGCGGGATCTCCATTGTTGCAAGCAAACACACTAAAGTAAAGAAATCTTTCTTTGTGATGGGTTGATGCGATGCGATTTATTACATTTAAATTTTTTTTTTGCAGCATATAAAGGACAGAATAATGCCCAAAGAACACTTTTTGCCCTTTCCATCAGGCACACTCAAAAAAATTGCCCTTGGTCTGTCCTTCCAAATCCTTTGCCTTAAGTCATGCAGACGTGTATTATTTTCAGAATTTATTTTTCAAACTGGTCAGTTATAAGCTTACTGAGCACACTACATGTGTGCACAACTACCTATTACAAACGTTTGAAATGTTCTGCTTGTCAGTTATAGTCGTGTCATTTTAGGTAAATTATTAGTGAGATGATTGCAGCAGAACAATTTTTCAATTTTGACTCGTATGGATGTTTCTATAAATTCCCTGGGAAGCTGATTTTAATGAATGTTTGAAATGAACACCTCTGACTGCAGTTCTTTCCCCTGTAGTGTTTACAATATAAGCCACAAAAATATCCTTGCAAATGTTAGACCAAGAAGTTAACATGCTCTCCAAGTTCCCAAACGCATCTCTTTATCTTTTTTTTTTTCTGTTAAAAATTGACATATGAGACTTACAGATGTATTTACATTCTGAGTTTTATATAAAGTTTGTTACTGTTTCAGGTAGAAACAGGCTAGTTTCGCTTTTGTTTTGTTTTTTGTTTTTTTGTTTTTTTTGTTTTTTTTTCTGAAAGATCTACATTAAAAGGCAGTATTAAACACCAATGATGCTTTAGCAAAGGCTATGGTCTATTTTGTAAAGTCCTCTGCATGGAGATAGTCTCCACTGAACTAATTTTGTAAGAAGGCCTTAGCTGCGCACACCTGATTTGATGTCGCACGTACATTCTGTCACTATTGTTGAAATAAAAAGACCACATTGAATGACAGAACAAATTTATCACCACCTCTTAACATGCACATTCAGAAAATATACTACCTTGTGGGATCGACAACTAAAAATAACTGTGAATTCATGAGCTTCTTTATTTAATTCAAGAGATTTTCCCTTTCCGTGGCTCCCACACCAGGATGGCCACCACATCCAGGAAAGCTCTGGAATTAAAAATTACAAAATTTAAAGCCCCTAAAGGGATTGCTGCCTCTTAAAGAAAGACATCAGCATAAATTTGGTACAATTATTTAAAAAAAAAAAAAAAAAAGATCACTACAATTCATTTACAGCACAAAATAATTTACAGTGTAGAAAATAAATGAAGGTGCAGGGAAAATTATACAAATTCTTATTTGATTCAATCTTTATATAAGGAAATCATATCACTAGAATTAAAAATATACTTCGTTAAAAAATCTTTCAACACAAAAAATGCAAAATGATATAGCGCTATTAAATATTTAAAAGCCTACAACTGGATTAAGACAGAGAGATCTTTCCTTTCCATGGCTCCCATACCATGATGGTGACCACATCTAGGATAAATCTAGAAACTTTGGAAGCTCTACTCTTCTGGAAAGCTTTAATATCAGACTTCATCATACGCTGCAAAAAACTATGACAGAGTAGCCTTGGTGACCACATCCAGGAAAACTCTTTGACATTTAAGCATCTTTCAAGCTTTATACATCTTAAAGATTCAAAAATCGTCTATATACTTGCACCCTCTAATCAGTACCTGTATAACCAAACATTGATCAGGTTGAAACAAGAAAACTACGAAAATATGAATTACTACATCTCAGAGGAAAATGTGCTTAAATGCTGGACAGCACACATTAATAGACTTGAAATTCCTGTTATGCTTATTAAACTAACTGCACAGACGTAACAGCTCTCCAGCGCAGAGTATGCATAGTCTTAATAAGCCAAGAGACAAAAGGAACCTACATGCTACTTAACATTCATTGAACAAAGAAAATGACCAAAAAGGCACCCTTAGATGGCAGAGGTGGTTTCGCCATCTCTACCTACAGATTTTTTCGCGAGCATTAACGACCACACCCTAAATCTGAGGCAGAGTGTTCCCCTCTGGACACCTCAATGTTAACAAGTATGTGGGCAACACGCAGACCCTCAAGCCCTGACTCATCTTGAGCTATAACACACTAGCTTTGGAAACAACAAACAAGCCTACAACTGGATCGAAGACAGAGAGAGAGATCTTTCCTTTCCATGGCTCCCATACCAGGATGGTGACCACGTCCAGGATAAATCTAGAAACTTTTGGAGCTCTACTCGTCTTAAAAACTTTAATAGACTTCATTGTATGCTGCAAAAAACTATGACAGAGTAGCCTTGGAAACAACAAACAAGCCTACAACTGGATCGAAGACAGAGAGAGAGAGAGAGATCTTTCCTTTCCATGGCTCCCATACCAGGATGGTGACCACGTCCGGGATAAATCTAGAAACTTTTGAACTCTACTCTTCTTGAAAGCTTTAATATCAGACTCTATGATATGTTGCAAAAAACTATAACAGAGTAGCCTTTGAAACAACAAACAAGCTTACAATTGGATCGAAGACAGAGAGAGAGAGAGAGATCTTTCCTTTCCGTGGCTCCCATATCAGGATGGTGACCACATCCAGGAAAACTCTTTGACTTTTAAGCATCTTTCAAGCTTTATATATCTTAAAGATTCAAAAATCGACTACATACTTGCACCCTCTAATCAGTACCTGTATAACCAAACATTGATCAGGTTTGAAACAAGAAAACTATGAAAATATGAATTACTATATCTCAGATGAAAATGTGCCTAAATGCTGGACAGCACACATTAATAGACTTGAAATTCCTGTTATGCTTATTAAACTAACTACACAGTCATAACAGCTCTCCAACACAGAGTATGCATAGTCTTAATAAGCCAAAGACAAAAGGAACCTACATGCTACCTAACACTCATTGAACAAAGAAAATGACCAAAAAGGCACCCTTAGATGGGAGAGGTGGTTTCGCCATCTCTACCTACATATTTTTTCGCGAGCATTAAGGACCACACCCTAAATCTGAGGCGGAGTTGTTCCCCTCTGGACACCTAATGTTAACAAGTATGTGGGCAACACGCAGACCCTCAAGCCCTGACTCATCTTGAGCTATAACACACTAGCCTTGGAAACAACAAACAAGCCTGCAACTGGATCGAAGACAGAGAGAGAGAGAGATCTTTCCTTTCCGTGGCTCCCATACCAGGATGGTGACCACATCCAGGATAAATCTAGAAACTTTGGAAGCTCTACTCTTCTTAAAAGCTTTAATATCAGACTTCATCGTATGCTGCAAAAAACTATAACAGAGTAACCTTGGAAACAACAAACAAGCCTACCACTGGATCGAAGACAGGGAGAGAGATCTTTCCTTTCCATAGCTCCCATACCAGGATGGTGATCACATCCAGGATAAATCTAGAAACTTTTGGAGCTCTACTCGTTTTAAAAACTAATAGACTTCGTCGTATGCTGCAAAAAACTATAACAGAGTAGCCTTGGAAACAACAAACAAGCCTATACCTACAACTGGATCGAAGACAGAGACAGAGAGAGATCTTTCCTTTCCATGGCTCCCATACCAGGATGGTGACCACGTCCGGGATAAATCTAGAAACTTTTGAACTCTACTCTACTTGAAAGCTTTAATATCAGACTTTATGATATGTTGCAAAAAACTATAACAGAGTAGCCTTGGAAACAACGAACAAGCCTACCACTGGATCGAAGACAGAGAGACAGAGAGATCTTTCTTTCCATGGCTCCCATACCAGGATGGTGACCAAATTCAGGAAAACTCTGGAGTTAAAGATCAAACTTTTAGAGACTTTCTCTACTTGAGAGCTCTTTGATACTGGGACAAAATTAAGCATCTAATTATATGATATCCCTACATCTGCTGCTTAACAAAGAAAATTGGACTTTTCATCAACACTGTGAACCCATCTCGGTTGACATCTTTTGTTTTGTCTGAAACAAAGAAAATAACAGTCATGTTAAATTTTTCTTGCTCCTATTACATTTTTGACATCAAAACTTTTATAACTTATATTGTTTATTTTCTCCAGCCTACACTTCTTCATTCAATTAAGTTTCTATAATTATTATTAAACCTTTCATAAAATTTGAATTCTTTATCATTAAGTAAAATGATTTCTTTGAAACGCATTTATTCTCTAACAGAAAAATTCAAATCTTTCACCCTTTCACATATACATTGTGACTATCGAATTATGTTTTAATCAAATTATTTTCAGAAGACTTCAGAGTACTTTGATTTGATTGAAACAGTCAGGAACTAATGGAAACACAAAGTATCATTAATTCTGCAGGTAAAAAGTTCTCTCAGACAGAGGCTCTTATTGGAACATTCATCTTACAATTATGGCAAAAAACAAACTGTTGGGCTTTATATATAAAACTGCTTAATAAAAATTTTACTGGGTCTGGATGCTATGAAAGTCCAAATGACAGACTTACCTTTCAACACAAACATGTGTCGCTGATCTGATCCTTTGTCAGGCACTTGGTCTTGCTGCTGATGATCATGATCTGCCAGGTACTGCTGATCCTTCTGTTTTGACTTCTCCTGATGCTGTAGCTCTAAAGCCTAGTTCAGCTGTTTCTAGACCCTTAATTGAAGAAAAATTAAAAAGCTACTTATATCAAGTGGAAAAATGAGCATAACTGTAAAAATAAAGAAACATTTCTTACAATTACTTCTATCAGATATATCCATGATCTGTGGTTTATATTGTCAAGTCACCCACAATCCTCTTTAAAAATGACCAAAGTCTCCATGATTATCTAGAAACTTTTTTATTAGTTTTTCTATTTCTCTTTCTATATGTAAAATATAAACATATACTTCGTAAAATTTACATCGTGACTAGACTATTACATTATTTATTATTCAAAATCTATTCCAATTATTAAATAATATGCCAGTGTGATTTGTATATGAACCAATCAGAAATCTGCAGATTAATGTTTTATGTCTACTGAGGATTACGCTTTTCATAATTTCAACATGCTACTAGACAAAAAAAAAGCTGTTTTGCCTTTAAATATACAACCACTCTATAATTTTTTTTAAACATGTCTGAATGCTATGAAAGTTCAAATACAAACATACCTTTGTACACAAAGATGTGTCACTGATCATATCATTCCGCAGGCACCTGCTTCTGCTGCTCCTAGTTTTGCTACTCCTGATCATGCTGTGCCAAGTCCTGCTGCTCCTGATCATGCTGTGCCAAGTCCTGCTGCTCCTGATCATGCTGTGCCAAGTCCTGCTGCTCCTGATCATGCTGTGCCAAGTCCTGCTGCTCCTGATCATGCTGTGCCAAGTCCTGCTGCTCCTGATCATGCTGTGCCAAGTCCTGCTGCTCCTGATCATGCTGTGCCAAGTCCTGCTGCTCCTGATCAAGCTGATACCTGTCAGATTACTCCTAATGCTGCTGATGCTTCTGCTCTGGCTGCTCCTGATGCTGTAGCTCTTGAGCCTAGTTCAGCTCTTTCTAGACCTTAAAGTGAATAAGAAAAATTTAAAAAATACTTATACCAAGTAGAAAAATGAGCTTCAATTATAAAAATTAAGAAACTCATTTCTTACAATTACTTCTGCTACATATATCGATGATCTGTGGTTCATATTTGTCAAGTCTACCACAATCCTGTTTAAAAAATGACCTTAGTCTCCATGACCATCTAGAAACTTTTTTATTAGTTTTTTGGATTTCTCTTTCTATAATTAAAATGAATTTTTACACATTTTTAAAATGTAAAATTTACATCGCAACTAGACTGTTATATTATTTATTATTTAAAATTTATTTAAATTATGAAATAATATGTCAGTTTGATTTGTTTGAAGCTACTTAGTAGCTAATGTGGACACAATCAGAAGTCTGCAGACAGATGTCTTGTTTACTGCTGAAGATAACTTTTCAGAATTTCAGAACACAACTGTGACAAAAATCAAGCTGTTTTGCCTTTAAATCTATAACTATTCTATAAATATTTTTTAACGTACCTGGATGCTATGAAAGTTCATATACAAACATACCTTTGTACACAAAGATGTGTCACTGATCATATCATTCCGCAGGCACCAAGTTCTGCTGCTCCTAGTTTTGCTACTCCTGATCATGCTGTGCCAAGTCCTGCTGCTCCTGATCATGCTGTGCCAAGTCCTGCTGCTCCTGATCATGCTGTGCCAAGTCCTGCTGCTCCTGATCATGCTGTGCCAAGTCCTGCTGCTCCTGATCATGCTGTGCCAAGTCCTGCTGCTCCTGATCAAGCTGATACCTGTCAGATTACTCCTAATGCTGCTGATGCTTCTGCTCTGGCTGCTCCTGATGCTGTAGCTCTTGAGCCTAGTTCAGCTGTTTCTAGACCCTTGATTAAAGAATAAAATTAAATACTTATACCAAGTAGAAAAATGAGCAACTGCAAAAATAAATTTATTTCTTACAATTACTTCTATATTATATCGATGATTTGTGGTTCATATTGTCAAGTCTAACACATCCTTTTAAAAAATGACTTTTCTTCTATAATTATCTAAAAATCTTTTTATTAGTTTTTCACAGCTTTTTCCATCAGTAAAATGATTTCTGTAGCTCTTGGGCCTGACCACGCTGCTCCAAGTCCTTTGCTTAAAGAGGAAAAGTTAAATGGCATCCTTAACAAGGAGGATCATGAGCTTCAACTATAAAAGTAAAGAAATTCTGTTACAATTACTTATTCTATATTTTTATCCATTATCTGTGTTTCATAATGTCAAGTATAATACACTTCTTTTTAAAATGACGTTAGCCTCTATGATTATCTTGAAACCTTTTAATTTAATTTTGGTTTTACTTGAAAAAGTAATTTTTTTTAAAACAAATTCTCAAACAGAACAATTTATATCTCTCATCCCTCTAGACAAAAATTATGACGACTGTGTTATTCAAATTCTATTCAAATTATTAAATGATACGGCAACAGACAAGTTTGATTTGTTTGAAGCCAGTCAATTACTAATGTAAACACAAAGAATCATTAATTTCCAGGTTAAATGTATTGATTCTTACTGAGGATAACTCATTGAGGATTTTCAACTTGCAACTGACAAAACCAAGCTGTTGGGCTTTGAATATAGAACTGCTTTATAAAATGTTTAATATGTCTGGTTGCTATGAAGTCAAAATAACAAACTTACCTTTGTACACAAAGATATGTCGCTGATCAGATCCTTCTTCAGGCACTAGCTCTGCTGCTCCTGATCAAGCTGTGCCAAGTCCTGCTGCTCCATGTTGTGTTGATCCCTGTCAGGTTGCTCCTCACCCTACTGATGCCTCTGTTCTGGCTGCCCCTCATGCTGTCGTTTCAGTCTAGAAAAAAAATATATACACTCCTCCCAAGAAGGAATTAAAGTTTAATTTTACGACTGGATTTTACAGTTTTCGTACTTCAATCAGGTATAAAGACTGCACATTTTGCTGTGTGTGTGTGTGTGTGTGTGTGCACTCCTTGACAAGATTTAAAGTCGGCTTTGTACTGCTGAACTTTAAACCTGACAATTGCATAAGGATAGCATATATAATGGTAAAAAGGTTGTTTGGGTTAACTATTCTTTAAAAGATAGAATTTTATAGACTTACCTCTAGGAAACAAAGTCATCAGGTCCATCTGCTTTTGTTGGCTGTTCCTGGTCCAATGACTCATCTAGTTCAGTTGATCATGCTAATCCCCATCCAAATGCTTCCCATTCTAGAACTTCTGTTGTTGCTGCTCTAGATGATGTTGCTATTGCTCGTGATTCTGCTGCTCCTGAACCCGAGGCTATAAGTAGAAGACAAAGGGTAGCCATGATATGTAAGAATTTGAAATTTTTATTTATTTAAAAAATTTAAAGTAAACCTTTTTCTTTATAGAGTTCATAGATAGTCTATCTGAAATGACTAGTAAATTGGGTTTGAAAATTGTCCTTGAATAAGGTGGCCCTCATGAAAGCAGCTACTGTCAACATTGCAATAACATTCCATCTGAAGCTCCTCAATCATAGGTCCATTAATCTCATTCTTGAATAGGCAAACTCTGCAACTCTTTAAAAGCAAAACTTTTCAATATATCTGAAAACATAACAATTGTTTCATTTTATGTTTTTTAACTACATTTTAATAGGGGAATTTGCTTTCTTTTTTTAATACTGATTAGCTGTTATGAATACCCTAAGCATTTTGGCATGATTCAGTAATGTAATTTTTAAGTTAAAATTAACTTCAATGTGTTGCAATTTTCCTAATTTAGGATTAGTAGAAGGAAGTAAAAGTGATACAAGCAATCCAAAAAATTATGAGTACCTTCAGAGAAAAGGCAGGAACTTCCCCTCCCTGCATGACCAACTGAAGTTCTACATTCTGAAAAGCTGATGACAGTTGTCTGAAAAGAGTTAATAATAATCATATTTACTATGTGCTTGGACTCTATGTTATACACCTCTAAGACAATTTTTTTCCACATTTTTAGAATTTAAAATATCTGAGAAGGTTTTTTTTTTTAGTATAGACACATTTTTTACACAAACAAACTTTTAAACAATAATATTTATTCCTCCAAGTCCTTGAGCAATACATTATGACTGCTGTATTGAATGTTATTCAAATTACATTGAAATTATCCTTAAAGGATAAGGCAGCATCAGAATCTGGTTTGGTATAAGCCAGTCTGTTACTAATATCAACATACAAAGGATCGAGCTATAGGATCTATAGGTTAAACATTTAAATTTTTGGACTGAGGATCACTTCTTTACAAACATTCAAATTAAATTCGATAAAAATCAAGCTGCTGCAATTTCAATATAAATCCGTTTTATAACTCAAAAGCATTGAAAAGGCCTTATAACATTGCATCAAAGTAACATTTCTCATGGCAAAAATCTTGTCAGGGCAAGTATTGTCTTATGTTTGTCTTAAGACTTACCTTTAGAACATAAGGGCATGTTTTGTTGACCAAAGCTTTTATTGATCCATCTGTTCTTGGTACACCAGATTCTTGTCAAAGCCCAGCTGATTCTGTCTTGCTGATTTCTATGTGAATGCTCCAAACCCCACGGCTTTTACACTTGCTGCTCTTGGTTATCTTATACTCCTTGACCCACTGCTTACAATAGAAAAGTCACACATTTCTATTATAAAATAAGCTATAATTCTAACAAAAGAAAAAAAAATATTTCTCATAAAATTAGCTTTGGTTTAATCATAATTATGATCTGTTGACTTGGAATATTATACAGTTTCATATGACCAAAAGGTCCTTGCGTAACTGTGTGTGATGTTCATTTCTAAATGAGTGTTTACAGCATCGCCAGATTTCACAGTTTAACAAGAACCAGGTCAAGTGGACATACATGTATATGTTAAAAGTTATGCACTTTCAATTTTGTTAGCTTCCCTACACATCAAAACAATCTTCATTAAGCAAAAAAGATAGGAGAATTTAGCCACCAATATTGATTTTTATTTTTTTTTTTTTTGCAAATCATCACAAGCGTAACGCACCTCAAAACAACTGAAAAGCATATTTTTCAAAGTTGCTTACAATCACATTTTTCATGATAAAAGTCTTACACAGGCAACTAATATTTAATTTTGTCTTGAGAGTGAGACTTACCCCTAGGGTGCAGGACATTTTTGCTGATAGTTCTTAGGGAGCATCCACTTCCATCTTGCTGCTCTTTCTCTCGGTGAAGCTGATACTGGTCCTGGTGATTCCAAGTTGGGTGTTCTGAATCCAGGTGCATCTATTCTTGCTGTTCTTGATGTCGCAGTTGGTCCTGATTGCATTGTCCTAAGACTCACTGCTTGAAATAGAGAAATTAAAGAAATTAAGCTTTTGGTTTTTTTTTAAAAAACGGAAATAAACCACTATCTTTCATATAGATATAGTTTATTCATATAATCTATCTGTTGCGAATCAAATTTTAAAAATTGTTCTTGGACAGATAGTATGATGAGACCCCTCCCAGTGTTCACAAGAACAGAACTTTATCCTCATCATCTCAACCATAACTTTAATAATCTCATTGTTCATGAACTGGACAATTCCCAACTAACTTAGAAATTAACCAATTTAATTTATGCAAAAAATAAAGTTTAGGACTGTTCAAAGGAAATAACAAATTTTACCTTTTGTACTGAAAGACCTGTACCGTTGATCCTTTTCTGGTTTATCTATTTTGCTGCTCCTAGATCCAGCGCCAGAGGTTAAAGAAGTAAATAGATCTAGTGCCTGAGGTAGAAAAGTAAAAGAAAATCTATAGACCTAATATGTATGCATAAAAATTTTATCTTTTGCACTGAAAGACATGTACCTTTGATCCTTTTCTGTTTTATCTATTTCTGTCTTGCTGCTCCTAGATCCAGCGCCAGAGGTTAGAGAAGTAAATGGATATATATAATATCCATCTAAAAAAATAAGCTTCAGATGTTTAAATAAAAAAGAAATGAAATATTTTACCTCTTCTATGTAAGGCCACTTTTGTTGATACTTTCCAAAGTACATTTGCTTCTGTCCTGCTATTTCATGTTCTCGCACTTCTGTTCTCGCACTTCTGTTCTTGCTGCTCCTCATGCTTTTGCTCCTGATCGTGCTGTTTCTCGACCTATTTCCTGAGGTCGAGTTTTAAAAGATAATCTAAAATATACATGCAGAAAAATGAATTTTAGTTCCATAAAAAGGAAATAAAACATTTTACCCTTTGTACACAAAGACCTGTTTTGTTTATATTCTTTTTTGGTCGATCTGCTCCTGGTCCTGTTTCTTGTCCATCATAATTCTGTTCTCTAAGCTCCTGATACTTGTGCTGCTGATCGAGCCTGCCCTTAGATTCAGTGCCTGAGGTAGAGATGTCAAAGAATACATATAATAGTGTTGGAATGCGAGCTTTAATTTTAAAAGAGAAAAAAGTTTACAAGGAACTGTTTCGTTGATCCTTTTCTGGTTCATCTGCTTTTGCCTTGCTGATCCTGATCCTGTTGGAACTAGTTCCATTGCCTGAAGCAGAGAAATAAATGGATATCTATAATATAAATGAAGAAAAATAAACTTTAGTTCTCAAGAGATGGAAATAAATCATTTTACCTTTTGTACAGAAGGATCCCTATTGTTGATACTTTCCATACTACATTTGCTTCTCTCCTGCTGCTCCTGGTCCTGCTGTTGATGTCCATCACAATTCTGTTCTTGCTGCTCCTGATGCAGATACTCTTGATCCTGATCTTGCTGTTCCTGATGCAGATGCTCTTGATCCTGATCTTGCTGCTCCTGATGCAGATACTCTTGATCCTGATCTTGCTGTTCCTGGATCCATTGCTTGAGGTGAATGAGTAAAAAAAAAGATGTTCAACACTTGTACCAAAGAAAAGCTTTAGTTGTAAAAAAAAGGAAATAAAATATTTTACCTTTTGTACACAAAGATCTCATTTACTTATCCTTTTTCAGTTCATCTGCTTCTGTTCTTGCTGCTCCTATCTATTGCTTGACATATAGAGGTAAATTGATACATATATAATATACATGTAGAAAATGAACTCTAATTAAAAAAAAGGATATAAAACATTTTACCTCTTTTATGGAAGGACCCCTTTCGCTGACCCTTTCCATAGTGCGTCTGCTTCTGTCCTGCTGCTCCTGATCCTGAGGTCTATGTCCATGACACATCTGTTCTTGGTGCTCCTGGATCCTAATCTTGCTGTTTCTAGATCCAGTGCCTAAGGTAGAGATCTAGCAGGATATCTAAAATGTTCAGGAAAATGAGCTTTAGCTCTATAAAAAGTAAATAAAATATTTTACCTTTTGTGAACGACGACTTCTTCCGCCAGTCACATTTTGATCATGTGCTTAAGTCCTGCTGCTCGTGCTCTTCTGTTTCCTCTCCAGATGCAACTGATAATCCTCTTGCTTTTCCTTCTGTGAACAGCAAACACAACCATTTTTTAAATGTGCTAGGGCCATATTTATGATGGATAGAATTGTGCTACAAAGGGAGAGCAATTATTCACAGAATAAACTTGTAACGACGAAAAGAAAAAATTGTTAGAGATAGTTAGGAGAAACAGATAGTAGCAACTTAAAATTCATGTGTTGAAGAAGATGCAAATATATATATCGAAGTATTCTGTTTCTTCTGATGCCGTTACACAAGGAAGAAGATGGAAACCTTGACAAGATTTTCAAACATTTCCTTTTTTCGTTTGATACTTATGTTTATGCTTCGACTGAAAAAGTAGGCTGTTAGAATAAATGACCAGCAAAATTTTTATAATAGCTTGTTAGGCGCATGACTTTTTCCTTTACTGAATACATTTACTTTTCAGGTTTCTAGATCGCATCTCTATGATAACTCTTTGAGGTCAACCATAAAATCAACATATTTTGGGTTGCGCCCCTTAAGATTTCCTAAGTTCAATGCTGAGAAAGATTGACATAGATTTTTTCCTTCTTTTCGAAATAGTTTTCATATTTGTCACGTTATTTTTTTCCACTTTTTCCTTTTATTTTAAATGTATGGGTAAATGTGAGCCGAGTAAATGTAAGGCCCTCTAGAGAAGGCTTTGACGAAAGTCAAGAGTTACATCCCATAGAATTTTGAATAATTATTATTCTCAATATCCGATTTTGTGGGTAAAAGACAAAAAAAAAAAAAAAAAAAAACTTTAGAAGTTACTGGACAGGCTCCCTATTTACGGCATTTCAATAATTTTTTTTACAATTATTAATGAATGCGAGCTCACAATAGACGTTTAAAGCGTAGAAAACGGCGAATAATACATTTCTGTAGTCACCTCTAACTATCTAGGCCTACAGGTAAAGGGAGTACAGAACAGCTTTACACAGGGCTGGGCCATGGGGGTAAGAGCAGCCCTACACAGAAGGCTGGAAGATACGTTTTCAAACTGCCTAAGAGATAAGGAATGGAAAAAAAAAAACGTAGGCTTACACACTCAACTAATGACACACTCGAATTTTCTGAATGTTATCAAGAAGGTTCGGCTATGTGGACAATACACAGCATCATGGAGACGGCTGACAGATTCTTCAAGTCTTAAAGAGGCAGCTGGGAGATGCGCATGGATAAGTTTGGCAGATGCATTAGTGCCAGCCTCAAATAAAGAGATTGAAAGATAAGAATAGTAAGCCATTACAATGTTGGGATATTTCGTTAATTGCAGCCTCCGAGTACCGGTTTTTGGGGGGGGGGGGGGGGGGGAGGGGATAGTGTAAAAGCTTCAAAATTATGATAGGAAGATATGAACAGGGTTTCAGGAAGAAGAATAGGATCTTTGGACAGAAACGGTTTGGAGATCTATCACAATAGTTTAAATTACAAAAATACGGATGGGGCGAAATGACCTCTGGTATCTATACTCTAACCTCTGAACTTATTACTTTTAGATCTATCTATTTTAGCCTAATATTCGTGTATCCCAAGCTATGATGTGAGGAACAAGATTAAGCGTCGTGTGATTAAAGAAAAAAAGTTTTCATGCTTCAAGTGAACTCGGATCTGACAGAATACTGTTCCATAGTGCAGCTGTCAAAGCTCGTCTTATAAACTAAAATTCTGCTTTGATAGCAAGAAGATTCAACTACGGTAGGCGAGAAATATGGAAAAATCACTTACCATGGACGATTCCTAAGGCAGACATTTGTTGCGTTTTACTGGTCAAAAGACGTCTTGGGCAGAGGTAGAGTAACTGTGAAGCAAAAGTATAATACGATGTCATCGGATGATAAACAAAGCAAGAAGTACTGAAAATGGTAGTCACGGTGGTGGTACAACAGTAACAATGTCCACGTCCATTAGGTGGAGGACGGCACTGCCGACAAGAACAATGTCTACGTCCATTAGGAGGAGGACGGCACTGCCGACAAGAACAATGTCTACGTCCATTAGGAGGAGGACGGCACTGCCGACAAGAACAATGTCCACGTCCATTAGGAGGAGGACGGCACTGCCGACAAGAACAATGTCCACGCTCATTAGGAGGAGGACGGCACTGCCGACAAGAACAATGTCCACGTCCATTAGGAGGAGGACGGCACTGCCGACAAGAACAATGTCCACGCTCATTAGGAGGAGGACGGCACTGCCGACAAGAACAATGTCCACGTCCATTAGGAGGAGGACGGCACTGCCGACAAGAACAATGTCCACGCTCATTAGGAGGAGGACGGCACTGCCGACAAGAACAATGTCCACGCTCATTAGGAGGAGGACGGCACTGTCAACAAGAACAATGTCCACGCTCATTAGGAGGAGGACGGCACTGTCAACAAGAACAATGTCCACGTCCATTAGGAGGAGGACGGCACTGCCGACAAGAACAATGTCCACGTCCATTAGGAGGAGGACGGCACTGCCGACAAGAACAATGTCCACGTCCATTAGGAGGAGGACGGCACTGTCAACAAGAACAATGTCCACGCTCATTAGGAGGAGGACGGCACTGTCAACAAGAACAATGTCCACGCTCATTAGGAGGAGGACGGCACTGTCAACAAGAACAATGTCCACGTCCATTAGGAGGAGGATGACACTGCCGACAAGAACAATGTCCACGTCCATTAGGAGGAGGACGGCACTGTCAACAAGAACAATGTCCACGCTCATTAGGAGGAGGATGACACTGCCGTCAGCAGAGGAAGAAAATGAATACAGCGATTGCAATAAGAATAATAATTGTGCTGACATCCAAGAAAGATCTTGATAAATTTTTATGAGTACCGGTAAGCAACTTTAGGTCTCAATCAAGTAAGACCTTCCCCAAAGTTTTCAATAGCACTTTGTTACCGAGATCTATTTCTACATTTTGTTTCCACGAAAGAAAGATATTTTGTACAATCAGGGTTTAGTTAGAAAAAAAAGGGGGGGGGGAGGGGGGGGGGCGGGCTAAGGTATTTCAATTTTATGAAGCTTGAGATTTTCTCCCGCATTAACGTTTCTATTTTTAGCATATTAAAAAACATTTCAACAAAATGTAACTGAAAGCGATTGATCTGACCATTTTTAACAAGTTGAATAAAATAATGTCATATTTGCCATTCGGATAATTTGTCCTGGCTATCAGCTAAATCTTGAAAGAGAATCCATCAAGTTTAGCTTATTTTTTAAACTAAAATCCAATACTTTCATATGATAAGACATAAATGATATATATCCAATTTAGATCGGAAGTAAAGTTATAAATAAACCAAGGCCTGGATGTAAATAAACAAACTTTTAAGCAAAAACATTTCTTTCGATCCGTTCACTGCAAAGAACCAATAATATTGGCATTGATCTGATGAGGATTATACCATCTTCTGGGTGGTTGACCTGGGTACGTTGGGCAAGGAATATTTCCTTCTTGGAGTATCTTTAGATTTAATCTACAGGTGTGTCTTATCAAGTTGAAATACTTACAGCGCTTTCATCTGCTATTTTTTCCCAGGCTAGATCTAGATTCTAGACCAAGAGTGTTAAGATTCCAGCCCACTCTGCTCTGTGTCTCTGGTCCAACTGGCCACTACTGATTGTGTTATGAGCTGCAAACCCACAACATTATAGTTGAGAAGTAAACGTAACAGGGAATAAAATCATGCTGCCATTTCTCCTTCACGAGGTGTAGATACTGGTTCTAAGCGGTTTATAAATTATTGCCTCTTGGACCTCTTGGTCCTCTCCTGTCTGCCTGTCTGTCTGTCAGACTCTATCTCTCTATTTATCTCTTTTTCTTCTCTCTCCCTTTCTCTCTTTCTCTCTCATTTCTCTCTCTCTCTATCTCTCTCTCTCTCTTTCTCTCTCTCTCCCTCTCTTTCTCTCTCTCTCCCTCTCTTTCTCTTCCGTTCTCTTTTTCTCGTATAAATCTTTCAAAAACACTTACTCACTTTTTCTTACACACTCCCTCGTTTTCTCATTCTTTCTCTTTCAGACATATACCTCTCACACACACACTCACTTCTCCTGACTCTCAAAAAAAAAAAAAAGGGCTGTTTTGTTTTTAAACAGAAACGAGAGGCAACCTGTCAATTCGGTCGTGTAATAAAAGGATTCTAAAGATTTTAATAACATATAGTTACGTCCACATAACTATTGGATGACTTTTCCAATCAACAGATTTCGTGTTGCAGTAATTATTTTATTTCGTCAGATCTAGATTTAGCTAGATTCAGTGTCGTATGTAGAAACGAAAATTGAATTTCCTACCGTCGTGCACTTTTATTTTAATAATATCAGTACTAATCACTATACTTTGATCTCAGTAATTATGAACTCACCTTCCCCTGAAGATGAGTAGAGATCCTTATAGTTGTCTCGATTAGACAGATAAATATTACGGCCCAAAGAGAGAAAGAAAGTAGGTGTGGATAAAATAATGCAAAAAGGCAATAAGAACAGAGGATGTTAGAAACTACATCTTTAGTGAGCTACGAGATAATCCCGAATGAATGCTGATTTACATCAGAATGAATTTTGACACCAATTACTATCTTCTGGGAACTCGTTTTGCAAGAGTGATCGACAAACCAGATCTTTATCTGCCCAAAAAAAGGAGGGAGAGAGAGAGAGAGAGAGAGAGAGAGAGAGAGAGAGAGAGAGAGAGAGAGAGAGAGAGAGAGAGAAAGAGAGAGAGGAAAGAGTTGAAAATAACAAAGATAAAATGAAGTTTACCTGCAGCCTACAACTCTGTGCATATTTCCTTCGATGCTCTCACGGCTATGTTCCTGTTTGTGTGTTCGGTCCTCGTGTTATCCCATATCGATCGGTTGTTTTTTGTTTTTGTTTTTTTTTTAATTTACATCATTAATTATTGACAAACGGTGGAAGCCGGCAGGTCTAGATCTCTGCCACCGATCTGTGGCCCGTCTCAACATGGCGTGACCTGAGCTACACTGCTCGCCGACCTGGAGCAAGTCAAGAAAAGAATTGTTAATACTTTCTCTCTGTCTCAGTTAGTTTCCATCTCTCTGTGTTTCTGTCAATCTGTCTCTCCAAACTGAGTTCATCTGGTGGGTCGCTCAGTTTACCGCTACTCACCGGGGTCAAGGTCGGTCAAATCTGCCGTGGCAGCGATGTCTGGATTTTCTTCGAAATTTAACGAAGGTTTTGACCTCCGAACTTTATCTTTCAAAGTATCCACGCATTATGTAGAGTTGGTTCATTCTGATAAATTTGCAGAAAAACAAAATTATTTCTTATGGTAACAATTGCGACTTTCATCTTCATTATTTCACAAGTGACATCTATGAGTTTAAAATCAAATTTTATTTGAAAAACATTGACCGTTCTTAAATGATTGCAAATACTTGAAACTTCTCAATGTTTGTTCTGTTTTTCTTTTTTCATTTTTTTTTTTAATTTGATAATTCTATAGATCCAAAGAGTGCGTATTATTTGCCAAAAGACCTCTCAAAAAAAAAAAACAATAAAAAATAAAATTCATGTCAAGACATGGGTTAGTTGTGTGCAAGGCAAAACCTATCTTCTATCTCGTAAGCTGGTTGCGATTGGGGGGACCCATAAGTGACAAGATTATGGTCTACTTCACAATAGGGGTGTTCGTTCCACACAAGTGACAGGAATATGGTGAACATCGAAAAGGGATGTTAGTTTCACACAAGTGACAGGATTATGTGTACTTCACAACAGGGGTCTTCGTTTCACACAAGTGAGAGGATTATGGTGTACTTCACAACAGGGGTCTTCGTTACACACAAGTGAGAGGATTATGGTGTACTTCACAACAGGGGTCTTCGTTACACACAAGTGAGAGGATTATGGTGTACTTAACAACAGGGGTCTTCGTTTCACACAAGTGACAGGATTATGGTGTACTTCACAACAGGGGTCTTCGTTACACACAAGTGACAGGATTATGGTGTACTTCACAACAGGGGTCTTCGTTACACACAAGTGAGAGGATTATGGTGTACTTCACAACAGGGGTCTTCGTTACACACAAGTGAGAGGATTATGGTGTACTTAACAACAGGGGTCTTCGTTACACACAAGTGAGAGGATTATGGTGTACTTAACAACAGGGGTCTTCATTACACACAAGTGACAGGATTATGGTGTACTTCACAACAGGGGTCTTCGTTACACACAAGTGAGAGGATTATGGTGTACTTCACAACAGGGGTCTTCGTTACACACAAGTGAGAGGATTATGGTATACTTAAGAACAGGGGTCTTCGTTTCACACAAGTGACAGGATTATGGTGTACTTCACAACAGGGGTCTTCGTTACACACAAATGAGAGGATTATGGTGTACTTCACAACAGGGGTCTTCGTTACACACAAGTGAGAGGATTATGGTGTACTTAACAACAGGGGTGTTACTTTCGCTGACAAAGTGAAGAATGATACAAGCTCTATGAAGGAGAATAAGACGATTAATGAAGAGCTTGAGTTGGTTAACACTCCATCTCTATTTTATCCCCCATCAAACACACTGACCCCACACCCCTACTCCCTCGCTCCATTTTCTTTAGCTTTGGAAAAACGGCTCAAGATCAGTGAATGATTCTCTTACGAAATAAAGGTCAAGAGCGGCAGCGGCGTGGTCAAGTTGTTGTTTTGAACCAGACTGAGCTTGTCCATATTGAAGTCGCAACCGTTCGAGGAGTAGCCGTTCTGAACAATTAAGTTCGGGAAGATCTAGAGCTAGCCGCAAGCATTCTTCCACATTTCATTCACAACAATCACAATATAATTATTGTTATGGAACCGGTGACGTATTGTGGAAGAGCAAGCAAGTGAGAGAAGGAGGGTGGGAGAGAGAGAGAGAGAGAGAGAGAGAGAGAGAGAGAGAGAGAGAGAGAGACAGCCAGACAGACAGACAGACAGAAACAGATAGACAGAGAGGACGGAAAAGAGGGGGCGGGGATGCAGAAAGGCAGACGGAAAGAGAGCGACTAATAATTGAAAACCAAATAGCAAAACAGGAAGAAACAAGAACCGTCTCGCTATTATGGTAAATATTAGTCAAGGTCTTTTATAATGAAATATCTTGACAAAAATAAAAGAATTCGATGTGAATTTGTTCCATATCTGTATTGTTATGACTGGTTTGTAATTTAATTATACATAAACATGGGCGGTGTCTTTGTTATTCCTTTATTTCCATGGTTTGAGGCTAGAGATTTTTGCCATCCTGAAATATATATATATATATATATATATATATATATATATATATATTCATAATGACATTTAAGATTAATTTGTCTCCAAGAATAACTTTAGCAAGACATTTATAATTTTTGCTCTTTAAAGCCATTAAAAACGATTTTGATAGTAAACAAAAACGAAAAAAATTTTTGGTCTGGTGCAGTTCCCAATTTCTCTTACAAAAGTGTCCATTCCATTTTTTCACTCTTCACTGGCTTGTCTCCCCCCACCCGAGGGTAAAAAGATCTTGGTCTTCATAACTCTAAAGTATACCTCTTATCTTCAATTTCTTCGTATCTCTCAATTATTTGTATCTGTGTGTGATTTTCCTCTACCAGTGGTTCTCATGTTGCGCGAACCCAGGACCCAGGACTAATTTAGGGCGTGGCTTGACGTCATCAGTATCTTGTCACAGACGATTCCATGGAGGCCGCTCTTTCTTAACCTCCCCAGTACTGGTTCTTCATAGATACCCGGTTTCTCTTCCAGTGCTCTCTCTCTCTCTTTCTCTCTCTGTCTCTCTCTGTCTCTCTCTCTCTCTCTCTCTCTCTCTCTCTCTTTATCTTTTCAGTCTTTCTCTCTCTCACACACGCACGTTACTATATTCTCTCTCCACCTTTCTCTTATACTTTTTTTGTCTAGTTCATTCTCTCTGTCTCTCTAACCTCCTCTTTATATAGTAATACTTTCCTTCATCCTATTACTCTCGTTTCTCTTTCTTGCTCTCTATCTCTCTCTGCCTCTCTATCATCCTCTTTTTCTAGTAATACTCTCCTTTATCCTTTTACTCTCGTGCTATCTCTCTCTCTCTCTCTCTCTCTCTCTCTCTCTCTCTCTCTCTTTCTCTCTCTCTCTCCTTTTCTCCTTACTTTTATTTTTCATTGTTGGGGTACATTTATGAAAATGATCAATGCATGTTTTCTGTACAATGAAACATAAGCATTAGTTATTATTGTTGTTAATGTTATTGTTGTGGTTGCTGCTGCTGTGGGTTGTTTGTTTTTTTAGGTTAAACCCGTAGTGTTACTGCTCAAAGCATTTTCGCAGTGATATGTGCATCGACGGTACACAGTCGGCTCTTAGATCAGGCGGTGAGAGGTTCAAATCCTGACTTGGTCTGTTGCAGGAAAGCCACGTCCCACACATTTCCTCCGTGCGTTCAAGTGTGAAATTGATACCAAGTACCAGGCTATAGGCAGCCAAAATTATATAATTATATTGTCATTATGCTACATTGATGCGCTCTATTTGATAGTAACTTTTCGCTGTTTTCAGAGAGATTTCTTGTCTAGTAATGGCCTTCCAGGAAAGTCCTGTAACGCGTTTCGAGCATGTTGTGAATTTGAAAGCGTTCTTCAATGGTGTTTGTGAGAAGTTTACATAGCCTGGAGCCATAAGTAAGAGGTCCTGCCGCCAGATAAAAGAATTGCACCGGACAATTTTTATGACCAAAGCATAGGATTAGATTTACATGGCCATCAGGCATGTTTGTAAGGTAAGGCATGTGCGAAAGTTAGAGAAAGCCTTGTGTCCATGTTTCTTTGTTCTTTTCAGACAGCATTGAACGAGCGTTCTGAAATCGAAATAGAGCGCTTCAATGTAGCATAATGGCAATATAATTATATACCTTTGGCTGCCTATAGCCTGGTGCTTGGTATCAATTTCACACTTGAATGAACAGGGGAAATGTGTAGGACGAAACTACCGCAATACAGTGATTCTGGCTTTCTTGCACCAAAGTGAAACCACTATCGAGCAGAACGGAACTGACAAGATGAGGTTCTAACCTCACCTGGCGACGGTGGAGGGTTCGAACCCGCGAAGGAAGCCAGGGCGGACGCTGTAACCACACGGCCAGCGGCACTCCTCAATGTTTCTGTCATCACACACAGTGTTTAGGAAAAGTTCACGATGTCTGTATGTCACTCGGTAAACAATCGCAAGAATAATACAGAGAATTTGGTCAAATGTTGGAGGAAAGGCTCGAGTCACACAAGCTATTCTGGCAGGATGCGGAGCACAGAGGATTGTTTTATAGCGTCTGGTCTTTGACTGATTAAGTCAGAACATTATGTGACTGGGCAAACACAGGCTAACATGATCAGCTTATGAAAGACTTGCTTCACGCTCATTTAGATTCAATTTTGGGTTCTTTTTTTGTTTAGTATAAACTATCTACTTCGTTTGTCGTTCAGGGGAAAAAATGCTTAATAGTTTTGCCGCGGTAATAAATTGGGAAAGTAAATCAGATGAAAATTAATATTTCCACAAAATGATAGTAGGAGCGACCTTTAGTTTTGTGGTGAGTAATTCAGAGGACATACAATCAAGCAGCCATCCAGGTTCACTGCCTGCAGTAGACATTAACAGCGGTGTGAAGTTGAAGGGTTGAGGTGTGCTGTTTTCAATTCTGACACATGGCGTATGGGGAGGGGGTGTAACTTTTGAAATTATTTCTCAGCATCAGGTCTTTTTGAATTAAAAAAAAACCACCTTATTTGAAGGTTTATTGGTTTCGGAGGGTGTTTTAATGTTTTCTGTAATTTTTTTTTTAACTGTGTGATATTCCCTGCCCACAGTTTTTTGGAAAGTACAGTTTCATTCTATAATATTGACGCTGCTATGTGCCGTAAGATCTAAATTAGACGAAGCAAAAATAAAGAATGGAAAAGTTCAGTATACTCTATGGAAAAGAAGTAAAAGGTTTGTTCAGTTTGTTGATACTACTTCTTTTATACATTAAAGTATATGCATTTGTTCAGAAGTTATTTCTTGATAACTTGGTACAAAATTTTGAAATCGTTGTAGATCAAAGATAAAACTCGTACAACTAGTTTTGGTAAGAGAAATCATATAATTGTTAGAGGGAGAGAGAGAGAGAGAGAGAGAGAGAGAGATGTGGGGTGGGTGGGTGTAGGAGAGAGAGAGAGAGAGAGAGAGAGAGAGAGAGAGAGAGAGAGAGAGAGAGAGAGAGGCAGAGAGAGAATGGGAGAGGGAAAGGAAAGAAGGAAGGCAGGGAGGGAGTAACCCCATAATAGAGTGAACCAATCTGTTCTGTCTATAACACCGCTACTGTACTAAACCCAAGCACACGAGCTGAAAGAAAGGAAGAAAAAAAAAAAAAAAAAACACGCTTAAAACGGAAGCATTAACCACATAACGCGCACCCGTTTGGACCACACCCAACCGGCCCTTGAGCTTCTTATTGGCTGGAACATCTGTCAATCAATAACTTTGCTGCACGAAATATTGACGTGGCTTTCTTCCAGTGCGGTGCGGGTTATTTTCTTTACTTTCTTGTTTACTTTACTGTTCACATTTTAGCTGTGTTCTCCTCATTTACAGCGTTACGAGCGCGAGAGGAAAAAAAGGGACAAAAAATTGTTCGTTGTTCAGAAATCTCAATGGAGAATAAAATATTGAGATACTCAGTTGTAAGAAAGTTAAGTGTAGGACACCTGACCAAAAACTCCATCCACGCCTTGGCGATGTTGAAACGTTCTACTGAAAATCTTTGTTTGTCAAACCTAAAAAGATTTTCTGGGTCTAATAAGCTTAAAGGGCAGGTAAAGAAAAGCCACCCTTTACTCTTTGTGATTATAATAATTTTATTTGTCTTTCTCGATCTGAGAGTAGCAACAAGTTGGAGCAACGATGCACTGAAAGGCTGAGAGTTTGACACTGAGGTCCTTACTGAAAGGACGGTACAATCATCTAACGGTAAACAACCAATATTGTACGGTGGTTTTTTGTTTTGTTTGTTTGTTTGTTGTTGTTGTTTGTTTTGTTTTTTTGTATTTTTTTTAATGAATGGGATGCTTGTAGCATTTAAAATCCATCTAGAACATGTCAGTAAATATGAAAATGGAACAAACGAGAGAAAGCAAGGGTTATATGCGTTTGATTTTGATGTGATTTTTTTTCTCTAATGATAAGAAGTTTCATAAAGCTGTCACTTCTTTCAATCCGTCTTTTCCGTGAAGGCAAAATTTAACCTAATATTTACACGGGAATGGCAGTGAAATAGCACACCTCTCTTCGCAAAATTAAAGATAGCCAGGCTTTCTTGTGATCGGTTTATTTAAAAAAAAAAAGTGTTTCCCATTGGGCGGCGCTGACAGGGTGCGACTCCAACTTGCCCTGGGTGTCAGGGGATTGAGTGCGCCACACAGCCACGATATGGACAACAGAACACACGAGAAGATAACAGGAAAAAGACCTCAACAACCTTTTACGCAATCTCACTAGCTATTGCTCAATGAACCTGATCAATACTAGATGTTGTCTACTGAGATCTTTGTCAGCTATTGGTTGCTGTGACTGTGTGACGGAGATGCGTTTTTTTTTATGGTGAGCTTTAAAGATATAATTATGAAGAAGGTGATGACGGGGTTTCCATTCTGACGATGACTATGATAAGGGGAAGGAAAAAATTTTACTATAATTATGATGATGTTGCTGTTGCTGCTGCTGATGATGATGATGACGATGATTTCTGTAGATGATGATGGTGATAGTGATGATGCTGCTGCCGCTGATGATGATGATTTCTATAAATGATGATGAAGATGATGATGACGATGGTTTCTGTAGATGATGATGATGGTGATGATGACGATGATTTCTGTAGATGATGTTGATAAGGATGATGATGATGATGATGATGATGATGATGATGATGACGATGATTTCTGAAGATGATGATGGTGATTGTGATGATGATGCTAATGATGAGGATGATGATTTCTGTAGATGATGAGGATGATGGTGATGGTGAGGAGGAAGAGGAAAAATTTGGCGATATGGGGATGAAGATATAACGTGTCAAATGTATATGTAGGAATGATGAAGGAAATGCCAGAAGCAGTCCACACGGAGAAGATGTAGTCTGCTCCACTTGTGGTCCTGGTGCACTGTGGTGTCAGGCCGTGGCATCGCCTGAGCGAGTCGCTACCGCTAGGCTGTGCTGACTGTGACAGGCGGGAAAAGACAAGCAGCAGAGACGATATGTCAAAGGTCAATGCTTGCAAGTCCCAGTGATAGGCTTCCGTTGTATTGCGCAGTCGTGACCTGACTTCATAAATGTCAAAGGTCAGAGGTCAGAGATTAATTTTTTCAGTTGAGAGGGCAGATCCGTATAGAATCAAAAGAGGAAGTTCCATTTGCCTTTCAGTTCTACCCGACCATATGACTGCGTGCTGTATGATCTCATGTTCTCTTATGTAACGAGAGTAAATGAAGATCAGGCTTTT
Organism: Elysia crispata; assembly: GCA_033675545.1. Lineage (NCBI taxonomy): Eukaryota > Metazoa > Mollusca > Gastropoda > Plakobranchidae > Elysia > Elysia crispata. The sequence continues at coordinate 445,193 of JAWDGP010007240.1, read as the reverse complement.
GTTTTCCGCATAGTTACTGCCTTCCCTTTCCTGTTCCTTCCCAAATTCTCGGGTTTGTCGCATGCGATTAGTCAGGAATTGTTTATTGTGGTACGATTCTCGTTTTCAAAATCGTCGTTGGTGTTAGTATCTTTCTGGCTTTGTTGTTGTTGTTGTTGTTGTTGTTGTTGTTGTTGTTGTTGTTGTTGTTGTTGTTGTTGTTGTTGTTGTTGTTGTTGTTGTTGTTGTTGTTGTTGTTGTTGTGATTTTGATTGTGATTGTTGTTGCTTTTGTTATGCTGGACAGTTTAGTTCTTGATATATATTATGTATGGGATAACTGTTTGTGATTGCATTATAACATTATAATGATATTTAATATCTTTGAAAACTACTACTACTACTACTACTACTACTACTACTACTACTACTACTACTACTACTACTACTACTACTACTACTACTACTACTACTACTACTACTACTACTACTACTACTACTACTACTACTACTACTACTACTACTACTACTACTACTACTACTACTACTACTACTACTACTACTACTACTACTACTACTACTACTACTACTACTACTACTACTACTACTACTACTACTACTACTACTACTACTGCTACTACCACCACCACAACGATCATTCCTTTTATTACTACTATTTCCAATTCTAGTGATGTACCATCATTAATCACTCTCATCATATTGCCATAATGAGACCCGCTGGGTCGTGCAGTCCTAGCCTGAGACTGACAAGGCTCGACCTGGAAGGGTTTAGGCTACGGTATTCAGATCCTGTTTGAGTCATTCTGGGATAAGACAGGAAGAGCAAATCTTGGTTCACTGAATTATTTAAAACTGATCGCTCAATTAATGTGTTCTTCGAGCTCTCACGACCTCTGGATGTTTGATCAAAGGTCGTCCAGACAGACCCACTGACTGACCTCAGGAGTTTAGACTGAAACCGAGGAGCTTACAGTGCTGTGAATAGAGAGAGAAATATGCTTTCTGTTTAGATTTAAATGCTTTCTATTTAGAGAGACAGACAGACAGACAGACAAACAAACAGACAAATAGGCAGGCAGAGGCTAAAAAGGAACAGGCATACAACTTGAAAATTACAAAAGAAATAAAAACACAGCTGTTAATTAACAGAGAGAAAGAGAGAGACAGACAGACAGACAGAGAGAGAGAGAGACAGAAAGATAGACAGAGAGATAGAGAGACAGAGAGAGGGATAGATAGATAGACAGAGAGACAGACAGACAGACAGACAGACAGAGGGACAGGGAGACAGAGAGAGAGACAGACAGACAGGCAGACACATAGAGACATGAAGAGAGAAGCAGATAAAGATAAAGACACTGAGAGTTTTAAAAGACTTTAAGGCTTTTAAGCACTTTAGAACAGCTAGCAACATAGAAAAGCTTTATGAAGGAGCGCTGGAGAAAGGCAATGAACGGCCCTGGGCTGTCTCTACATCAAGCACATCATAGTGGGCAGCTACACGCCTTGTTAACGAGGGTTTGAGACTTGAGAGACGGACTCAGTTAGAGATAGAATAGCTGGAAATATCAGAATCTACATCGTAACCGAGACTGACAGAAGAGGATGTCAGACGTGGAAAGATTAGAAAGCCCAATTTAATGTAAGAGGCTCGGATCGAACCCGCATCTCTCTAGAGTAGATCTAGAACACCCATCGGCAGGGCGAGACAAGACAAGGCCCGTAAATGGCTGTGTGGTTTGAGTCTTATGTCTTATTCGTCTGTCTCCAGTTAGGCCTGGTTCTGTGGTTTATTCTGCTATCCTATTTATATTATTATTATTATCCATCACTAACTTGTACCGTAAGACCTTTAGGGACAGCACTGTATGGTTCAGCCTATATCGTTGTTTAGTTGTGTTGGTTTGTTTCTCTCTCTCTCTCTCTCTCTCTCTCTCTCTCTCTCTCTCTCTCTCTCTCTCTCTCTCTCTCTCTCTCTCTCTCTCTCTCTCTCTCTCTCTCTCTCTCTCTCTCTCTTCCTTTCGCTCCATTGCCATGGTTTACTGATCCTCTGCTGATTGCCGCTCCCCCTCTTCAGCAATAACAAGAAAAAACACTCTGTATAACAAGGTTTAATAAAAGGTTGAGCTGAAATGGTAAAAGAAGAAAGCTCATTAAAATTATTAACAAAAAAAAATATTCGTGACCTATAAATAGTATTCAGAAAGAAAGAAAAGTAGAAACTTTGACTGATTGTTGATATAGACCGCCCACTAGGTTTATTACCCAATGTATTCCTATGTGATAGAGCTTAAGCAATGATGCGCGCACTCTTTCTCCAGCCCGTCGTCATGTGTTTCAAACCGATGACTGGAGATCATTTTGAATGTTTGCGGACACGAGCTCTATGCCTTTCCTTATGGCGGATTTGTCCTGTTGTACTGGATGTTATAGGAAGGCAGTTCAGAATCAAGACGTGAAAGTCAAACTCTACCAAGGTAGCTTAACAAAATGTTGAGTTAATAAATTGGACCTTTTCATTCTGAATCAGAAATATCGCCACAGCTAACGTGAAGGAGATTCTAAAGATGTCCATGTCCGTTAAGTCGGGCAGGCTCGATGTAGAGAAGTCTGTCACGGCAGATTTGACGGAGAGTTGATCTGGTTGGCTCGAGAGACCTCTCGGAGAGGGTCGACCTCCCTGGGCTCGGGGGCTAATGCCGGAGCGACAGACGGGGAGGGAGAGATAGAAAAAAGAGAAAGAAAGAATGAGTTAAGGAACCCAGTATCTATGGCGAGTTAAAACGAGAGAGAGAGGGGGGGAGGGAGAAAGAAAGAGAGAAAAAAAAAAAAAAAAAGAGAGAGAGAGAGAGAGAGAGAGAGAGAGAGAGAGAGAGAGAGAGAGAGAGAGAGAGAGAGAGAGAGAGAGAGAGAGAGAGAGAGAGAGAGAGAGAAAGATGAGCGAGGACTGAAAAACTCGGAGAAAAGAACTCGGTATCTATAAGAAGTCAGAACGAGAGAGAAAGAGAGAGAAAGAAAGGAAGAGAAACGAGGAGAGGTAGGCAGAGCTGGTACTCTTGCATGATGAGAGAAATCAGCGTCAAGTGCGTGATTGGATCACTGGCTGCTAAGTACGTGCTGTGTTTGTTAGAGATCTTGCTATGTTTTTTTGTTTCCCTCTCTGTTATTTAATGCTCGTTTTGTTATTCATGTCCTGGAGCTATTTCCACCTCTTTCCTTTATCACCGCATGTCTAGAGATTTGTCACCGTAGGCCTATGTTTAGAGATTTATCAACGTATGTCTAGAGATTTATCACCGTATGTCTAGAGATTTGTCACCGTAGGCCTATGTCTAGAGATTTGTCACCGTAGGCCTATGTCTAGAAATTTATCACCGTATGTCTAGAGATTTGTCACCGTAGGCCTATGTTTAGAGATTTATCAACGTATGTCTAGAGATTTATCACCGCATGTCTAGAGATTTATCACCGCATGTCTAGAGATTTATCACCGCATGTCTAGAGATTTGTCACCGTAGGCCTATGTCTAGAGATTTATCACCGTATGTCTAGAGATTTGTCACCGTAGGCCTATGTTTAGAGATTTATCAACGTATGTCTAGAGATTTATCACCGCATGTCTAGAGATTTATCACCGCATGTCTAGAGATTTGTCACCGTAGGCCTATGTCTAGAGATTTATCACCGCATGTCTAGAGATTTGTCACCGTAGGCCTATGTTTAGAGATTTATCAACGTATGTCTAGAGATTTATCACCGCATGTCTAGAGATTTATCACCGCATGTCTAGAGATTTGTCACCGTAGGCCTATGTCTAGAGATTTATCACCGTATGTCTAGAGATTTGTCACCGTAGGCCTATGTTTAGAGATTTATCAACGTATGTCTAGAGATTTATCACCGCATGTCTAGAGATTTATCACCGCATGTCTAGAGATTTGTCACCGTAGGCCTATGTTTAGAGATTTATCAACGTATGTCTAGAGATTTGTCACCGTAGGCCTATGTTTAGAGATTTATCAACGTATGTCTAGAGATTTGTCACCGTAGGCCTATGTTTAGAGATTTATCACCACATGTCTAGAGATTTGTCACCGTAGGCCTATGTTTAGAGATTTATCAACGTATGTCTAGAGATTTATCACCGCATGTCTAGAGATTTGTCACCGTAGGCCTATGTTTAGAGATTTATCAAGGTATGTCTAGAGATTTGTCACCGTAGGCCTATGTTTAGAGATTTATCACCGCATGTCTAGAGACTTGTCACCGTAGGCCTATGTTTAGAGATTTATCAACGTATGTCTAGAGATTTCTCACCGCATGTCTAGAGATTTGTCACCGTAGGCCTATGTTTAGAGATTTATCAACGAATGTCTAGAGATTTATCACCGCATGTCTAGAGATTTCATCAAACGATTAGTCTACATGGCATTGAATCATTTTAAAATGGTAGCGGATATATATGTATAGGAATAGTGCACAGGATATACCTGTACTTGGTACAAAAACAGCGAATAGGATATATGTGTACGAGATACAGAAATAACAAATAGGATATACCTGTACAAGGTACAGGAATAGCGCGCAGGATATATCTGTACCAGAAACAGAGAGAGACTCTGGGATATTTCTGTACCCGGTCAAGGTGCTCCTACATGTCCCTCTTGGGAGATTAAAGTTATCCATCATATTGTGGTTATAAAGATGTAGGATAATCTAGTCCAGGGGCTATTAGCTTAAAATTATTCGAAGACATAGGGGTTCACGACAATTTTTCTACCTATCATTGTATTGTCTTGTATTTTGTTCTGTCTGCCTGAGTTTTGGACTATCCCTTTCCTTCCCTCTTTCTCCTTCCCTCTCTCTCCCTCCCTCTCCCTCTCTCTCCCTCCCTCTCTCTCTCTCTCCCCCCTCTCTCTCTCGATTTCTATCTTTCACTCTCTTTTTCTTCATTTTTTTAGGTAGCCTATAAATTATTTAAATTGCTGGGTTTTTTATTATCATTCTTTTACTTGTTTATTTATTTCTTTATTCCTTTTTGAATATTTATTCAGTAATTTCCTTGTTTTGTACACTTTGAAGCTGCCCTAGAGGTATTTTTTTAACTATGCTTCATACCAGATTTGTTTTAATTAGTGAATGGGTTTCTTTTAGTATCTTACAGCTTTGTTTTCCGGCATTTCAACTGGGCTTACCAGTTACAGCAATCAATGTCTGGTTACCAGGTGCTGGCAGGCACGTCCAGTTGATGTCCACGGGAACTCTTTTACACTCAAATCACTTTAGGGACAAGGACAATGTCCACGGGAACTCTTTTACACTCAAATCACTTTAGGGACAATGTCCACGGGAACTCTTTTACACTCAAATCACTTTAGGGACAATGTCCACGGGAACTCTTTTACACTCAAATCACTTTAGGGACAATGTCCACGGGAACTCTTTTACACTCAAATCACTTTATGGACAATGTCCACGGGAACTCTTTTACACTCAAATCACTTTAGGGACAATGTCCACGGGAACTCTTTTACACTCAAATCACTTTAGGGACAATGTCCACGGGAACTCTTTTACACTCAAATCACTTTAGGGACAATGTCCACGGGAACTCTTTTACACTCAAATCACTTTAGGGACAATGTCCACGGGAACTCTTTTACACTCAAATCACTTTAGGGACAATGTCCACGGGAACTCTTTTACACTCAAATCACTTTAGGGACAATGTCCACGGGAACTCTTTTACACTCAAATCACTTTAGGGACAATGTCCACGGGAACTCTTTTACACTCAAATCACTTTAGGGACAATGTCCACGGGAACTCTTTTACACTCAAATCACTTTAGGGACAATGTCCACGGGAACTCTTTTACACTCAAATCACTTTAGGGACAATGTCCACGGGAACTCTTTTACACTCAAATCACTTTAGGGACAATGTCCACGGGAACTCTTTTACACTCAAATCACTTTAGGGACAATGTCCACGGGAACTCTTTTACACTCAAATCACTTTAGGGACAGTGTCCACGGGAACTCTTTTACACTCAAATCACTTTAGGGACAATGTCCACGGGAACTCTTTTACACTCAAATCACTTTAGGGACAACTTTGCTTTCGTGTTAAGTCCTCTCAGCCAGCACAATTTTGTTTTCTTTACACAATATCTATGGTCAACGTCAACTCTTGCTTATTCTGATCCCGAGGTGTTGATTTTTTAAAGAGCGCATTAGGTCCCACTTTGAACACACTCCCATCTTTTTTAGTTCGTCTGATTTTGAAGCCTTTTTTTTTCTCTCTATAGTTGTATGATCTTCGAATAAATAAGTTTAATTCTCACATTTTTTTGTTGTTGTTATTTGTAAAATGTTACATAGTACTGATACATTGCAATTTGATAGTGATGAAAAAGTTAGGACCTCGTATAGCCTATATTCCTTTCTTGAAAGTTTTTATATGACTAAGTTCATAGCTTAAATAGAAAACAAGTATATGTTTTTTTAAGTGGCAGCTTTTTCCCCTTTTATACTGGCAATTTTCTCAGATCTAAGAAACATAAATTCATCGACACATCTCAATTCTAAAACTTTGCATGAGGCAAATTAAGTTCACATTTGACATGTCTCAAATTTTGATATTTTGTATTCTGCTTTATGTTGAATACATCTGGTTTGCCTACAGTACAGGGGCATTTATTATTTAATATTGTCAATGGGCATACTGGGGTAAGATCAACACTCTAATGGATTTGAGTGACTATATTTTGGAAATCTTCACGTATAAGTGCTTGATATATTCCTTTGTTTTATGTTTAATTATACTAAGAAATAGCTTTTCACATGAATAGAAAACAAGATAGGAAAATTAAATTTAATAACACACAATTTAAAATATTGCTAAAACTATCATAAGAGAAGATATGTTTTAAAACGAATTATATAGCACTGAATTAACTACATGTATAATTCTATGTATGTTCTGTTATGACTGTCTCTGAGGTTTAAGCCGAGTCAGTACTCTAGGCAGTAAGCTTGGCCGTGTGACGCATGCGTAAAGAGCTTGGTATAGAAATAACGCGCAGGATAGATCTGCACCTGGTATAGAAATAATGCACAGGATAGATCTGCACCTGGTATAGAAATAACGCACAGGATAGATCTGCACCTGGTATAGAAATAACGCGCAGGATAGATCTGCACCTGGTACAGAAATAACGCACAGGATAGATCTGCACCTGGTATAGAAATAACGCACAGGATAGATCTGCACCTGGTATAGAAATAACGCACAGGATAGATCTGCACCTGGTATAGAAATAACGCACAGGATAGATCTGCACCTGGTATAGAAATAACGCACAGGATAGATCTGCACCTGGTACAGAAATAACGCACAGGATAGATCTGCACCTGGCATAGAAATAACGCACAGGATAGATCTGCAACTGGTACAGAAATATTCACTAGCTTTTTAAATAAATACAAACTGGATGCGAATTATCACTCTTGCCTTGTTAAGGTCATTCAACTTAACACAGAAGTATTTCTTGCGTCAAGACATTGGCCCACTGTCTCATGCCGGTATAATTGTACACACACATAGATCACGCCCTGAGTCAACAAAGTTTGATTGTAAATCACACCTCCTCCGAAATGGATATTATTATTATTATTATTATTATTATTATTATTATTATTATTATTATTATTATTATTATTATTATTATTATTATTATTATTATTATTATTATTTATCACGTTTACTACTTTTACGGACTAACTTATGCAGCTCGCCAAAGTATTATACCTAGAAATTCTTTTTTAGACCAGATCAGTAAACTAGAGTATAACTGGTATTCATACATTGGTGTCGCTCCATGTATGGATGTGTGTGTGTGTATATATATATATATATACGTTCAAGTTCAGTTGTATATATATATATATATATATATATATATATATATATATATATACTATTGTAGCGATGCTACTTCTTGCTTTGCGGTGCACGTGAGTTCATCTCGCGCCCGGTGGCCCCATATGATAAGCTTTGGATTAGGGCAAGTTGGTTCACAGATTTTATGCTTCATTTTATTCTCAATTAAGCAAATGGTAAAGAATTCTGCGGACACAATTGGTTTTTCCATGAGAAGAAAACATACAGTGTTATAGACAATGTGTTGATAAATTTTTCAAGAATTGTTTCACCTTGTTTATAGCGCGTGCCAGAGCGCTTCATTGATGCCTTTAGTGTGAGGTGTTTTGTTGTTTGTTTGTTTGTTGTTGTTTTTCAGCAAAAAAGAACTTTTTGAATTTATAATTTATTTTTCAGTCTTGGGGTTGCAGATTGGTCAGGTAAACGACAGACATCTGAACTTGAACGTATGGGTGAATAACTCCCTTTCTCCTCACCCCCCCCCCCACACACACACACAAAAAAACCCCTCTTTTTCCCCATTTTTTTTATTATGTTTATTGCTCTATCCCTTCAACAAAATGCTTTATATATCGTTTGAACTCTGCTCAAACTCTCGAACAAAAAAAACTACTCGAATCAAAAGTAATACAAATCAATATAATCGTCGTGCGAAAAGTTTTGTTAACACTTCAGATTGTTCGGTAAAATTTTAGATACGATGTCCTGATTCCCCAGGTCGAGACGTCACTGCAATTAGGACAGGTGGTGGCTGCCTGCCGCGCTCTACCTTTAGTCTACGAGGTCATGTTGGTTCGGTTTTCTTTATCTGTATATCAGTGTCTGAAGCATGAGTATAGAGTACACAGTGCTTAGGTTTTCTTTATCTGTATACCAGTGTCTGAAGCATGAATATAGAGTACACAGTGGTTAGGTTTTCTTTATCTGTATATCAGTGTCTGAAGCATGAGTATAGAGTACACAGTGCTTAGGTTTTCTTTATCTGTATACCAGTGTCTGAAGCATGAGTATAGAGTACACAGTGGTTAGGTTTTCTTTATCTGTATACCAGTGTCTGAAGCATGAATATAGAATACACAGTGGTTAGGTTTTCTTTATCTGTATACCAGTGTCTGAAGCATGAGTATAGAGTACACAGTGGTTAGGTTTTCTTTATCTGTATACCAGTGTCTGAAGCATGAATATAGAGTACACAGTGGTTAGGTTTTCTTTATCTGTATACCAGTGTCTGAAGCATGAATATAGAGTACACAGTGGTTAGGTTTTCTTTATCTGTATACCAGTGTCTGAAGCGTGAATATCGAGTACAGAGTGGTTAGGTTTTCTTTGTCTGTATACCAGTGTCTGAAGCATGAGTATAGAGTACAGAGTGTTTTTTTTTCCTTTGTCTGTATACCAGTGTCTGAAGCCTGAGTTTAGAGTACAGAGTGGTTAGGTTTTCTTTGTCTGTATATCAGTGTCTGAAGCATGAGTATAGAGTACAGAGTGCTTAGGTTTTCTTTGTCTGAAGCATGAGTATAGAGTACAGAATGGTTAGGTTTTCTTTGTCTGAAGCATGAGTATAGAGTACAGAGTGGTTTTTTTTTTCTTTGTCTGTATACCAGTGTCTGAAGCATGAGTATAGAGTACTGAGTGCTTAGGTTTTCTTTGTCTGCATACCGGTGTCTGAAGCATGAGTATAGAGTACAGAGTGCATAGGTTTTCTTTGTCTGTAGACCAGTGTCTGAAGCATGAGTATAGAGTACACAGTGGTTAGGTTTTCTTTGTCTGAAGCATGAGTATAGAGTACAGAGTGGTTAGGTTTTCTTTATCTGTATACCAGTGTCTGAAGCATGAGTATAGAGTACACAGTGTTTAGGTTTTCTTTGTCTGTATACCAGTGTCTGAAGCATGAGTATAGAGTACAGAGTGGTTAGGTTTTCTTTGTCTGTATACCAGTGTCTGAAGCATCAATATAGAGTACAGAGTGGTTAGGTTTTCTTTGTCTGTAGACCAGTGTCTGAAGCATGAGTATAGAGTACACAGTGGTTAGGTTTTCTTTGTCTGTATACCAGTGTCTGAAGCACGTGTATAGAGTACAGTGTGCTTAGGTTTTCTTTGTCTGAAGCATGAGTATAGAGTACAGAGTGGTTAGGTTTTCTTTATCTGTATACCAGTGTCTGAAGCATGAGTATAGAGTACACAGTGGTTAGGTTTTCTTTGTCTGTATACCAGTGTCTGAAGGATGAGTATAGAGTACAGAGTGCTTAGGTTTTCTTTGTCTGTATACCAGTGTCTGAAGCATCAATATAGAGTACAGAGTGGTTAGGTTTTCTTTGTCTGTAGACCAGTGTCTGAAGCATGAGTATAGAGTACACAGTGGTTAGGCTTTCTTTGTCTGTATACCAGTGTCTGAAGCATGTGTATAGAGTACAGAGTGCTTAGGTTTTCTTTGTCTGAAGCATGAGTATAGAGTACAGAGTGGTTAGGTTTTCTTTATCTGTATACCAGTGTCTGAAGCATGAGTATAGAGTACACAGTGGTTAGGTTTTCTTTGTCTGTAGACCAGTGTCTGAAGCATGAGTATAGAGTACAGAATGGTTAGGTTTTCTTTGTCTGTATACCAGTGTCTGAAGCATCAATATAGAGTACAGAGTGGTTAGGTTTTCTTTGTCTGTATACCAGTGTCTGAAGCATGAGTATAGAGTACAGAGTGGTTAGGTTTTCTTTGTCTGTATACCAGTGTCTGAAGCATGAGTATAGAGTACTGAGTGGTTAGGTTTTCTTTGTCTGTATACCAGTGTCTGAAGCATGAGTATAGAGTACAGAGTGGTTAGGTTTTCTTTATCTGTGTAACAGTGTCTGAAGTATGAGTATAGAGTACAGAGTGGTTAGGTTTTCTTTGTCTGTATAACAGTGTCTGAAGCATGAGTATAAAGTACACAATAGTTAGTTTTTCACTGGTTGTATCACAGTGTCTGGAACATGAAGTAAAAACAGAATAGTTAAGTTTTCTTTGTCTGTCAGGGACATGAGCATAGAGAAAATATGGTTAGTAATTTTCTGTCGGTCTGGTACAGGAATATAGGTTATAGAATGGTTAGGTCTTCTCTACTCTCTGTGACATGAGGGTAGAGAACAACATGGTTTGTTCATCTCTGTCTGTCTGAAACATGAGCATAGACTACATGATAGTTTGTTCATCTCTGTCTGTCTGGAAATGACCAAAGAAAATTAGATGGTTTATTCTTCTCTGTCTGTCTAGTACATAAGCATAGAGAACAAGATGGTTTGTTTTTCTCAGTCTGGTACATGACCAAAGAAAATAAGATGGTTTGTTTTTCTCTTTCTGTCTGGTAAATGAGCATAGAGAACAAGATGGTTTGTTCTTGACCTTAAAGAATATGATGGTTTGTTCTTCTCTGTCTGTCTGGTACATGAGCATAGACAACAAAATGTTTAGTTCTTCTCTGTCAGTCTGGTACATGAGCATAGAGAACAAGATGTTTAGTTCTTCTCTGTCAGTCTGGTACATGATCATAGAGAACAAGATGTTTAGTTCTTCTCTGTCTGTCTGGTACATGAGCATAGACAACAAAATGTTTAGTTCTTCTCTGTCAGTCTGGTACATGAGCATAGAGAACAAGATGTTTAGTTCTTCTCTGTCAGTCTGGTACATGATCATAGAGAACAAGATGCTTAGTTCTTCTCTGTCAGTCTGGTACATGAGCATAGACAACAAAATGTTTAGTTCTTCTCTGTCAGTCTGGTACATGATCATAGAGAACAAGATGGTTTGTTCTTCTCTGTCTGTCTGGTACATGATCATAGAGAACAAGATGTTTAGTTCTTCTCTGTCAGTCTGGTACATGATCATAGAGAACAAGATGGTTTGTTCTTCTCTGTCTGTCTGGTACATGAGCATAGAGAACAAGATAGTTTGTTCTTCTCTGTCTGTCTGGTACATGATCATAGAGAACAAGATGCTTAGTTCTTCTCTGTCAGTCTGGTACATGAGCATAGACAACAAAATGTTTAGTTCTTCTCTGTCAGTCTGGTACATGATCATAGAGAACAAAATGTTTAGTTCTTCTCTGTCAGTCTGGTACATGATCATAGAGAAAAAGATGTTTAGTTCTTCTCTGTCAGTCTGGTACATGATCATAGAGAACAAGATGTTTAGTTCTTCTCTGTCAGTCTGGTACATGAGCATAGAGAACAAAATGTTTAGTTCTTCTCTGTCTGTCTGGTACATGATCATAGAGAACAAGATGGTTTGTTCTTCTCTGTCTGTCTGGTACATGAGCATAGAGAACAAGATGGTTTGTTCTTCTCTGTCAGTCTGGTACATGAGCATAGAGAACAAAATGTTTAGTTCTTCTCTGTCAGTCTGGTACATGATCATAAGGAACAAGATTGTTTGTTCTTCTCTGTCTGATACAAGAGAAAAAGATGGCTTGTTCTTTTCTGTCTCTCTGGTAAATGAGGATAGAGAAAAAGATGGTTTGTTATTCTTAGTCTGGTAATTGAGTATGGAGAGGAGAATGGTTTCTTCTTCTCAGTCTGGTACATGAAAATAGAGAAGAAAATGGTTTGACCTTCTCTGTCTGATTTGTACATGAGCATAGAGAACAAGATGGTTTGTTCTTCTCTGTCAGTCTGGTACATGAGCATAGAGAACAAGATGGTTTGTTCTTCTCTGTCAGTCTGGTACATGAGCATAGAGAACAAGATGGTTTGTTCTTCTCTGTCAGTCTGGTACATGAGCATAGAGAACAAAATGTTTAGTTCTTCTCTGTCTGTCTGGTACATGATCATAGAGAACAAGATGGTTTGTTCTTCTCTGTCTGTCTGGTACATGATCATAGAGAACAAAATGGTTTGTTCTTCTCTGTGTGTCTGGTACATGATCATAGAGAACAAAATGGTTTGTTCTTCTCGTTCTGTTTTGTACATGAGCATAGAGAATAAAATGATTAGTTTTTCCCTGTTTATCTCGTACATGATCATAGAGAACAGCATAGTTTGTTCTTCTCCTGTCTATCTGGAGCACAAGTGTAGAGTACGGAATGGTTTGTTCTTCTCAGTCTGGTACATGAGAACTGAGAACAAGATGGTTTGTTCTTTTCTTTTTTTCTGGTACATGGGCATGGAGAACAAGATGGTTTGTTCTTCTCAGTCTGTTACGTGAGCATAGAGAACGAGATGGTTTGTTTTTCTCGGTCTGTCTGGTAAATGAGCATAGAGAACAGGATGGTTTGTTTTTTTCCGTCTATCTGGTACATGATTATACAGAACAAGATGGTTTTGTTCTTCTCTGTCTGTCCCGAGCATGAGCGTAGAGTACGGAATGGTTTGTTCTTTTCGCTCTGATACATGACCATAGAGAACAAGATGGTTTGTTCTTCTCAGTCTGGTACATGAGCATAGAGAACAAAATGGTTTGTTCTTCTCCGTCTATCTGGTACATGATCAGACAGAACAAGATGGTTTGTTCTTCTCTGTCTGTCTGGGGCATGAGCGTAGAGTACGGAATGGTTTGTTCTTCTCAGTCTGGTATATGAGCATAGGGAACAAGAAGGATTGTTCTCCTCTGTCTGTCTTGTACTTAAGCATAGAGAACAAGATGGTTTGTTTTTCTCTGTCTGTCAGCAACATGAGCATATACTCGTACTACAGAATGATTAATTTTCTGTCGCTCTATTCCAGTCTGTCAATTAAACAACCATGCAATATCACATTTATTACATTGTTGGCATCAGTTGTATAGTTTACAAATACCATAATATTTTTGTTCTTATAATATCACATTTCTTTCATCCTAGGCTTAACTTGCCTACCGGAGATCAATTAGTATGAAAGGTTAATACAACCAAGACAACTTTTGCTGTATACTTGGTTTTTAAATTTTTCATTATTTTAATGGGCGGAACAGTTCATTTACAATGATTAAAGCATTGTTGTTTTCATGCCATCTCTCTATCTTAGCTCTCACGCGTCTCTTAAGTTGAAATTCTGCACTGGGAATGAATAACAAGAATTTCTACTCGCGATGACGCAAAGGCTATCGTTTCTGAGGCTGCTAGTCTTTTATCTTAATATCATTTCTTCGATGAGTAGTGATGGCGTTTTGGAACGAGTCTTACATATGCGAGAAGATAGAATTTAATATAAGGCTTAGATCTAGCCGTGGTGTCTGCAGAGCAAGAGAAACTCTGATTCGCCTCTCGCTAGCATTTTTGTCTTTTACCCTTTACCTTAGTCTGTGCGCCAATCAAGAAATTGGTATCACTATCTAGGCGAAGTATGTCACAGCAAGGCCAGTGTGAATGGACCGTACTGCAATCCCAAACATGGAACCATGACTGGCTTAGAGGCTCCCTAACTACCGCCACCAGCAAAACTGGTCTTAGTAAAATATCATAACAAAGACAATGACATGAAGAGTGAAGCATGTAGTTTAAGATTACAGTACTGATATCATCGTTCAAAAAATCATCTTCATCATTATCATCATCATCGTCTCAACACCAACATCATCATCCTCATCATCAACATCATCATCATCATCATCATCATCATCATCATCATCATCATCATCATCATCATCATCATCATCATCATCATCATCATCATCATCATCATCATCATCATCATCATCATCATCATCATAATCACCACCATTATCATCATCATCACCATCCTAATCAGAATCGCCACAATTATCATCATCCTCATCATTATCATCACCATCCTAATCATAATGACCACCACTATCATCATCGTCATTATTATCATCATCATCTAAGTACCATGCCTGCTGCAGACATCGGCGGTTATGAGCTTCTAATCCTCCCATCTTTGGACTGTCCTCTTGAACGCTGACATGTTTGTAGGCCTTCCGTCAGTCGCCCTGTTGGCATGTCTAGTGGCACCAATGGATTAATTCTTGGTTCTATTTCTTAATCTCTAACTATCTATATCGCCGTTCACATCCTAGTACTCTGCTTTGGACGCCTCGGATGTCTGTTGGGTGTCGGCTGATAATCTTCCTCCCTGTGTTCTGTCTTCTGCTATTAACCTCAGATGGTCGAGGTATTTTTTAGTTTTGATTTTAGCTCTGCAGCTGGTCTACGAATGAGGTCTGTGTTGATGACTTTGGGTTGTGCTTTTATTGGCCTCCCTCGAAATTTTTTCCTTTAAGGAAAAAAGAATGCCTTCATAGCTTTGTTTGCTGGAAAGTCTATATCTCGCCTCAGAATATGTCCAAACAGGCGCCACCGGCTTTCAAGGGTGGTTAATGAGATTGGTTTTTCATTGCATTTTTTTACAAAAATATTTGTTATCTGTATTGGGTATTTGATGTTAAGGATTTGTTTGAGCTGTTTTCGGTGGAAGGTACCTAGTTCAGCTTTTTCTGCTTTTGTGAGAGCCATGTGACGCAGTTGTAAGTAAGGATCGATTTTACAAGTGCATTGTAGAGTTTTACTTTTGATTCTGTTCCTTGATACATAATTACATCACTTTCCTCTCACTACTTTAATTAAAACTGCTTTTTGAACAATTCATTTGTAATAAGTCAATGCAGGCCCAAATGTTTGGCCCATTCTCTTCAGCTTATGTTTTTTTTTCTTGATATTTATTCATCTTGGGGGTGTTTTGGTTTTGTTTTGCCTTTGCGTTGTTTTTTTTTTTTAGTTTTTTGTTTTTTGTTTTGTTTTTGTTTTTGTTTTTGTTTTGTTTTGTTTTGTTTTTGTTTTGTTTTTTTTGTTTTATGGTTATGATGTTACTTCGGTATTTTTTTACTCTTCTTTCTCGCTCTCTCTCTCTGTCTCTGTCTCTGTCTCTGTCTCTGTCTCTGTCTCTGTCTCTGTCTCTCTCTCTCTCTCTCTCTCTCTCTCTCTCTCTCTCTCTCTCTCTCTCTCTCTCTCTCTCTCTCAGATATTTACAATAAAAAACTGTTTATTTCTCTATCGCCTACTTCTACCTCTTTCTTTTCCTTTTTAAAGGATTTTTGTTTTGTTTTGTTTTGTTTGATTGTCTTAGTTTCACGGTTTTTTTTTATGTTTTTTTATTATTTTTTGTGGTTTGTTGTTTGTTTTTTTTTGGTTGCTTTTTTTTTTTTTTTTTTTTTTTTTACTAAATACAACTATATCTATGTTAAAGTTTATCTATCAAATGTCTCACTACTCGTTCTTTCTTCTCTACCTTTCTAATCTATTGATCTCTATAGTCTTTATATCTATTTCTCCGTAATTCTCCGTGTTATGTTTTGCTTCCCCCTTCCCCCTTCACCTTTCGTTCATAATATCTCAGAGTTTGATTGATGAACCTCTAGATGATGGGGTGGAAGTAGCATCAACTTCGATCTTTCCAGTAAAAGGTGAGAAACTTTCTTCCCAGCCAGCCACGGAGTATGACTGATTGATCTTGCCAGAGTTAGGCTAGGCTTGTGACGACAAGCCAATGCCAATGAAAAGTGAAGAAATATAGAAGAAGAAAAAAGGATAACGCAGGGGAAATGCTGGCGAAACAAAATCTTTTTTTTTTTTCGGTTTTGTGCGACTGAGCCTATCGTCTCAGCAGCTATATTGCATGATGGGATAGGCCTTTCTGTCACGTGAGCGGCTTAGCGTGGCTGCCATTGGTCCGCCCTCTCAGGGTGGGGAGAGACTGCTAGCTGTAGCAGTCGTGGTTTTGTTGAATAAATTTAGGGTGGGACAAGAGCTCAGCGCTGCTTTGAGAACACATTTAATCAAACGCGGCTTTCATACGAAAAAAAAATTAATTTAAAAAAATCTGTAAGAAAAGATCAATGAGAAATAGATGCAGAGAAAAATTAAAACGACCTGTTGTTTGTACGCAAAAGAAATAAAATCAGTTTCAATGAAGCAATGCTCTTTGTTGATTGTTTGTATTAAATTTAACTTTGCCTATTTCAGGAGGTAAGTGGCGTTCTCGTGGATAGATGTTTCATGATATAAAATCTCAATTAATTTTTTTTTCTTTTTTGACTTTTTGAATGTTTGTGCGGATGTATTGCGATATTTATACATCTATATCTGTTTTGCTCAGGCAGTGGGCTTTGCAGCACATTTTTTTCTTGTTTCTAATTTTAGTTCAGTTGTTTATTCTATTCATCATTTAAAAAAATATATATATTTTTTTTTTCGTTGAATTTCCCTTTATTCTCCTTTTTTGTTCCATTTCGCCAATGATTTACGTGTTTGCCACAGTTCTCAACATTACAAACTGGACTTTTAGTTGAAATATAAACTGAGAAAACAACATTACTGTTAAAAACTCCCTCACTGTGTCCCGGCAAATCGATTCTGATGTAAAAGGATTTCAGCCTTGTGCCAGGCAAGAGGCGCATTCTAAATGCATATCTTGATTAAAATTGATGTGAGATAAATGGAGCTCACACATCGAAATGAATGGAATAACACGTTAATGTGGACACACGCCATAATCAAGTTTGCATTATTGTGTGGATAAGTTGGTGTGTGTGTGTGTGTGTGTAATGACCTTGAGCTGTGCGTGAAGGAGGGCTGGTGAATGGAACATTTCATTATCTCAGTAATATTCTGTGCATGTTTAAGTGTCATTTCTCGTAGGGGCTTCTTGTTAAGAACAGATTCGTAACTTAATATGTAATGATGATCATCAATGAAAATAGACGCAGTGGTTGTGAGTTGCTGGATCCTCTTTTCTCAATGGAACTCTGCAATTTCGTACCCTGTCTTTTACTGACACGCTCCCCCCCCCCCCCCGCTCTCCAAGGAAAAAAGGACACACATCTGGAATATCGTTAGGACGAGTAGCTCTTATTGTTGCCTGGTCGAAATTATTTTGTCTAAGAATTTTTCCTTGCGTTTTACTACAATGCTTAATAATTTGCTGTCATAATTACAGACCGGTCATCGACTTCGTGCTAGATCCATATCATTTTCAGAACATGAAGAGGAAAGCTCGAGAATTTCCCACAAAACGAATTTCTGCAATATCAAAAAAAAAATAAAATGTTCGGTACAAGCCTCACATGAACAATTATGACATGACAAATGGAATGATTTTTTTGTGAAAATGACGAAAACTTGCAACTTTCTACCTGAATTTTGAAAACTAGGAATATAAGTATGGTTTTGGAGCTTTTTGAAACACTCGAAAGATTGGTTTAAAATAATAATTATATCTCAAAGTATCAGAGATTTATGGGGAAAGAGATATTTAGTTCTTTCATATTCACATTTTGAATCAAATTGTGTAGAAAATTATTGAAAAGCTGGCGCACTTTGAAAATTGCAAGCCTTTTAATTTCTGGAGATAGTGTGGCTTAAAAAAAAAACCTTATTTTTCTCCCATTCATTGATTTTTTTTCCCAATGAGGAATCTGGAACGATGCAATCAGTCATGTAGGATGCTAGATGTAAGACAAGAGATGAAGTAATGAGGAACTGTCCCACTTGGTCTTTATGTGTTTATTATGTTGGTTCTGTGCCCATCCTTGGATCTGGCCAGCCTTGCTCTCAGGCGGGTGTAGGTCTGGCCTTGCGCATTGGCTGAAAACAGAGTGGAGTCAATTCTAAAGAATAGTATTACATCTGGCCCAAAAAAAAAGTTATCAGTCTTGATTAATATTTTATTTGTTTTCTGTGTGTGTATGTGTGTGTGCTGAACAAAAATACAGTGAATCGGTGAGATGGGAGTGGTTCCTCAGATAAAGAAATGAAATGGTAATGAAGAAATCGGGAGGGGAGAGAGAGAGAGAGAGAGAGAGAGAGAGAGAGAGAGAGAGAGAGAGAGAGAGAGAGAGAGAGAGAGAGAGAGAGAGAGAGAGAGAGAGAGAGAGAGTGGCATACATAAAAGATGGAGTAAAGAAACAATCTTAAGTTGAAAATCAGGGAGGTCAGAGTGCAGAAAAGAAGTCAATATTTGAAAAATGGTCTTAATACTTTGTAAATAGCATGTAGATCTTTGTAGATGGCTTGTACACCTTGGTAGATGGCCCGTACACCTTTGCAGATAGCCTGTAAACCTCGGTAGATAGCCTGTACATCTTTGTAGATAGCCTGCACACCTTGGTAGATGGTCTGTACACTTTGGCAAATAGCCTGTGTACATTGATAGATAGCCTGAACACCGTGATACATAACCTCTACAACTTAATAGATAGCCTGCACATCTTGGTAGATAGCCTGTACACCTTGGTAGATAGCCTGTACACCTTGGTAGATAGCCTGTACATCTTGGTAGATAGCCTGTACAACTTGATAGATAGCCTGTACATCTTAGTAGATAGCCTGTATACTTTGGTATATAGCCTTCATACTTTGGTAGATAGCCTGTACACTTTGGAAGATAGCCTGTACACTTTGACAAATGGCCTGTGCACATTGATAAATAGCCTGTACACCATGACAGTTAGCCTATACACATTGACAGACGACCTGTATATATTGATAGATAGGCCATACAACCTGACAGAAAGTCTGTACTCCACGATAGATGGCCTTTACACCTTGATAGTTGTACACAATTGTAGTTAGCCGTGATATCTTGACAGATAGCCTGCATATCTTGAAAGATGGCCTTTTCCATCTTGGCAACTGAACACAATTAGAGTAAGCCTTTACATCTTTACAGAAAGGCTGTACACCTTGACAGATAGCCTGCGCACCTTCAAAGATGGCTTTTTACACCTTGGTAACTGAACACAACTATATTAAGCCTTTCCATCTTGATAGATAGCATGTACAAAATGACAGAGAACTTGTAAATTTTGACAGCTAGCCTGTAGACCTATCAGTGCAGAATCAAGCGCTGTTAACGGCGACTGAGCTCAGATGGGACACCAACCAATGCTGTGCTGGTCGTCCATGTCTCGTCTGAATCATGCAGAATCAAGCGCTGTTAACGGCGACTGAGCTCAGATGGGACACCAACCAATGCTGTGCTGGTCGTCCATGTCTCGTCTGAATCATGCAGAATCAAGCGCTGTTAACGGCGACTGAGCTCAGATGGGACACCAACCAATGCTGTGCTGGTCGTCCATGTCTCGTCTGAATCATGCAGAATCAAGCGCTGTTAACGGCGACTGAGCTCAGATGGGACACCAACCAAGGCTGTGCTGGTCGTCCATGTCTCGTCTGGCCCATGTTGTTTTCCATAGTTTTTTGTTTTGTTTTGTTTTGTTTCATTTTCATCGTTCGATATTTTGAAATTTAGTTTACAAATGAGGAAAAGCCTGCCAAGGTCACGTTTTGCCAGTCCACCTAATCCAAGTTTGTTACAGGGAAATGGGTCAACGTATCGACTAGGAATGAGTGTGGGTGATATAAATGTATATATATGTATATATTATATTCCTGAACACGAGGCACGGCGCACGTTTACCTGCACTCATTTGTTGCTACTAATAATAAATTCCATGTGAACATTTCTCTCTTGTTGAGTATTTCAAATTTTGTTACAGGGTGATTTTTACGCACATACACACATACTCAAATTCAGCCATTACTGCCATGTAACGCAGAATGCAATCAATATTTCAATATTTGATTTCAAATAATAATTACCGAAAGTCTCTTGTTGCTTAATGTACCAAAACCGCACTGAGAAACAAGACAAAATGAGATCAATATTGTATTATTCGATTTCAAACAATAATTACAGAAACTCTTGCTCTGAGCGGCCGAGCTACGGGCTGCATTATTTAGATGCGCTGCTCCTTTGTTTTCACGGTTTTCCTCGCGTAATGCGACATTCCTTAGGGTTGTTACTGTCAGAGCTGGCAGTCTAGCAGCTCGGGCACAATAAAAGTCTGCCCTAACACATGATTTTGCACGCCTCTTTGTGTTCATTGTTGATTCATACTTTTCTTTTTTCGTTTGTTAAACAAGTTTTTAATGTACGGGTTTGTAGCAAGGGTTTGTTATCTAGCCAGACTTAATTTATTCTGGTTCTATCGGCAAAAGGTAAACAGCGCATTGTTCTACAGGGTGTGAGGGTTAACTTTAAAGAACGATTGCGAAGATAGGCTGACAGACAGGCAAACAGCGCGCAGACAGGCTGATAAATAAATAGAGAGATAGAGACAGAAACAGAAGGGAGAATGAGGGAGGTCAGGTTGCTTGGTCTAGTGGTAGTAACAGTGTACTTGGTTTTCTGGGCAGGAGGTCGAAACCTGACGGGTGCCAGCGCTTACTTTGAGTCTCTGGGATAGACCGTTTATATGCTAGGATATTTATTTCCAATCCTCATTCAAGGTGTAAGCAGGTACCTGACTTTGAAGACAAAGGATAGAACCCTTTACACGTTAATAGATTTCCTCACCTCATTCAGGTGTAATACAGGTACCTGATTTGATGCTGGTGAAAGGCCAGTTACACGTTGTTATAAATTATTTCCTTACCTGATTAACGTTTGAAACGAGTACCTAATTTTAAGAATTGGGGATAAGGCTACAACAAATTATTATATTTCCTAACGCTCACCTCATTCAGGTGTAAGACGAGTACCTGACTTTAGGCACAGTCAGGTCTTGTCCCTATACTACCGTCAGTGGCTCGCTGTCTCTACCGAGTGCACATTTTTTGTGTGTAATGAAAAGTGTATTTGTAGGTAACGGGTTGGTCCCGAGCACTTGTTGGGCGTGTTTAAATCTTGAGGAAAGGTATTCTATGAAAAGTGCTCAAATGTAATAAGTGAGGAAAGAAAGGGGTTGTGATAGACTGAGAGAGAAAGAAATAGAGAGAGAAAGAGAGAGAGAGAGAGAGAGAGAGAGAGAGAGAGATGTGGAGAGAGGGGTGGGAGAGAGAGAGGCGGAAGACAGCAAAAAAAGAATAACCATTAAAGAAAGGGTTACCTTCTTCACCACCCTTATAATTATGCTATGACCTGAAATTACCGCTTGTAAAATTATTCGTTCATTTAGTCATTTAATTAACACATATATTTTTTTTATCTTTCCGTCTGTGTCTTTTCTTTTCTTCCGTAATCACTATCTATCTTGGCATTGTTTTTTACTCATTATATTGGCACGACTTTGAGCTTGTGAGGCTTGATGCGAAGAAAATAATGATTTCAGTTGAAGCATGCCTCATTCTATTGGGTTTATCTGGAACATGTCTCATTCTATTGGGTTTATCTGGAACATGCCTCATTCTATTGGGTTTATCTGGAACATGCCTCATGCTATTGGCTATATATGAAACATGCCTCCTGCTATTGGTTTTATCTGAAACATGCCTCAGGCTATTGGGTTTATCTGAAACATGCCTCGGGCTATTGGATTTATCTGAAACATGCCTCAGGCTATTGGGTTTATCTGAAACATGCCTCGGGCTATTGGATTTATCTGAAACATGCCTCAGGCTATTGGGTTTATCTGAAACATGCCTCGGGCTATTGGATTTATCTGAAACATGCCTCGGGCTATTGGATTTATCTGAAACATTCCTCGGGCTATTGGATTTATCTGAAACATGCCTCAGGCTATTGGGTTTATCTGAAACATGCCTCGGGCTATTGGATTTATCTGAAACATGCCTCAGGCTATTGGGTTTATCTGAAACATTCCTCAGGCTATTGGATTTATCTGAAACATGCCTCGGGCTATTGGGTTTATCTGAAACATTCCTCGGGCTATTGGATTTATCTGAAACATGCCTCAGGCTATTGGATTTATCTGAAACATTCCTCAGGCTATTGGTTTTATCTGAAACATGCCTCAGGCTATTGGGTTTATCTGAAACATGCCTCAGGCTTTTGGGTTTATCTGAAACATGCCTCAGGCTATTGGGTTTATCTGAAACATTCCTCGGGCTATTGGATTTATCTGAAACATGCCTCAGGCTATTGGATTTATCTGAAACATGCCTCGGGCTATTGGATTTATCTGAAACATGCCTCAGGCTATTGGGTTTATCTGAAACATGCCTCGGGCTATTGGGTTTATCTGAAACATGCCTCGGATATTGGATTTATCTGAAACATGCCTCAGGCTATTGGGTTTATCTGAAACATGCCTCGGGCTATTGGATTTATCTGAAACATTCCTCGGGCTATTGGATTTATCTGAAACATTCCTCGGGCTATTGGATTTATCTGAAACATGCCTCGGGCTATTGGGTTTATCTGAAACATGCCTCGGGCTATTGGATTTATCTGAAACATTCCTCGGGCTATTGGGTTTATTTGACATCATTCTGTTTTAAGCGTTGATTGTTTGTAGTTTGTTTTAGGCGGTCTTGTCTCCTCTCTATGCCAAAAACACTTCAAGGCAAAATCTTGCGTAAATAACAGGAGAATACAAGTGGTTTTTTTTTTCAGGCCTGGTGCCGATCACTGAATGTTTTGTTATTTTAATCTATATACTCGCAAAGATTGTAGTGTTTTGTGTCCCAGCCTTGAGACAAGGTCTCCGTATAAGGTTCCTCGGACTTGGGGGACGTTAAACTCTCTAATCAACAGCCTTGGGACAGGCTCTCCGTATAAGGGTCCTCGGACTTAAGGGACGTTAAACTTTTTAAAGGTCAGCCTTGAGATAGAGTGGTAAGAACAGATTGGACGCTACCATACGAGACCCCAAGTGTAATTTCACACATAATCTTCATCTGTTCTTCTAGTTGTATGGTTGCTTTTTTAATGAACCGATATATTCATGGAAGCAACTGGTTTTATCACAAAGTGGTAAACGTGTAGATCTAACAAATGTCTATGTAGTTGATATTGTTGTCACTTCTATTCTATTCTTGTTGTTATTGTTGTTAGTATTGCGGTAGTAATTATTGATGCTGTTGTTGTTGTTGTTGTTGTTTTTCTTCTTCTTCTTCTTCTTCTTCTTCTTCTTCTTCTTCTTCTTCTTCTTCTTCTTCTTCTTCTTCTTCTTCTTCTTCTTCTTCTTCTTCTTCTTCTTCTTCTTCTTCTTCTTCTTCTTCTTCTTCTTCTTCTACTTCTTCTTCTTCTTCTTGTTCTTCTTCTTCTTCTTGTTCTTCTTCTTCTTCTTCTTCTTCTTCTTCTTCTTCTTCTTCTTCTTCTTCTTCTTCTTCTTCTTCTTCTTCTTCTTCTTCTTCTTCTTCTTCTTCTTCTTCTTCTTCTTCTTCTTCTTCTTCTTCTTCTTCTTCTTCTCCTTCTCCCTCTTCTTCTTCTTCTTCTTTATTTTTCTCCTTCTTCTTCTTTTTATATTATTATTATTATTATTATTATTATTATTATTATTATTATTATTATTATTATTATTATTATTATTATTATTATTATTATTATTGTTGTTGTTGTTGTTGTTCTTGTTCTTGTTGTTGTTGTTTTTGTTGTTTTTATTATTATTATTCCTCTTCCTCTTCCCTCTTCTTCTTCTTCTTCTTCTTCTTCTTCTTCTTCTTCTTCTTCTTCTTCTTCTTCTTCTTCTTCTTCTTCTTCTTCTTCTTCTTCTTCTTCTTCTTCATCATCATCATCATCATCATCATCTACTTTTTCCTCTTTTTAAAGATCTACGTATGCTTTTGTAATACATCTTTGTAAAATAGGAACTCGGTTGTTATTTGTGTAGAACGTTTATGCTATTTATAGACTGTGTCTCAGAATGTTGTAATGACGCAAGTACTTGTGGATAAGCTGAAAGTTACAGCAATATGAGGTTGAATAGACTAGACCTTCACCTAGAGATCTTTTTGATTCACACCTTCCTGTAGGTTAATGATACAGTAGAACACCAGATTCAGTTAGTGCATTACAGTTAGAGAGAGAGCGAGAGGGAGAGAAACAGACAGATAGACAGGCAGATGGAAAATCTTCCCTGTTGGAATGTTTTCATTTCAAAATAAGCCAAAGTTAACTTTAATATCCTGTGATTTCGTTCTCCTGGAGCAGATGCCCAGCTGCCTCAGGTTAGCAACACATCGATACAACTGTCACGCCCGTCACCTCTTTGGACAGCTCGAAGTAGCTCCAGCTCTTCTTGAAACAAGTCACAATGTTTCCCTTCCAGGAGCCATCTCGATCGGTTTTTGTAAATATTTTAGGAAAGTGGGGATTGATTTCTGCCTGGTTTCTCAACATTTTCTGGTGACAAGTTTCAGAGATCGATCTGGCTGAAGCAAGCTGTGAAGAAAATAGTCGCCGAGAAGTTAGAGTCTTAGGAAATCTTATCGAACTGAAGCAGCGCCAGCACACACGGCGGTCTCCGCCCCGACACGGGTGGGAGAATCACGTTAACCAAGAGATCTTACCGTTTGTGCTCCTCGCTGTAAAACACACACACACACACACGGCGGTCTCCGCCCCGACACGGGTGGGAGAATCACGTTAACCAAGAGATCTTACCGTTTGTGCTCCTCACTGTAACACACACACACACACACACGGCGGTCTCCGCGCCGACACGGGTGGGAGAATCACGTTAACCAAGAGATCTTACCGTTTGTGCTCCTCGCTGTAACACACACACACACACACACACGGCGGTCTCCGCCCCGACACGGGTGGGAGAATCACGTTAACCAAGAGATCTTACCGTTTGTGCTCCTCGCTGTAACACACACACACACACACACACGGCGGTCTCCGCCCCGACACGGGTGGGAGAATCACGTTAACCAAGAGATCTTACCGTTTGTGCTCCTCGCTGTAACACACACACACACACACACACACGGCGGTCTCCGCCCCGACACGGGTGGGAGAATCACGTTAACCAAGAGATCTTACCGTTTGTGCTCCTCGCTGTAACACACACACACACGGCGGTCTCCGCCCCGACACGGGTGGGAGAATCACGTTAACCATGAGATCTTACCGTTTGTGCTCCTCGCTGTAACACACACACACACGGCGGTCTCCGCGCCGACACGGGTGGGAGAATCACGTTAACCATGAGATCTTACCGTTTGTGCTCCTCGCTGTAACACACACACACACACGGCGGTCTCCGCGCCGACACGGGTGGGAGAATCACGTTAACCATGAGATCTTACCGTTTGTGCTCCTCGCTGTAACACACACACACACACGGCGGTCTCCGCCCCGACACGGGTGGGAGAATCACGTTAACCATGAGATCTTACCGTTTGTGCTCCTCGCTGTAACACACACACACACACACGGCGGTCTCCGCGCCGACACGGGTGGGAGAATCACGTTAACCATGAGATCTTACCGTTTGTGCTCCTCGCTGTAACACACACACACACACACGGCGGTCTCCGCGCCGACACGGGTGGGAGAATCACGTTAACCATGAGATCTTACCGTTTGTGCTCCTCGCTGTAACACACACACACACACACACACATCAACACATGCGCGAACACAGACTGCGCGTGGAAATTGGTCGAAAGAGGACAAAAAAAAATTTCTGTGCAAAAACAAGTCGGCATCTTCCAGGAAAAGCATAACATGACTCTAATTAAAATCCAAGTTTAGATAAGTTCAAGCTTTTATCAACCTGTAAAGGGCGTTTTTAATTGTTACAAATAATACCCCATGTGAAACGGAAAAGTTGAAACGACGTCAGAAGGAGAGTTAAGAAGCTGCTTTGAATCAGACTATTTGTGTAAATTTTAAACTTTTAAACTGCAAGATGTTGGGTGTTAAGAAGCCCTCCTTTAATAACTTACACAGTGTTCATCTTGTGAAAAACTTCACGCTTCTTTAGGTGAGCAGTGAACGAGACGAAGACATAGGAGAAGGTTTTTATTTGTGTACAATAATGCGACAGTTTGAATTTTTTTTCAATCATGGGGCGAAAAATTTACAGCTTGTCTTCTCGCAGCGCCGCTCTTATTCCGTAGCTCTTGACTCTTTGGTGATATGGAGCTCTAAATAACCCTGGAGTCCGTAGCTCTTGACTCTTTGGTGATATGGAGCTCTAAATAACCCTGGAGTCCGTAGCTCTTGACTCTTTGGTGATATGGAGCTCTAAATAACCCTGGAGTCCGTAGCTCTTGACTCTTTGGTGATATGGAGCTCTAAATAACCCTGGAGTCCGTAGCTCTTGACTCTTTGGTGATATGGAGCTTTAAATAATCCTGGAGTCCGTAGCTCTTGACTCTTTGGTGATATGGAGCTCTAAATAACCCTGGAGTCCGTAGCTCTTGACTCTTTGGTGATATGGAGCTCTAAATAACCCTGGAGTCCGTAGCTCTTGACTCTTTGGTGATATGGAGCTCTAAACAACCCTGGAGTCCGTAGCTCTTGACTCTTTGGTGATATGGAGCTCTAAATAACCCTGGAGTCCATAGCTCTCTATCTTGGCCCTTGGGGATTCATACCAGTTGTAGGTTGTTAGGGCAATATCGTCCTCTCTTTCTACATAAACATTTCCAGGCTTCATCTCTTCTTATTTTCCACCTCCACTTTCTTACCTAGAAGCGACGGGTACTGTCCAACACTAATAGTGACAAGTTCGCCCTATACATCCTAACTTGATTAACTAAAACTAATTGTTCTTTTTTACTCCATTTTCCAACCTCTTTTTTTCATATATGTGTAATTTCTCTTTGCAAACTAAGTGGTAAAAGGCCTTCCGCCATTTTGCCAGAAAATAACGTACTAAGCATGTTGGAAAAATGGTCTATAAAAATGTTCCTTCCATGCTGTCTAGTTTATCATTTAAAGGGTATGCTCTTAAGTTAACCTGCGGTACAGAAAAAAATTCACAAGAAAAGAATGCCTCTTCTGTTTGCCTAATACAATTTGTTACTTTTATCAAATAAAATGTAACCATCACCGAAATTAGAATCTAAATTTAGTTTTCAAAAATGATTGAACACCTACAATCTTGACCAGTTTTTGGTTTATGATTAGGACTAGTTGATTCTTTAGGCATTTGTCTCTTTGATTGTAGTTTGGTGTGCTATCTGTTCTATATTATCTGTAATCGTCTTGTTTACGTGTGAATAATCATCTTTGCAATTAGTTTATCATGTTATAAAACATTATCCCACCTTGATTAAATCTAAAAAGAAACAGAAAGCTCGCTTGTTTTCACTTTGAAAACGGGTGAATTTTTGTTTGAGCTGTACCTCTAAGTTAAAAAAAGAACAAAAAAAATGTCCATAGCTTTTCGTTAACATAAAGTTAAAAAAAAAGTTAAAGAACTTGCATTGTGAAATGTTTCAAATTCGTGTTTCATACACTTAACTTTTACATGACAGCGGAATGGAAATTTTAAACTTTAATTGTTAATGTTTCAAATTTGGATATAAATCAACACATTTTTTTAGTCTGTAAACTTCATGTTTGTTCCATCACTGTGTTATCTGTTGGCTGGAACTATAACAGGTGACAAGAAATTCAAGATGAGTAGAGCTCTGTTTTTGTGTTTTTGTTGTTGATGTTTTTGTTGTTTTTGTTGTTGTCTGCTTGTTTTTTATTGGGTTTTTTTGTTGTTTTTGTGGAAAACATCTTTTTTTTTTTTATAGTTTTTGCTTTACTTTTCTTTTCTTTGTTTTTTTTTGTTTTTTGTTTTTTGTTGTTGTTTTTTGTTTGGTCTTGTTTTTGTTTCTGCTTTTGTTTTATGTTTTACTTTTGTGACGCACCGAAAGCTAATAAAAATAAAAGATTTTATTTTGAAAAAATACGGTTTTAACATCGATCAACATTCCATACCATTAGTCTTCTTTTTTTTTATTGACGAGCTAAATATATTTTTGGAAATTTGGAAAATTGTATGATTTCCAAAGAGTTATTCGATAAGGAAAATAGGTCAGGCAAAATATTTCAATGATTCTGTGACGCATAACCTAGTTAAGAGAAACCATCGTGCGCTTTCAGTGAGGCCAGTTTCAAGTATGACAGAGGAAGACATGTTGGGGTTTTTTTTTTTTCGTTCTTGTTTTTTAATGTTTTTTTTTACTTAAATATATACATATATATATATTTGATACAATTTATAAATCTTTCAAACATCTGGGCCTCACGACAACCTTAAAACAATCTCGTAACTTTCCAGAGATTCTCCGGCTTATAATACAGTAACTACTGGGGGTTTTGTTTGTTTTGTTTTTCAGTCTGCTATACATCTCTTGTTTTCTCATCAGCAATAAGGTCAAAGATATCTAGGTCAAGGCTGTGAGGAAATAGCATCTATCAAGAGCTTTTGACTCCCACATGCAAATATGACTTTGTTAGTTGTACTTATAAAAGATGGCCACGTTTTACTATTGGTATATGGGAGCATCTAACGATGATGATGTTTTCTGTATGCCGGTCTATTTCAGACCAAACCGCACCGCTGATGCCGGGTACAACTCCTCTTTCTGAAATCTCCCTCTAACCTTTAAATTAGAAACAAAGTGAAATTTCGAGTTGTTGGTTGTTTTGTTGTTTTTTTTTTTGTTTTGTTTTCTTTTCTTTTCTTTTTGTTTTAGTTGTTGCTGGGGATTTTTTGGTTGTTGTTGTTGAAGCTGATTGTGAAATGTTACTGCTAGGGTATCTCTTTATTTCATCATGCAGTTTCGTTTACCCAATATTACGTCATGTGGCAGTTATGACTATTTTGGTAAGTCAATGACTGTACACATTGTTCTCAACAGATGCGCTTCAATGAAACGGCAACTTTTATAAAACACGATTGCATCTATGTTGTCTGAATGCTCTAGGAGACAACATGATTGTGCAGCTTATGTTATTCGATTTTGATTGCTTCAGCCACCTATAATTTTGACCGCAACAAAAGTTTAAAATTCATAGTTGAAGAGATCTACACCACGGGGTTATTTTGGCAGGAGAAACCGTGTGAAATAAATGGATGTAGTATAACATTTTCATTTTTAACCTTGATAACACTAGTAAGCTAATTTTTTAAATCCCAATCTATTTATTGTTTGGTTGTTTTTTTTTTTACTTTCACTACCATGGATAATGAGGCGAAATCAACCTCTGGACATTTTGTTTGTTTGTTGTTTTTTTTTTTTTTTTTTTTTTTTTTTGGGGGGGGGGGGAGAGAGAGAGAGAGAGATTTGTAATAACATATCCTTTGGAATTAACATGCAAAAAGATTTATAAATAGATTTAGAGAGAGCTCAAAATTTTCTAGTACTCTCATAAGGAAATAGGATTGTGTGGACACTTTGGTGAGATTTGCTTAGCGTGTGGATGAAGCAATAGCGTCTGTCCTAATGATTTACATGTTCAAAATCGCTGGCGCTACTACGGCACTACCAATATCCTGAGGTGTGCAAGGAAAAAAGGGAAAAGAAAAATTAATAGAAAATAAAGGCATTTCAGAACAAGTATAAAGCTATTGGTACGTCTTTTGATTATCACAGACAGATTGGGTGAGTTTTAGCTCAACAGCATAATGCTTGTTCAGACAGTATTTGGAATCTAGATAGCTCTTTGTGTGTCCATGATTCTGGGGAAGCAGGCACTCGACTTTTTTCTTACCTAGTCTTCCATTAACTCTTTATAGAATTTAGCTAGTTTTCACTTGAGAGGGGTTACACGACATAGCGCGCATATAAAAAAAATAAGAAAAAAAAAACACAAAAAAAAAAAGAAATGTAAAGAGTGATCGAAAGCTGATGTCGAACACCCATCGAGGATATTGTAAAACACAGCACGAAGATGTGACGGTTTATCGTTACATGAAGGAAAAGAAAAGAGCTACAGGAAAATCTAGGTGTAGTCTTCCGTGAGAGACATGAAAGTAATCGGTACTCTATTCGGTGTTACATATAGGAACTTTACGCTAAATCGTAGCAATGCTTACAGCTCTGCCTTCAGATAGGTGGAAAGTTAGTTTTGGTTGATCAATGCCACCTTTTAGCCTTTCTACTAACTTTAATTTATGACTTATCGTTCTTGATCGGTCCTCTTGTTGTATTAGATATCAGGGGTTTTTTTTTTTGGTTTTTGTCAACATAGAACGCGCAATTTTATTGGGCCTGGGTTACTCAGCTGTGGAAATTTTGAGAAAATTATCTCGGGCGTGATGGCATTCAGCCTTTGAATGGAATTTTAACTTATGAGAGTCTTTCTTTATTTAAAAATCTGTTTGAGAAGGAGTTCCTCATTTCTATGGTTATCAACATGCAAAGACAGGAAAATGGTAATGATGAGGAGGGTGATAATAATGGCGGAGGTGATAATGGTGGAGATGAAGATGATAATGAGATTGATGTGATGAGGAAGATAGTGATGTGGATGATGATGACAATAGTGAAGATGGCGATAATGACGCCAATATTTGTAAAGATGTTGATGATCATGTTATATGATGAATGTGTTTACAGTGATGATGGTTGATCGTTATGGTGACGGTTGTAATGATCTCAGGGATGATGACGACGACGATGGCGATGATGATCTTGTTTCAAACAGAACGAGAACAAAATATCTTATCAAAAGCATAACTCTGCTGTTGCAAGAATGATGATAATGATGACAATGCTGGTGACGGTAGTAAGGCTGACATTGGGCGATAATACAATTAAATATGTTTCTGCACTGAGACTGGCGAGGACAGCAACGATGGCATTGATGGTGATAATGATGATGATGACGGTGATAATGATGCTGCTGGTGATGTTGCTGTGATTCGTCATGTGAAAATGGCAAGAGTTTGTGGGGCTCGTGAAGATGCTGGCAACGATAAAATTGATCCAAATGACAATGACGAGCGTGGTTTCCCCCAGTCCTGCTTCAGGGTGTGGCACTGGGACTAGAGCCGATGACGAAAAGGTCAAACGAATGGGAATTATGACAATGCTTTCTCATGATCGATTCTGCTTCTACATTGCTCCTGGGGGAAAAAGCCGATATGCCTGTGTGCATTTAAGGGTGTGGTTATGTTATTGGAGAGGGAAGGGAGAGAGAGGGGATAGAGGGGGGGAGAGAGAGGAAGAGAGTAGAAAGAGAGAGAGATGGGTAAGAGAGAGAAATGGCAGAGGGATATAAGGAAGATAGAATAGAAAGAAAGAGAGAGAGAGAGAGAGAGAGAGAGAGAGAGAGAGAGAGAGAGAGAGAGAGAGAGAGAGAGAGAGTGAAAGAGAAGTGCAGAGGAAAGAGAGAATGAGTTGGGAGAGAGATCCGAAGGCAAGGGCGGAGACAGATTTGACAGATACAAAGAGAGGAAGAGAGAAAGAGAAAGAAAGCGAACGTCTGTGAGGAAGAAATAGAGAAAGTACTGAGAAGAGGGTATAAACATAGATTGTTTTTTAGGCATGTCGCATGCAACAGTTTTTATGCTATAAAGAATATCGATAAAAAAAAAAAAGAATTAGAGGAGAAGTGGAAGAAAGGAAGAGAAAGCGGAGAAGATTCAGAGAGGTAAGACGTGACTCGCAGAGATGCAATATTAGAGTAAGAGGCTATGTGAGGAAAGAGGTAAATTTAAGAATATGGATGGGAAGAGCAGAGGTGGGACAGAGTCTTAGGAAGACTAGAATTCACAACTGGGAGAAATAATTATTGATTACAATCATAATAGGCTAAAGATAGGTACACTGAATCTGGTCAGAAGCAGGTGCATAGAAAGAGATAAATAGAGAGGGAGAGAGAGAGAGAGAGAGAGAGAGAGAGAGAGAGAGAGAGAGAGAGAGAGAGAGAGAGAGAGAGAGAGAGAGAGAGAGAGAGAGAGAGAGAGAGAGAGAGAGAGAGAGAGAGAGAGAGAGAGAGAGAGAGAGAGAGAGAGAGAGAGAGAAAGCGTTGAGTGAGGGGAAGGGAGGGGTGGGTGGCGGGGGGTGGGGAGTTTAGGAACATTTTGTGAGTCGGTAGATTTTGGAGGCGAAAGGTTGGGAGCGGTCAGAGTCTTATTGGTCGAGAGGTCCACAGGGTAATACGGTGAATTGTTATGGGGCTGTGAGCATATGCGGCTTGACATAATAGAATGATAGGGGTTAGGGATCAGAGGTTTGGAGTCAAAGTAAAAAGTAGGGATAGAAGGGAGGGGTTGCTGCTCAAAGACAAACTTGTGATGTGAAGTATGAGATGAAAGAAAAAGAGAAAGAGAGAGAGAGAGAGAGAGAGAGAGAGAGAGAGAGAGAGAGAGAGAGGAGGAGGAGGGAGGGGAGGGGGGGAGGGGCACTAGGTAGTACAGAAGAAGTTAAAAGAAACGGATGACATGAGGCAAGATCAAGCGAGGTTGAAAGAGTGAAAGAGCAGGTCAAACACCAAAATTTACTTGGAGTGACGGGGAGAGAGAGAGAGAGAGAGAGAGAGAGAGAGAGAGAGAGAGAGAGAGAGAGAGAGAGAGAGAGAGAGAGAGAGAGAGAAAGCAAAGTAAAGGAAAAAGTATAAATATTTATTGCATGGTATTCTCAGATTGGTTTGACTTTTTCTTGTTATTCCAACGCCAGCCTTGACAGGGGATAAATCAGCTTTGATTAGAAGCACGATACGATTCTTGTGTAACTTTCAACAGTTTCATCCCTAGATAATTCCTCTTAGACGTTCAAACAGAGAAAAACATTAATGTATATATGATGTTTTAGTATGCTTTCAATGCAGAAAAGAATAGAATTAAAAGAAAAAATGAAACAATAATAAAGCAAGTAGGACCCCATAAATGCCATGAATGTAGGATGGAAGAAAATCGAACGCCAGAATTTTTTCCCAGCATCACACTTCCATAAGCAAAAAATAATTAATAGACACATACATATCTTCTCTAGATATTTATCGTTTTGTGAGTATGAACAAACGTAAATTAATTCATGTTACTAACCAAACCTAGGTTTTTTATATATTTCTTTTACTAACAAACATAAATGCATCTTTTTGCCGGATCAGCCGCAATTGAAAAAAAAAAAAATTGTAGGCCTAGGCCGAAACTATCGAAAAAAAACTTAGAGATTGACTAAAGGGAGATGGTTTATAATTGGGGAAAATTTCGACCAATATGCAACAAATATTCTAGAGTTTTCTGGTGATTAGAGAATGTGTTCAGCGAGTTTTGAACTTCCATAATTATGCCACTATTGATCTCACTGCAACACAAAATTTGAGAACAGTAGCTAGACAATCTCACAACTCTCGATCTGGCTCTTCAAAAAGTATTGCTCTAAAAGTTCTTTTTTTTTCCTGCGTTCATACAGTAGCAGTAGACAGTGGACTGTTTACATTTGTTGTAGTGCTTAATGCGCTTTATGATAATAGCGATGAAGTTTACTCTGTGAACTGCTGGTCTAGTGCTGCCTTCTGGTTGACACAGCTTTTAAATTTGTTTGAGTTTCGATCCATTTGGCGTGCCATTAACAACTAGAATCAGAATTGATTTGAGCTGTTTAGTAAAACTTTTTACACATTCTCTCCTGCTGCTCTATATCCACCTCTTCCCCTTATTCTTTAATTGCTTTACCTCAATGACGCTTTCCTTCCTCCTTGCCTCCTCAGTATTTATTAATTCGTTCTCTCCTCCTTTTCTTCGTCCACACCATCATCATCATAATCCTTATCAACATCATCCTCATCGCCATAATTATTTTCTTCTTCTTCTTCTTCTTCTTCTTCTTCTTCTTCTTCTTCTTCTTCTTCTTCTTCTTCTTCTTCTTCTTCTTCTTCTTCTTCTTCTTCTTCTTCTTCTTCTTCTTCTTCTTCTTCTTCTTCTTCTTCTTCTTCTTCTTCTTCTTCTTCTTCTTCTAGTAGTAGTAGTAGTAGTAGTAGTAGTAGTAGTAGTAGCAGCAGCAGCAGTAGCAGTAGTAGTAGTAGTAGTAGTAGTAGTAGTAGTAGTAGTAGTAGTAGTAGTAGTAGTAGTAGCAGTAGCAGTAGCAGTAGCAGTAGCAGTAGTAGTGGTGGTAGTAGTGAGTAGTAGTGAGTAGTAGTAGTAGTAGTAGTAGTAGTAGTAATAGTAGTTGTTGTAGCAGTAGCAGTAGCAGTAGCAGTAGCAGTAGCAGTAGCAGTAGCAGCAGTAGCAGTAGCAGTAGTAGCAGTAGTAGCAGTAGCAGTAGTAGTAGTAGCAGTAGCAGTAGCAGTAGTAGCAGTAGTAGCAGTAGCAGTAGCAGCAGTAGCAGTAGCAGTAGCAGTAGCAGTAGCAGTAGTAGTAGTAGTAGTAGTAGTAGTAGTAGTAGTAGTAGTAGTAGTAGTAGTAGTAGTAGTAGTAGTAGTAGTAGTAGTAGTAGTAGTAGTAGTAGTAGTAGTAGTAGTAGTCTCTGTCTGTCTGTCTCTCTCTCCCTCTTTCTCTCTGCGTGCCTCCCTCCCTCTGTTTCTCTGCCCCTCTCTCACAATTGTCCTCTGTGTATATGTCTTCTCTTTCCCCAGCTGCCCAATTATACCCATGGTATGACAGAAAGTGACAGCCCCGCTGAAAAGCTGATTTTACACGCAAAGGCCAAACATGAGACTTGCTTTCCAGCCCGGTTTTTTTTTTTTTTTTTTGTGGTTTTTTTTTTTACAGGCCTTTACAATGTCTGCATTTTCCTGTCTCTCATTCTTTTCTTTCTATCTACATGTCAGCTTGTGTGTCTCTTTGTGCTATTTACCTGTGTGTCTCTCTCTCTCTCTCTCTCTCTCTCTCTCTCTCTCTCTCTCTCTCTCTCTCTCTCTCTCTCTCTCTCTCTCTCTGTCTCTGTCTCTGTCTGTCTGTCTGTCTGTCTGTCTGTCTGTCTGTCTCTCTCTCTCTCTCTCTCTCTCTCTCTCTCTCTCTCTCTCTCTCTCTCTCTCTCTCTCTCCCTTTTTAAATTTTATGCCTCCATTTCAATATCTCTTCGTCTCTTGTTCCTTCCCTAGATCACTTATTTGTCTTTCTCTCTTAAGCTCTTTTGTTATCTCATTTATTTTGCATACTCTCTGCCTGCCAATGGTCTTATGTTGAGGCAGTATCAATAATCAGAAGTGCGCTTTGTGAAATTATTCTCTTTTTTTTTTTTGCCTGGTATTGCTGCAGTTTTGTTTATTTTATTTTCTTATTCTTTTTTCTTTTTTCTCTCTTTTTTTTTTTTTTTTTTTTTTTTTGGGGGGGGGGGGAATTCGGGTTCTGTTGTGTTTTTGTTTTTGCTCTTCAAAAAAAAAAAGATTTAGTTGTATAAATAGTAGTGATTTCTTGATCCGATAAAACCATGACTGTTTCATGATGATCACAAACTGACAAGACAGGTTTTTAGGTTGGATACTTGAGAGCATCAAATTAAGAGCGCCCAACCATAAAATTTGCTGTATAAATCTCTTATACCTCTCCTCCCTTCCCCTCCCCTTCTCTCTCTCTCTCTCTCTCTTTCCACATTCTGCCCCTTTTTCTCTTCTCTCATTCTTTCTGCCACGTTGTATGGTCCATTTTCCCTCTCTTCTCTACCACTCTCTTCGACTCTGCCTCTCTTCATAGTTTTATGCAATATAAAAAACTGAAATATTATGACTGTAATCAAATTGAGAAATAAACCCGAATGATGTGGGTGGAAACAAGACCTCACCATGGCAGATAGAGATCAGCTTGTGGCTGGGCCTGTCTGCTGCAATGCTACATGCTACATGCTACATGCTGCTTAGTTTTTGTTTCCAGTTTGGAGCAGATGTACTCCTCGCCCACCTACTCGCCTGGTCGAAAAAAAAAACATGAGGGAAAAAGTCGCAGGTGGTCCAGACCGATCCTATCGGGTTGTGTGGTTTGTTTTGTTTTGTTTTTTTTTTTTGTTTTTTTTTTGGTTTGGTTTTGTATTTTGTATTTTTTTTTAAACTTTGCTCGTTTCTTCCTACCCGATTGAACGCAGCGGCTTCGTAAGCCGTGTAACCGTGTAACCGTGTGACCGTGTGCCGTGTAACCGTGTGACCGTGTGCCGTGTAACCGTGTGACCGTGTGACCATGTAACCGTGTGACCGTGTGCCGTGTAACCGTGTGACCATGTAACCGTGTGATCGTGTGCCGTGTGACCGTGTGACCATGTGCCGTGTAACCGTGTGACCGTGTGCCGTGTAACCGTGTGACCGTGTGACCATGTAACCGTGTGACCATGTGCCGTGTAACCGTGTAACCGTGTGCCGTGTAACCGTGTGACCGTGCGCCGTCTAACCGTGTGACCGTGTGCCGTGTAACCGTGTGACCGTGTGCCGTGTAACCGTGTGACCGTGTGCCGTGTAACCGTGTGACCGTGCGCCGTCTAACCGTGTGACCGTGTGCCGTGTAACCGTGTGACCGTGTGACCATGTAACCGTGTGACCGTGCGCCGTCTAACCGTGTGACCGTGTGCCGTGTAACCGTGTGACCATGTAACCGTGTGATCGTGTGCCGTGTGACCGTGTGACCATGTGCCGTGTAACCGTGTGACCGTGTGCCGTGTAACCGTGTGACCGTGTGCCGTGTAACCGTGTGACCGTATGCCGTGTAACCGTGTAACCGTGTGACCGTGTGCCGTGTAACCGTGTGACCGTGTGCCGTGTAACCGTGTGACCGTGTTAGTGCTACAGTTTTTTTTGTTTTTGTTTTTTTTTGTTTTTTTTTTTGGGGGGGGGGTTGAGTGGGGTCTTTCTCCTTAGTTGGGGTTTGTTCGATGGAATATGAACTAACCTTATGGCGGGTAGATACTATCAAGCAAAGAAGCAAAGAATAAATCGTCAATGAACACTCGAAGTTTTCTATTTTAATCAAGTCCATGTCCCAGGTGTACTTTGAGGTTTTGCCACCCCTCCCCCCCCCTTTTTTTTTTCAGCTGGAGACTGCTCGGTGAAACATAAAATCAACATGTGGATAGATTATATCAAGCAATTAAGCAAAGAATGAATCCATAATGAACACATGAATTTTTTTTTCCATTTTAATAGAAGTTATATTTTTCCATTTCTAGTTGTGCATGTTTCAACGATGAAGGGGTGTTGCTTGAGTGAAGAGTGTAAAGTCCAGTCCACCACAAACGGTGGTCTCAGTGCTAGGTCGAGGAGAATATTATGCAGAGAGAAGCTGTTGACCGCTCAGTTATGTCAAGAGACACGTGCCCTGAGGCTGCCACGGAATTTCGATGAAAACAGTTTGAAGAGATTTCACATATCTTTTCTCCACGCACCAACTTTACTTCGCAGTATGCGACCAGCTCTTTACTCTCAGGACATCAAAATTACATCCATTTCAGCACGGTTAATAAGATAAGTATAATTTTGTAGCAATTCTGGACTCGGAGATTTATAACTTATCAACACCTACTCCATAACCTTAGTTTTGTTTAGTTTTCTTCTTTGCTTTTTGTGTGTGCGTGTGTGTGAGAGTGGGGGGGGGGGGGTTGTTTGTTGTTTTGCTCTTTGTTTTTTGTTTTTATTTAACTTTTTTGTATGGAAGTGCTGTATTTTGTTTCTATCTTGTTTGTTTTGTTTTGTTTTGTTTTGTTTTTTGTTCTTGTAATTTTTTTTGTTTTGTTTGTTTTGTTTGTTTGGGTTTTTTTTGTTTTTTGTTTTTTTGTTTTTTTTGTTGTTTTTTTTTTTTTTGGGGGGGGGGGTGGTGGGTTCTTTTGTTTTGTTTCGAGGTTAGTTTTACCTTGTATGAAGTAATTAGTCAAAGCTGTTAGTTAAGATAGACGGGTCTTTTTTTTTTTTTGTTTGGGGGGGGGGGGGGGGGGCGTTAAAAGTGAAAAATTTTAACGGTGAAAAAAATACTTGTGGTTTGATTGGACCGCCACGGCCTAAAGTTGGGTCGGCACCCACCGCCTTGCCGCTATGGAAAGTATAGAGCACACCATTTACCTCTGTGTCGCGGGGGGTTACCTAACCGCCTTGGGTTGACATGCACACTTAACTGGGCAGATCCCAACCGCGCCCGCAACATGAGCACAACCCGCTCCCATGAACACTCACGCGACTAGACGCACAAACAGCTAGGATGAAACACAGCAGAAGTGGATGTTTTACAGTCATCGTGCAATCATTACATTATCATGCCATTGTATTACCTTCTTGACAGACAGACAAAACTGCCAATAGAATTCACAACACCTGATCCCAAAAGATCTTTCAGAATTGCGTTTTCCGTTTCCTGACATTAAATATCAATAAAAGACGGTGTTGTCTTTCCTTGTCTCCAGGCCAGTGACTCATGCCGCTCTTTATCCAAGCGGTACCTGCAGGGACAAATTTTACTGTATTGATCAGAAAATTGAGTTCATGCCTCGCACTTCAAAGCCTGCTGATCGATTTTTGTTTATCTCATCTTGTCAAGGCTTTCTCGTACCACTCTCAAGTTAACTCTCAGATTTTTTTTTACCCTCTCCACCCCCCCCCCCCCCTTTCTTTTCCTTCCCCCACCCCCAACAACGTCCCACCTTTTTCAGGTTTTTTACCTGGCCCGATATTTTTCTATAATTATTTTTGCCGTGACAGTTCAAGTCCTTCTATTTTCGCTGTTATTATTATTATTATTATTATTATTATTATTATTATTATTATTATTATTATTATTATTATTATTATTATTATTATTATTATTATTATTATTATTGTTATTATTATTATTATTATTATTATTATTATTATTATTATTATTATTATTATTATTATTATTATTATTATTATTATTATTATTATTATTATTATTATTATTATTATTATTATTGTCATCATCATCATCATCATCACCACCACCACCACAACAACAACCACCGTCATTGCCATCGACTTTTTGTCCCTGAAAAGTTCCCTTTCACCAAACTTGATTTTTTTTTTTTTTAAAGCAATGACATGAATGAGAAGAAAAGAATAAAGATATTTTTTGAAGGAGAGTTTTAAAAGCTCAGAGAGTTATCAGGATGTAATGAAGCCTCTCTAACTGCAGGTCAAGCCAGCGTAATATACAAATCTGTGAATGTTAAGGGTATAATGATCTATTTCATCAAACTTTTAAGCGTTTTCAGGACAGGATCATCCTCGAAAGGCTCTTTTTGCTCAGCGCATAAGTCCTCTGAATAAGAATGTTAAACTATGCTATGTAGGTAGATTATTTAGCCCACTTTTTAACCGTTAAGTTTCTACAACGTTTCTTTGTCCATCCACTGCAGGATGTCTGTAGTCCGCCGCATACTTTTTCCGTCTGTCTCGGTGTTTAGCCTCTCTGTTCCATGTTTTGCCCTTCCTTTGCACCATGTTGCCGCGTCATCTTTTTCTTTTGTCTGTTTTGAGATCGTAACAGTTAGTCAATTGTTTTTAACTGGCATGAATTTTCAGGGACTCCTTTTGTTCTGTCAAAGCTCACTGCTGGGTCAAGATTTCTAGTTTGGTATGGAAGAGAGCAGACACTACAATGTCTCGACAGGAGAGGCTGTGGATGGACGGGAGTGTGTGATGGAGGAGAGCAGACACTACAATGTCTCGACAGGAGAGGCTGTGGATGGACGGGAGTGTGTGATGGAGGTGAGCAGACACTACAATGTCTCGACAAAAGAGGCTGTGGATGGACGGGAGTGTGTGATGGAGGAGAGCAGACACTACAATGTCTCGACAGGAGAGGCTGTGGATGGACGGGAGTGTGTGATGGAGGTGAGCAGACACTACAATATCTCGACAAAAGAGGCTGTGGATGGACGGGAGTGTGTGATGGAGGTGAGCAGACACTACAATGTCTCGACAGGAGAGGCTGTGGATGGACGGGAGTGTGTGATGGAGGAGAGCAGACACTACAATGTCTCGACAGGAGAGGCTGTGGATGGACGGGAGTGTGTGAGTGAGGAGAGCAGACACTACAATGTCTCGACAGGAGAGGCTGTGGATGGACGGGAGTGTGTGATGGAGGAGAGCAGACACTACAATGTCTCGACAGGAGAGGCTGTGGATGGACGGGAGTGTGTGATGGAGGAGAGCAGACACTACAATGTCTCGACAGGAGAGGCTGTGGATGGACGGGAGTGTGTGATGGAGGTGAGCAGACACTACAATGTCTCAACAAAAGAGGCTGTGGATGGACGGGAGTGTGTGATGGAGGTGAGCAGACACTACAATGTCTCGACAAAAGAGGCTGTGGATGGACGGGAGTGTGTGATGGAGGAGAGCAGACACTACAATGTCTCGACAAAAGAGGCT
This sequence comes from Elysia crispata, assembly GCA_033675545.1. NCBI lineage: Eukaryota > Metazoa > Mollusca > Gastropoda > Plakobranchidae > Elysia > Elysia crispata. The sequence continues at coordinate 404,343 of JAWDGP010007240.1, read as the reverse complement.
GTGGATGGACGGGAGTGTGTGATGGAGGAGAGCAGACACTACAATGTCTCGACAGGAGAAGCTGTGGATGGACGGGAGTGTGTGATGGAGGTGAGCAGACACTACAATGTCTCGAGAGGAGAGGCTGTGGATGGACGGGAGTGTGTGAGGGAGGAGAGCAGACACTACAATGTCTCGACAGGAGAGGCTGTGGATGGACGGGAGTGTGTGATGGAGGAGAGCAGACACTACAATGTCTCGACAGGAGAGGCTGTGGATGGACGGGAGTGTGTGATGGAGGAGAGCAGACACTACAATGTCTCGACAGGAGAGGCTGTGGATGGACGGGAGTGTGTGAGGGAGGAGAGCAGACACTACAATGTCTCGACAGGAGAGGCTGTGGATGGACGGGAGTGTGTGATGGAGGAGAGCAGACACTACAATGTCTCGACAGGAGAGGCTGTGGATGGACGGGAGTGTGTGATGGAGGAGAGCAGACACTACAATGTCTCGACAGGAGAGGCTGTGGATGGACGGGAGTGTGTGATGGAGGAGAGCAGACACTACAATGTCTCGACAAAGGAGGCTGTGGATGGACGGGAGTGTGTGATGGAGGTGAGCAGACACTACAATGTCTCGACAGGAGAGGCTGTGGATGGACGGGAGTGTGTGATGGAGGAGAGCAGACACTACAATGTCTCGACAAAAGAGGCTGTGGATGGACGGGAGTGTGTGATGGAAGAGAGCAGACACTACAATGTCTCGGCAGGAGAGGCTGTGGATGGACGGGAGTGTGTGATGGAGGTGAGCAGACACTACAATGTCTCGACAGGAGAGGCTGTGGATGGACGGGAGTGTGTGATGAAGGTGAGCAGACACTACAATGTCTCGGCAGGAGAGGCTGTGGATGGACGGGAGTGTGTGATGGAGGTGAGCAGACACTACAATGTCTCGATAGGAGAGGCTGTGGATGGACGGGAGTGTGTGATGGAGGAGAGCAGACACTACAATGTCTCGACAGGAGAGGCTGTGGATGGACGGGAGTGTGTGATGGAGGTGAGCAGACACTACAATGTCTCGACAGGAGAGGCTGTGGATGGACGGGAGTGTGTGATGGAGGTGAGCAGACACTACAATGTCTCGACAAAAGAGTCTGTGGATGGACGGGAGTGTGTGATGGAGGAGAGCAGACACTACAATGTCTCGACAGGAGAGGCTGTGGATGGACGGGAGTGTGTGATGGAGGAGAGCAGACACTACAATGTCTCGACAGGAGAGGCTGTGGATGGACGGGAGTGTGTGATGGAGGTGAGCAGACACTACAATGTCTCGACAGGAGAGGCTGTGGATGGACGGGAGTGTGTTATGGAGGAGAGCAGACACTACAATGTCTCGACAGGAGAGGCTGTGGATGGACGGGAGTGTGTGATGGAGGAGAGCAGACACTACAATGTCTCGACAGGAGAGGCTGTGGATGGACGGGAGTGTGTGATGGAGGAGAGCAGACACTACAATGTCTCGACAGGAGAGGCTGTGGATCGACGGGAGTGTGTGATGGAGGTGAGCAGACACTACAATGTCTCGACAGGAGAGGCTGTGGATGGACGGGAGTGTGTGATGGAGGTGAGCAGACACTACAATGTCTCGACAGGAGAGGCTGTGGATGGACGGGAGTGTGTGATGGAGGAGAGCAGACACTACAATGTCTCGACAGGAGAGGCTGTGGATGGACGGGAGTGTGTGATGGAGGTGAGCAGACACTACAATGTCTCGACAGGAGAGGCTGTGGATGGACGGGAGTGTGTGATGGAGGTGAGCAGACACTACAATGTCTCGACAGGAGAGGCTGTGGATGGACGGGAGTGTGTGATGGAGGAGAGCAGACACTACAATGTCTCGACAGGAGAGGCTGTGGATGGACGGGAGTGTGTGATGGAGGAGAGCAGACACTACAATGTCTCGACAGGAGAGGCTGTGGATGGACGGGAGTGTGTGATGGAGGAGGCCACAGCAACTCCTAGGCGGTCCCGCTTTATGTCAAAGAATTCAAAACATATAAACACATATGTGTTTTATTCGAAAACTAAAATTATATTGATCTATTTCCCTCTATTTTCTTCTAAAATTCGACCAGGAAAATACTAAGAAGACAATTTTTCGAGTAAAAACAGTTTGAGATACATTATAAAGAAGTTTGGCTTTAGGCAAACGTGTTTGCTCAAAGTAAAAAAAAAGTCCATCAACTACAGTCATATTTCATTCAGGGCACATAACAGGTTTATTTCCATTCTTGGCTGTTTAGTCTGTGATAAATCTAGAAACGCCAATCTTAATGGAGGCCGATTAAGCAAAAATGTTAACAGACTTTTGCAAAACTTCTTCAGTAACCTACAACTTTAAGTTAAATAATTTTTTTATGGCGGAACTGGGTCAACTCAAAAGATTAATGAGGGATTAAAGTTCGTGTTTAAAATTGGGTTTCAACTTAGCTTTTACCACGTCTGTCGTATAACTGCATATACATGTATACACCTCAAACATGTGTGCTTGACATGAGCTGGCAACTCTCTCAACCTGGCATCTGGTCTGTATTGGGAGCGCCTTGAATTCAATTTATGGTAATTAATTTCACTTCCTCTATTTTTTTTAATTTGTTTTGCATTTTATTGTTTTAGGAAAATTCCTAGAATATCTGATGGTCCGTCATATCTAACACTTTATCATGGATTTACAAACATACATTATGTGTGTTTGACTCATGTTAAAAGTCTAGATATTTTGTATATTTGACTCATGTCACAGGTCTGGATGTTTTGTGTGTTTGGCTCATGTCACAGGTCTGGATATTTTGTGCGTTTGACGCATGTCACAGGTCTGCATATTTTGTGCGTTTGACGCATGTCACAGGTCTGGATATTTTGTGCGTTTGACTCATGTTAAAAGTCTAGATATTTTGTATATTTGACTCATGTCACAGGTCTGGATGTTTTGTGTGTTTGGCTCATGTCACAGGTCTGGATATTTTGTGCGTTTGACGCATGTCACAGGTCTGCATATTTTGTGCGTTTGACGCATGTCACAGGTCTGGATATTTTGTGCGTTTGACTCATGTCACAGGTCTATATGTTTTGTGCGTTTGACGCATGTCACAGGTCTTTATGTTTTGTGAGTTTGACTCATGTCACAGGTCTATATGTTTTGTGAGTTTGACTCATGTCACAGGTCCAGATGTTTTGTGTATTTGACTCACGTCACAGGTCTAGATATTCTGTACGTGTTTGGTTTATGACAGTCTAGATATTCTGAGAGTGTGTTTTACTCATCTCAGTTTAGATATTCTGTGTGGTCGACTCATCACAGCCTAGATATTGTGTTTGCGTCTAGCTCATGTCAGTCTAGATATTCTGTGTATGTTTGACCAAGTTGCTGATATTTTGTGTCAATGCTGCACATCAAGCAAAGATGATGTTCTCTTCCAATTGAGCGTCATACAGTTGGTCAAACTGACAGAAATTCAACAGATCCAGGGGATTACATTTTACCCTCTTTTGGAAAAAAATGTAAACTATATCTAATTAGTTTAACATTATAGCTTGAGTTGTATAAAAACAATACAAACAAACAAAGCAAGTACATGTTTCTTGTTATTAGTGCAAAAAACACTGAAACGTCATCAATAAGAATATCTCTTTCTCTCTCTCTCTCTCTCTCTCTCTCTCTCTCTCTCTCTCTCTCTCCCCTCTTTCTCTTTCTCTATATCTAATTATTCCTCTCTTTAGGAGAAAAAAGTTTCTTTGCTTCTCTGTCACTCTTTCTTTTCCTATCGATCTATCTTTAAAAGTTTATCTATGTCTGTATCGATATATTTATCTATTACCTGCATGCCTGTTTTTGTATACCTATCTCCCTGTATCTTCCTATTACTCCGTCTGTTTGTCGATGTTTTATCTTTCCAGCGCTCAACTGACTAACTATTCCACACTTTCCCACCCCCTCCCATCTCTAAGAGATATATAGAACTTTCCCCCTGAACTTTCCAGCGATAGGCTAACGTTTTGCCTAGTTTATTGTATTTTTCCACCATCGGGTGTATGGGTCCCTGGGTCCCCTCCAGATCTCCTGCTTCTCGCTGTCTCCACTGTGCACCGTTTCGATCTGTACACTGATGCTTGTCAGGTCGATGATGAGTGAGGTGTACGATAGATAGCTGTACCCCCCTCCCACACACACTTTTTCCCCCTCCCCTGACCTGCACGCATCGCCACACGCAAACACCTGAGCATACGTGAGTGAGTGCTGGGGTCCTCTCTTCGCCCCCCCTTTCCCTACCGACCCTCTCAGTCCCTCTCTCCCATCAGCCCACTTCAGCACACCACTCAACCAGCTCGCGGAGCAAACAGTGCAGGAGGACGCGGCCTGGTGTGGCTGGCAGTGCTGGCATGGCGTGCCGAGCGGGGACATAATATTGAGAGAAGGACTTGTATGAAATTAGCTGTAGAAACTCGGTTTGGAACCATCCACTTCTCTGACTATAAAATACCGATAGACATAGTGAGACGGTATGGAACTTGTTCAACCAATAAAACGGTCACTCTTTGTGCTTTTTTTTTTTTTTTTTTTTTGGGGGGGGGGGGATTGTATTTTCTTCTCCATTCCTTGTCTCTGAAGTCATCTAATTTTCCCAATAATAAAGGAAGCGGGCAGTTTGCGTACGCTCAGAGAGAATTAATATGGCGCGATGCAAGAGGCAATCGGCGCAGCCCGCAGACGTCGCTCTGCCTCGCTTTCTGAGTTTCTCGGCGCACAGTTAGCTTTGCGGCTAACAGCAGACGAGAGGACTCGTAGAGAAATCAGTCGCGCAGACGTCACTGTGACGGGCTAATTATCGAGCAGACGCAGGGAAAGGGCGTCGCCCTGAGTGATGCACACCACCGCTCTTTTTTTTATGGTTTTATTTTCCTATCTCTCCATTTCTTCCTTGAGTCCCGGTCGCTCAAGGGAAGCTCCGTATTCCGTGTCCCGCTGGAGCGTTGTAGGAAGCAAGTGCGTGACTTGAGCTGCCTCAACTCCAATGTGCACAGCTAGAAATTATTTAAACTTTAGCGCACTTAATTTGTTGTGGTACTTTTTAGGGTTTTAGTTCAAAGTTTTTCGTTTTGCGTGTTGTTCGTGTATGTATTCTTAAACTGGATTGAAGTATGCTGCAGCATTAAAGGATGGATCGAAAACAAAAGTGGAATTTTTCTGGTGTGAAATATACAAAGAATGAGCGTTTTCTATTTTACGCCTTGATACCATAGTTGGATAATAATTCATACTTCTTAATTACGGGGTAGCTGAAACTTTCAAACTTATAGTGTAAGCTTTCTGGAGATCCATTATGTTTCTTTCAAGTCATAAATAGGTAAAAAATAAATTGTGTAAACAATTTTAGGTGAACATAAAATAACTTTTTTAAAAAGTAAGAAGAAGGAAAAAAAGAAGAAGAAGAAGAAGAAGAAGAAGAAGAAGAAGAAGAAGAAGAAGAAGAAGAAGAAGAAGAAGAAGAAGAAGAAATATTATTATAATAATAATAATAATAATAATAATAATAATAATAATAATAATAATAATAATAATAATAATAATAATAATAATAATAATGATAACAAACACAATTGGTATTATATTTTATTTTTCCTCACTAGTTAGATGATTGTAATGATGGTCTGAAGAATGGTGTGTAAGTTTGTCGCCGTGTGTGTGTCAGAATGGTTAGACACACGCTCTCTCTCTCTCTCTCTCTCTCTCTCTCTCTCTCTCTCTCTCTCTCTCTCTCTCTCTCTCTCTCTCTCTCTCTCTCTCTCTCTCCCCTCTCCCCTTTGTTTCATAGTGAGGATAGTGGGATGAAATGTTGCTGACACCAAAAGTTTCATTTATTCATGTAGTGCCCTTAAGGCTGTTCTCTGTTCTTTAATGTTCCTAGGCCAAGTCTTCTAGTCTCTCAAATACTTTGCGTTGCTTTACTCTAGAAAATAATTATTATTATATGTATTGTTATTATTATTGTTGTTGTTGTTGTTGTTATTATTATTATTATTATTATTATTATTATTATTATTATTATTATTATTATTATTATTATTATTATTATTATTATTATTGTTTTTATCATCATCATCTTTATTATTTTTATATATATATATATATATATATATGTGTGTGTGTGTAATATAATCATCATCATCATCATCATCATCATCATCATCATCCTCATCATCATCATAGTGATTATGATCAGTTTCATTCTTATTTGAATATAACAAAAATAAAAACTCTTTGCATCTTTTAGAATTAAATATCACTAACGCTTCTATCTTTATATTTCTTCGGCTGTCGAGTAAAGTAAAGTCAAACTTTCCATACCGAGCCCCCACTGTGGATAAGATTTGTGTGTGTGTGTGTGTGATGAGTAGATTCTAACTTATTTCCAAGTTTGTATTTAATAACCGAAGTGGTTAAAGCGTGGTACATGTATTGGGCTTTGATGGACCTGTGTGTGTGTGTGTGTGGGTGATGAGTAGATTCTAACTTATTTCCAAGTTTGTATTTAATAACCGAAGTGGTTAAAGCGTAGTACATGTATTGGGCTTTGATGGACCTGTGTGTGTGTGTGTGTGATGAGTAGATTCTAACTTATTTCCAAGTTTGTATTTAATAACCGAAGTGGTTAAAGCGTAGTACATGTATTGGGCTTTGATGGACCTGTGTGTGTGTGTGTGTGTGTGTGATGAGTAGATTCTAACTTATTTCCAAGTTTGTATTTAATAACCGAAGTGGTTAAAGCGTGGTACATGTATCGGGCTTTGATGGATCTGTGTGTGTGTGTGGGGGGGGGGGGGGGAGGGAGGGATTATTCTCTCATTGTAGATGTGGTGAGGGAATTCCCAATGATGTCTAGACAAACAAGTAGCCCACTGTGGGTGATAGTGCGGCTAGGCGTTCACTGATCAGTGAAATCATCCGCTTCTGCGGCTCAGAGGATCCTGGTATAAATTTAAATTTTCTCTTTCTTTTTAATTTTTTTATCACGCTATTCGCTGATCTAAAGAACAGAAAGCATGCATTCCCACACTTTCACTTTACAGTGATTGGATGAATGATTGGAGTCCATCTTAGTCGATATCTAAAGAGAAAAGAGTAAATGTAGCACGATTAATATCACGTTAGTTCATCACTGTGATTTTGAAGGATACGATTGTATGATTGTGTTATTGGCTCAAGAATACATATAGAGTGGTTTAACTTCAAAACTTAAGAAGGCCCACTCAATAAAAGTGACTGTGGTTGTGTGATAAGATTATAAGAAAATAGATTATGATATCGTATTTTTTTTTTAAGTTATTTTATTTTCCAAGGACTGTGTAACTGATTCAGGATAACAAGACATGTCTTCAAAGAAATAGAAAGCGGTATAATTTTAGAAAACGCAAAGTTTTCTGATTTGAAGTCAAAGCGACTGTGAAACTGAGCTGGTTGCTCTAGATCTTAGGCACTGTAAGGGACGGTGTGACATCCAAACGTGTTCTAAGTTCTTGACTAAGCTAAGCATACCGTGTGAGGTGTGATCTTGTCGGTCTAGCAGGGAGAGGCAGGAGGCTGCTGCTCTAGGAGGGGCCAACCATGGCGTGCTGCATGTCGGACGACGAGAAGGAGCAGAAGAGGATTAACCAGGAAATAGAGAAACAGCTGCGGAAGGACAAGAGTAATTCCAGGAAGGAGTTGAAACTTCTCCTGCTAGGTGAGTTCATCAATGTTGTTGTTGTTGTTGTTGATGCTGCTGCTTTTGTTGTTGATGCTGACGATGATGATACTGATGATGAGGAGAAGGAGTAGGATGATAATGTTATCATCCTTTGAGTAAGCAACGCTTTGCAAATGTGCGGGGTAGTTGCTTATTTTCACACCCAGAGGTTATCACTGAGCCAGTGTTTCTTTGTGGAACTTAGGAATTGAATTAGAAGCATTTGGCTTAGTAGTTCAAAGTTCTCCCAACTGAACTATCTTTCATTCCTTGTGTTTATAACAACTATCTTTTACACTGATAGTTCAGAATTATTTGGTCTAATATGGCATATTTAGCTATCATGCCAAAACGGTAAGATGATGATGATGTTGATGATGAGGAAGAGGAGGAGGAGAACAAGGGGAAATTACACCGTGACTGTGATAATGATCACAAAATTAAGCCTTTCCTTATTGACGCTAAGTTAGATCACAGCTCATTCTGCTACGCAACTGGTTTATGAGGAACTGTCATGTAATGAAGCTATCATTTTATTTTTTGGTTAAAAAATGACAAAGAAACAGTGGAGTATCATTGAAAAGAACATTAAAGTTTGAAAAAAGAATGAAAACAAAATGTGACTTTAAGAAAAGGCAGCCACAGTGTAGCTGTGCTATCTCTTACAAAAAAAAAATAACATAAAACACATAAACTGTGTTCTTCCCTCTCCCCCCCCTCCTCTCTCTCTCTCTCTCTCTCTCTCTCTCTCTCTCTCTCTCTCTCTCTCTCTCTCTCTCTCTCTCTCTCTCTCTCTCTCTCTCTCACTCTCTCTCTCTCTTAATCTACATGTATCTATTGATTTGTCTTGGAAACATTGTGCTGCAAAATGATGTAATTATAAAAGTGAATTACAACATTACCTACAAGCTGATTTCAAATTTAAAAAAATATTTAATGGAAACGGGAAAAAATCAGGTGTCAATAATTCCAGACAAACCATGTAGAGGAGTGACAAACATCTGGACTTATGTAGGTTAACATCATCATTATCACAATATTGTGGTGTCATCTCTGGGGAGATCGACGTGCGACAGTATGCCGTTTGTCTCTCGCGCGAGCCTTCGTGCTGCAACCTGATTACTTCCTTTCAGTCCAGTCCTAGATCCTGTCTAGCCAATCCTGAATATTGTCTAGCCAGTCCTAGATCCCGTCTAACCAGTCCTGGATATTGTCTAGCCAGTCCTAAATGTTGTCTAGCCAGTCCTAGATCCCGTCTAGCCAGTCCTGGATGTTGTCTAGCCAGTCCTAGATCCCGTCTAGCCAGTCCTGGATATTGTCTAGCCAGTCCTGGATGTTGTCTAGCCAGTCCTGGCCAGTCCTGGATATGTTGTCTAGTCTGTCCTGAATGTTGTCTAGCCAAACCTGGATGTTGTCTAGCCAGTCCTGGATGTTGTCTAGCCAGTCCTGGATGTTGTCTAGCCAGTCCTGGGTGTTGTCTAGCCAGTCCTGGATGTTGTCTAGTCAGTCCTGGATGTTACCTAGTCAGTCCTGGATGTTGTTTAGCAGTCCTGGATGTTGTCTAGCCAGTCCTGGATGTTG
>JAWDGP010007240.1:352500-390000 GCA_033675545.1 Elysia crispata | reverse complement strand
TAGCGAGAAAATGAAGGCCTATATGATCTACATATTTTTTTTATTATCAAAACAACGTCAAATTAGCATTTAACAGTTATGTTAACTCATGTTTTTGTAGCTGTGGCTTAAAGTGGGGGGAAAAAAAGCCCAATACAGTTCAGTTAGAGAGATCTGAGCAAAGTTTTAAAAGAAAAGTACAATAATATCTGATGACTTAACATTTACATCAAATGAATAACAACTCTATAAATACATTGGTTTTTTTTTTAATTCAAAACAAAATCTTTACACCTAATGGCAAGGATGTGCCTTTTCTTTTCCTATTCCTGCTCTGGGAATTTCATGTATAAATCTCAATATTTTTGGCTGAACCTTTTAACTTGGTGTTTTCACATTTATTTTTTTTATTACTTGGATTGTGATTCTATGTTGTGACGATTGTCCATCAATCATTTTAAATTCTAAGCAACAAGGAAACTATAATAATTATGACAGCAGAATAATGAGTTTCCAGAATGGCGTGTACCAAACAAGCGGCACCGGTTCATTAACTATGCATTGGTCAGCCTCATATCAGCCAACATCCCATAATTTCTCTCAGCTCCGCTGTTACCTCGTATCTCTATGAAGCTTTTCTGTCTACTTTGGAGTACAAGAGGATTTATACTTCTAGATAAGAAATAATAATTAATTTAAAGAAATTTCAAAATCCAAATTAATCAATTTGTTTGATTGTGTAGCCTCAAGCAGGCCTGATATGTGTTACCGACGGCAGATCTAGTAAGTGTGTTGCCTCCCACTGCACCACACCCTGGCGAGTTTACAGTGAGCGCCTCCATTATCTCGTCGACCGAATGGCTTGGCGATTTTGAGTGAATCACGGCGAGAGGCCGCCAGTTCTAGTGGGATTATTTTCTTGTGATTTGTTTTTCCGACCAATTCTTTCACACTGGAGAGACCTGGGAGACGCCAAAGTGGTCGGATAACGCGCTCCCTGCTGCCCTCGCAGGCATCTAGATACTCGGAGACGGCCCGTTCCCTCGGCCTAGCTTCGTCCACGGACCAGCACTAGCGGCACAATGGCCTGCTGTATTCCAGACGAGCTGAAGGAACAAAAACGGATAAATCAGGAAATTGAGCGACAGCTCAAAAGAGACAAGCGTGATGCAAGAAGGGAATTGAAGCTTTTGTTGTTAGGTAAGTGCATGCACTTGGATTTTGCTGCCCTCGACTTACATTCGTGCTGAGTTTACCCCGTGTTCTGCAAGGAAGTGTCCCCACTCGCTTTGGTATCAAAACAAGACCTCATTTGCCCCCATCCGGCTTCGGTTTTGTCCCCAAGGAAGGTCAGATGGCCCTGTCCTCGGTTGATCTAGCAGCATATTCTTCTCCCTCGACCTCCTACTGCATGCATGTAGTTCCCTGAGCACATCTTTGTGTAACAAAAGGGTATTTTTGCATGGGTATGATGTGCCGAGAAGCCATCTTGGTATCATGGCAGCCATTTTGGATGTTTGATTAGCGAATTACACAGCAGAGAGATGCTTAGATTTACTATTTAAAATTGCTTGGAGAGATGTGATGAGGGTGATGCGAGGGCAAATTATCTTGTGAGTGAATGTGAAGCAGTTTCATTCTACTTGCCGATGAATCCTCTACCTAAGGTCTAAAATATAGATTTCATTATTTTCATGAATAGGGTTAATCTATTAGTATAGAGTCTAGATCTACATGCACCTCTCACTCTTTAGTGAAATGGCTAGACTGTATTAGACCCCTAGAAAAATCTTGCTAAACATAAACTGTAGATTAGATCTGATCAATTGGTGTCTTACCAGTTAGATCTAGACTCTAGGTGTGTCTTCTATCATGAGGTTTTCATCTGTACCGTTGTCTTATGTCAGGCATTTTGGTCTGCCCAGAATTGATCTTATAAATGCTAGATCTAGATCTAGATCTTGTAGTGGAGTAATACAGAACAAACTCGTCCTCCACGAACTTAAGTTTCTTGAGCCTTTCTTGCTTTGAAAGTTTACGTTGTGAGTAACTTAGTCCTACGAATAATGCCCGAGTTTACATTGTAACTTAGTCCTACAAATAATGCCCCTTTACATTGTAACTTATTCCTACAAAATAATGCCCAGGTTTACATTGTAACTTAGTCCTACAAATAATGCCCAGGTTTACATTGTAACTTAGTCCTACGAATAATGCCTGGCAAACCACCATTCCCTTAATGAACTGCTCACGGCAGATTACAGGGTCCAACAGCTGCTAGCTGCTTGAAAATAGTATGTGATAGAAAGTTCAGGGTTGAGGATGCAGAATACTTTTATGGCTTGAGAGGAATTTAGTTTTACAAAGCTAAGCTGAGAGTCTGTGACAGTGTGAGTACAGGTATAGGAGTGTGGTATTTTATTTTTCTATAATTTTGCAAGTCTTGGAGTGCTGCTTATCACAATGTGATGTCCTATTTGTTTTCTAAGACTTTCAGTTCTATACCTGTAATTGCACCTAATTCTTAAGTGTAAATGAGGCTATTTTCTGATTCTCTCTCACTCTTAGTAACTTTCTGGTCTTATAAAGTAGTAGAATCTTAGTCTAGAGATTTGAATTCAGTTCAAGTTTCAAGTTTTTGTGGTCCTGTAGTGCCTCTAAGTTGCAAAAGCTAGTGAGCAATTCTCTATGCTCAATTAAATTCTAGCTCTGCTGATCAGACAACTCACAGAAAGAGTGGCATTGTGCTGCTGTCTCAGAGTGTTTTGCCACATTTAGTCTAGATCTATTTGGTATTATATCAATCAGTCCCTTGGCAAGAAAAATGTCTTAACAAAATGAGCAGGGGAAGAAGAAGATCTTAGTGGTCCTATTAGCATTACTGGGCAAATGGGCTAATATGTAGACTTAGGTATGAATAAGCATTTTATTTAAATTTTTATCTCTTTGATCATACTTTTTAGCAGACAAGAACAGTATAGAACTTTGAAAATAAGTTTAGCAAAAAAGATAAATGCCAGGCCTCAATGCAAAAATTTTACATATTATGTAAAAGTTGTCTTTAAGTAACTGCTCAAAGCAGTGCCAAATTAAAACCGAATCTCATTTACAGCAATGCAAAATTTTGAATTTTGTTCATACTAGACTTGCAGTTGATTCAGTAAGGTTCTCAACCATACTTTGTATCCAAAAAATGTTTTCCTCAGTCAAACTATGTTGGCAGTCATTTAAGTAAAGAAAGTAAGCAAGGGGTCATTCTTAAGCACAGTAAAGATTCCAAAAGAAACGATCAGACCAGATTAATAAGGCTCACCGCCTACTGCCTATCAAGGTCTCAGCAAATCCAAGACCTCAAATAGAGGCACTTACTTCAAAAGGCAAGGGAAGGATTGTCAGGAAAAATCAATCATCCGGCTAAATTCATATTTGATTTTAATATCAGTGGTTTCAAATCAATATAGATCATGGGGAAAAAGTTTCCTTCTAGTAGTGTTTGTGACCTCAAATAATACATTACACAACACGGCACAGACAGACATGCTTTAACTCCATTTTTGTTCTTCACTTATCTATGACTGGATCATGTAGCAGTTCTAAGAAGATTCAAGACACAGCCGTCTATCCATGAACTTTTAGTTTCAAGCTAGACCTGTAACTGATACCCCCAGGCCTGGCCTGGTCTTGTGCACTGAAGTGCGACCAACCATGTCTGCACTGTGAATTTTCTTCTAGGGCTACAAAATACATTTTGGACAATTTTAGTCATATTTGAGTGGTAGCTAAACTTTTCATATGAGTGTTATATTAATGAAACTTACATCATTGAAAAGGTTATTTCAAGCTCTTTACAACGATTTCATTCTTAAGTTCTTAGGATTTTTTACAATTTTAGGAATCAACAATAAACTAGGGCACTAGTCAGTCTTCATGAAACTGATTCTTATTTAACAAATTAATTAACAGCCATCGGAAGTTTTTACAATCAACATTTAGGTATCTATATTTAGCTGAAATATTGTTGTTTCAAAATATGTTAAAAGGTATCTCGGTTTATGTTCAGGAAAGGAGAAAATAGCTGGTATGTTTAGCAACCTAGCCTTGGCAAAATTAACTTTGCCTCTAGACTTAGGTGACTGATTTAACACAAGATAACATCATACAATAGCTAAGCAGGGTCTACCCTCATAAATCTTTTAAACTGGGGAAACTTAAGAATGCTAAATTATAGGGACAAACAGCAAGAAACCCCTAGAAGGGAAATCAGATAACATTCAGAAAACAGATGAGTGTTCTCATCTCTCCACCCATGCCATTCAAGGCAAAATGTGAATGCAACCTTGAGTAGCTCAGAAACTTTCCACCAAGCACTTACATTGAACTAAAGCTAAGACTGTTTCATACAGGCCCCAAAATAACTTTCCATCCTAAGTGAATGTTTTTTTTAAACCTCTCAGACAGACATAAACGAACTGCACACTCAAACAAACATGTAGGTTGTCACTTGGTGTCTTTCCACGTGGGTGCTCTGTAGGAGAAACCAGTGTTAAGTATCACATCATGACAGTTTTTAACTGCTCTGCTGAAGCTTGGATTTGATTCTTCATTTTCTTTATTGAAGAATGCACAAGCTCTACTCCTTGTTCTCCATGCAGACCCATTCCAAAACCCCATCTGTTATACAATGGTGGAAGATTTTGTGACTGATATTTTTTCTATTAAATGCCATTTACTCATCTATCAACCTTTGAAAATCAGCTGTAGTTGTTTTGTCAATGGGTTTGCTGTGTGATATGTCTTTGTGTACATGTATTTGAAGAAGACGGAGTTAGGTTGATTAAATGTTAAAAGCACACTTTTTCTTGTTATTTCTTTTGTTTTGTTCACTTCTCTTGAGCAAATAGTTCACTGACAACAGGTTGTATGTATTTAGGCAGTGGTTGCCTGTATTGTGAACGATCATAGTGTTTCTGGAGCATCATCAAAAGACAAAAACAAATCGTCTGTTTGTGGATGTTCTGTTAATGGCACTGTCTCTTCCAGGTTTATGACTTTGCATTTTTATTGATACGTTTTACCTTGTATTTGTAGCATTTTACATTCCTCTTCCTTTCCCAAAGGAAAGGTATATAGGCAGACAGAGGACACTGAGAAGAATGTATGCAAGGTATCAAACTCGCACCAAATATGACTGTTTTTAGCTGTGCATAACAATGCAGACTAAGTGATCTTTCAGTTGCAGTATTTCGTACAAAATGTAACTTTGAGTAGCAAGTGTTGCATATCAAAGGGGCATATATGGCTTCGTCTTTAGATATATGTCAATGTGAACGAGATTTAAAATAGTTTTCATGTGATGTACACACTGCTGTGTTGTTGCATTAAGTCTCTTGTCTTCAAAAATTTGTGTTCTCATCCCTCATCCCTTGATATAATCTTTATAAACAGATTTTATATGATTTGTTTGATCCATTCCGTAGCTAAAAATATTCTTTAAAAGGGAATAAAAAAGAACTAAATTTATTATTTATTCGTTTCAAGATTCAAAAGGAAGCACACAATAATAAAAGAATTCTTTGCACTTCTTACTATACATTACTACATTAAGAAGAGAAATATATCATATTACGAGTGTGAATATACAGAAAGTAAAAAGATTGATTTAGTGTTCATATCTTTAAACCTTCCTTGTGAGGAAACTAAGCAAAAACCGAAGATTTTTTAGCACTATCACAATAAAAGTATGTATGTTCCAACAAAACCGTTTCTGGAGATTGCAAAAGTTACATATGGGTTTAATTAAGATTTAATTAAGGAATGCAACAAAATATTCCTTTTTTTGCTACCTCTCTAAAATCCATATAAAAAATAAGCAAGCTTAACTTATGAATTGATGAAATTATCAGCGTTGTAAAGATCAGATGTCCATTAACAGTTTAATACCAAACACGGATGGTGTGGAATGTTTACACATGGAGAAAATCCAAGTGAAAGTTAAAGATTAACAGTGAAAAGCACCTAAATACAACTACAGGGCCATCAGGCCAGCCAGGAGCAATTATCTCGCTTCACTGAGCATAGAGGCAGTGAAGCATGGGTATCAGGTTACAGGGATAGGCTCAAACTAAAGTTCCAAAATCAGAGCAAGATAAACGGCTGTGAAGAATGTTCTGTAAATGCACTATGTGTATCAGGGGATCACAAATTCTCTCATATTCACTTGGTATTTAACAGGTCCACCTAAGAATTAGAATTCAGAAAATGGCTATTTCTATCAAAGCAGACTAGTTTAATTTTTTTTTTTTTTACATTTCTCTATTATCTCATTACATTATTTCTGCTTGAATGTAAATCCAACCATTGACAATGCTATATATAATCCAATTGTTATTAAAAAAAAACAAAAACAAAAACAAAAACACACACACTCACTCACAAACCTATCACTTCAAATGCTGACCAACTTGTAGCACATTGTAGACACTGAGGGAAACTGAATAGTCGTGAAGAAGGCATTTCGTTTTGATTGCTCCATGGTCAATGTTTATTTTTTTTTTTAGCCTGATGCAGCTACTCTGACCATGTTGTCACTGGGGGGGGGAGGTTTAAAGACCAATCCTCAAAGTCATGATCAAATTGAAATCCACCAGATTTATAAGAATGTCATAAAGCTGTCTGCCATATAGGGTATATCAACGGACATGATTTCCTGTGTTCTGGAATGGATTTACTTATCGTATACAATATTAAGGTTCTAGATATTTTTATTTATTTTGTTCAACCAAGGAAAGTTTGAAAAACCTGTCTACTGACCATAATTTAGTGGGTCGTGCAGTGAAGGCACTTGAGAGACAGTTTTGAGCCTTGTTTAAGCCACAAGGCTGGGAATAACATACACTAAAGCCTCAAACAATATCGTCAGAGACATCAAGATGTTTACTCTTGTCTCACTGTCACTGACTGCATCATACCCTTGCCTAACAGCCTTGGCAAATATTAGAAGGGAGATGTTGGGGAAAAAGACAAATTGAAAGGCTGTTTGTTGATAGTTTACTGAAACAAAAAATGTTAAGAAATATTCAAGAAACTTAACATTGGAAAGATTTCCTTATTACAATTTTTTTTTATAATGAATAGATACATATCTTTAAAATTTACAAAAAAATAAGGTTTTAACACTCTTCAGTGTCATGAGATGTTGTTTGGTTTTTGTGAGAGCTTTTTTGTTGAAATGTGCAGAACTAAAACATTCCTGACCGTCTTATATATGTGAGTCAATTAGATTCATAAACATTAACATGTCTACTAAGATAAGAACTAATTTTAGTTTATTTGTGCATAAATGCTTTAATGCGGCAGACATTAAATTTTACCTCGAAAAAATCATTGTAAGGCTTGCAGTTGGAAATCTTAAATATTATGTACATAGCATCACACCTCTTTGGCATTTTATCAGCAATCTTTGTTACTTGGTACCTAAAGTATTAATTTAATCGGTATTCAGAAAACTGCTCCCGGATCTCTCTCTTGTAGGAGCAGATTATGTTTCATTGAATGCCAGGTACAGAACATCTTGAGCTACTGATCATCTTCGACAATTACTACTACTACTACTGCTGGTGCTGCAGTCACTACTATTACTACGACTACTACTTCTACTTCTACTAATACAACAGTGTCTTGATTACACATTTTAATAAAGAGAGAGCGTCTTAAGAATTTCAGGATGTAAGAACTTGAACAGAACTTTAATAATTGAATTCATGAATCATTTTGGGAGTTTCAAAAATTTATTAAGATTACATATTAGATTCTTTGGAGTAAGAAAACCAGAGAAAAGGCTAGGGCACAGTTAAATGTCTTTTCCAGTGCAGATGCTGGATTTTATTATTGGCTCCTCGTGTTGACTCCATCTTTAGCATAATCATGAACTTAAAGTAGAGCTGTATACATGTATGCCCAAAGCATATGTGTATTAATGATGTGCTGTTCAAAGCAGAACCCAGTTTTAACAATTTACTGATCATGCAATTTTTGCTTTCTGTTTATTGTTCTTATATCTTTTGTGCTATCCTATCTGATTTTTTCCAGCACTCAGATAAGTTTACTGCCTGTCCATTGACAGGTATTTTCTGCCTCTTGTTTTACTTAATGTCCTGATGAATATATTGTGTGTGAATTTAAATTTTAACTTAACTGCACCACTGCTAAAGAGGGCAGAAAAAAAAAATTTTAATTTCCTCATAGGAAATTCTACAAGTACCATCTATCAGTTGGTGGACAGGGCTTGGAAAATTTTCAGAGACATGGAACTTGTGGTGGCCTTGGGAACCAGGTGGCAGACTGGTCTATGCTCTGCCTGAAAATCTTTCAAGATACTTTGATGTCTTTTTATCATATGTAGACATTGTGATACCTTTAGTTTACTGTTAAATTTAATCTTACAAGTGCAGTAATTAGGACAGAAAACGAAATTGATTGAAGGTCTCAAACACATTTTGGTATTCAAACTTTTACTGTCCCTTTTTTTTTATTTAAAGGAATGGTTTACACCATATTTTGTTTAAAAAACTGTCATAATAAAAGAAAATATGCTAGTCGGAATCCTTCACCCTTCTCCCCGCGAAGATTTGGATCAGCCGTCCAGTTAAGATTCTGCTAAAAGTGGTTTGTCATTGATCTGCACGAATTAGATGCCCAATTCCCATTGGCATTTTTTTTTGCCTCACTTCATATCTTCTAAATCTTCCTTACTTAATTGACTATGATGCATTTAAAAAGTTTTAGTTATCTTTCTTGACAACAGTATGGAACTATCATTGATCACTGTGCTCTTCTAAGTTTATTAGCAAAGTGACTAGCTTTTTTTAAAATTTTTAACAATTTTTATTGTAAGGAAAAGATGAGGAGAGGGTAAGGAAAGGGGGTCGTATGCCTGAACTGTCTCTCGTGGTGTAAAATATCTGCAAGGTTTTTCTGTCACCACCCATTGCCTTAAAATAATTTCTGACAAATGATTTTTCTCACTCTTGCCTGAGAGAGAGTGATCTCATAAATATAAAGCAGCAGTTATGCACATGATGCAATATTTAGATTGTCTAATTTTTCATGAAGTGAATGTTTACAATTACAAGTTATATTGACGGAAAAAGAGATAGTGGTTCATTTCAAGGAAAGAGAAAAAGAAATACATTGCAAAAAAAGGCCAATTATTGATGTATTTATTTCTTTATACATAAGAAAAGCAAAGGAAATTCATAAGATGAAAAATTACTACAGTGGCACTGGTATCCACCTAAGAGTCCACTCATTGTGAATCAAGAAAAACAGATTTAGTCAAATCTATTCAGAATACAATAATCATATGAGAGGTTGTCAGCGTTCTAAAGGCCAGAAAAAAATTTTTACTCACCCTCAGCAAACATAATTCAATCAAGGCCAAAGCTTTAAGAGCTTAAAATTAGGGGATCACAAAAGTTGCCAGCTCCAACCTAACTGGATATTCATTTTGATTTTCTTCACACACACCTCCAAATTATTTCAATAGTCAGGTGCCTTTGCCCTCCTATGAAAAAGAAGGAGATGGGCTGCTAGATTTCTTTCTTTGTCAACATTTTTTTTTCCCTTTGACTTTGCTGCCTGTATTCTACTTTTAGACCTACATGCACTTTGACTTGGTGTAAAACAGCCATTGCAGAAGGAAAGCCTTTTTTTAATTTTTTCCTTCAATTTGGTTAGCTCTTTTTATTACTTTCACAATTTCTCATTTGTCACTTTAAACATCCTTGATAATTTTAAATAAGTATGGAGGCTCTAAGCTCATTCGATACATGAACAGAGCTTTAGAGATGGAAAATCACTTATCAGCCTCTTTCTTTAGAAAGCAGGTTCTCAATCTTAGACAGATTTTGCATAAAGAGTTTGTATTTATGTAAAAAAAAAAAAAAAGTAATAATGTGTTTATCATCATGATCATGTTCTTAAATGAAGTACATAAATGGCGAGATTTTAAACACAGGTTTTGTTTGATCTTTTGCATTCCCTGCTTGTAAGTTCTATAATAATTTTAGTTGAGTTCAAACATAAGTACTTAGTACTTTTGAAGGAATATCCTGCCAGACATGAGATTGTGGCTCTTCAGTGGGGCATGGCCTTGTGCTATAGCTTTAAATAGAAAAAGTGGGCTCTAAAGACTAAATTACTTGTGACTAACACATTATATGCCTGCTTTAGTCACTGCAATGAATAGTCAGTTCTGTCTTCTTTTTTTTTTTACTCTCAGTGGTTTTCTGACTATTTCTCAGCTTAGTTTTGATTGTATATCTGAAGTATTGAAATATTGCAACCTTTATAATATTCACTAAACATATATTCATATGCATCCTTAAAACTATTGTTATTTTTTTCTTCAGGGACGGGGGAGTCTGGCAAAAGTACATTCATCAAACAGATGAAAATTATTCATGGTGCTGGATATTCTGATGATGACAAGCGTAACCACATCAAGATTGTTTACCAGAATATATTCATGGCCATGCATTCTATGATTCGTGCTATGGATACGCTCAACATTCAGTATAGCAACCCTGCCAATAGGGTAAGTTGGTGTTCTGGAGGTTTCATTTTATGATTATGAATTCCTGTTTATGTGTAGCATCCACTGCAAATTGAGAATTTTGTGGCAGAGCTCTATGTGAGGAAACCTTTTGTGAAAATATTGAATTCAAATTAGCAAGAATAGTCTAAAGAATATATTAAAAACAATGTTTTTTAAGCTTTTAATTTGGTCGTATTTCGGAGAGTAAAGCATCTGTTTTCACTTACAGTAAGGGCAATAGATGTAGTTTCAGTGACTTCCCCACGTGTTGTCAGAAAAATGGAATTTATTTCAGAGAGAAGAAGATATATTTTGTTTCTTGGCACTAGATCGAAGACTGAGAATTCTAAGATTTAAGTAATATCAGAACGAAGGTTCAAAATAATAAAGTGATCAAGATCAAGGTTTGTTAGAAAAGGAGTATTAAATTCTAAATAATTTCATATGATGTTAAGTTAACAATACCAAATAACTCAATAACTTCAGATCTTTCCAAATGACAGTCCAGTTCTTGCGATGGGATGTGGAAATTATGTAACACACGTTAGGTTATGTGGGTTACAAAATTGGTTCAGTGTGCTACCAGCTTAAATAACATGCCACATTTTGACATGTTCTCAAGTTAGAGGAATTGGCTTAATTTGACTTAAAAAGCTGGAAACACGCATCAAGACCTATGAACTTGGCAGCTCATATGCTGTGCATAGAAAGGATCAGTGCTGGTATTGCAGGCAATTTTTTCCATTGTAAGATAGTGTAATTGTGAGATTGAATAGACCTACATTTAGAGATGAAAACTTTCATTTGGCAATTATCAGTGTGCAGGCAGGTAATCAGAGAAGACAGTTAGGTTTACATCAGTTTGTGTGAATTTGTGATCATCTTTCAAAAGACCTTGTTGGTTTAAGCATAATTTAGAATCAAATTTAGCATTGGCTGATCCTGTAAGCCATCTTAAGATTTCACTTTAAACCTGTTCATCTAGAATATGGTCATTGTTTGTTTTGTTGTTTTTTTATTAATACTCTTGATATGCCATAGCATAGCTGCCAACCAGTACATATAAATTATAATAGATATTTAGTCTGTATTTGGCCTACCTAGTATGTCTGTACGTATCAGTGCTTGAAAGGAAGTATTTGGCAGTATCCCGCCAATTGGAAGTGAATGTGCATGCTTAGTGGACTGCTCATAGCTTGCAGCCACAGTGCATTTGTCAAAGTTATGATAAGAGAAAATTATATAAAGTAACAGATTAGCTTATAAACGTTTAATTAAGATTGTATGAAAGTCAATATTGATAACTGTACTTGATGGGCTACATAATCCACTAGGTTTGCAGTGACCAAATTTATTTATCTCGTTAAAAATTTATATTTGCCTTTTCAAAAGATGGCAGCTATCATAGCTTTCAGGGTTAAAAAATCATCCTTTACATTTATCATTTTGTTTTGTATTGTTTGATAGCAAAGTTAAAAAATATTCAAAAAATTTTGCTGAGTTATCTGTAAGTGCTTCAAGCAAACATCGGAAAGCTTTACAGCCAGTTCCTCCCTTCCTCAGCTCTCTCTCTCTCTCTCTCTCTCTCTCTCTCTCTCTCTCTCTCTCTCTCTCTCTCTCTCTCTCTCTCTCTCTCTCTCTCTCTCTCTCTCTCTCTCTCTCTCTCTCTCTCTCTCTCTTCCCTTTTCTTTTTTTTTTTCTTTTTTTTTGTTGTTGTCACTTGTTGAGTCTACTATTTTTCACTGAATAGCATTTTATAGTGCTCTCCAGAATTGGTATAGATTCTTGAAGCTATTGGCAAGTTAACCTAGCCAAAACAATTATTTATAATTTTGGATCTTATTAAGTCAAACTTGACTTCAAGTGCAACTTGACCATTTTGCTTCTTCAAGAACAAGTTTTTTGCTCAAAATGAATATAACTTACAATCTGAGGTAAATTTACTTTGATAAGTTGACAAAGGTTAGTACTGCAGGACAGAAACGGAACAGAGTGTTTTGAGAAGCATCACTTAGTGTAGCATCAGTCTAAACAGCTTTAGTCAAATGTTTTGATTTCTGATGATTCCTTTTGTAATGAAATCCATCAACATTGAAGTGAATAATTCCTTGAATGATTTCATGATTATTTCATTCCCTCATCCTAGAGCGGCTGCTTATATTAGTCAGCTTTCTTAGTTAAAACAAAGTGAAACAAGATTTGAGTGAAGAGTAAAAATAAGCTCTAAAAATAGTAGTCGTACAATAGCAAGAATGGGGAATACTGAAATAGATTTCAAATCAATTCAAAAGGAGTGTTTGTTTTGAGTTTTTTTTACTTGTAAAAAAAGAAGTTTAATATTTTCGGTACTAGAATGATAAAAGCTAAGTATAATTTTAATGACCATACCAAGTTCAAATCTTTATTTTCACTACCTTTCTTTCTTTCAGGAAAATGGTGTAATGATTCGACAAGTGGATTATGAAACTGTCACAACTTTTGACATGCCCTGCGTTGACGCCATTATGTCTCTTTGGAGTGATGATGGCATTCAAGAATGCTATGATCGCAGACGTGAATACCAGCTCACAGACTCGGCAAAATAGTAAATATTAGGCTTGCATGAGCCATGATTTCTTGATTTTCTTTTGCAATTTTTATTCTTGAAACGATAGCAGGAAAGAACTGTGGCCGACTCCATATACAGAAATTTTACTCAGCTTTCTATCATAACCAAGAGCCCCTCCGCATATATTTTACATATTTAAAAATGTACCCTCTTGTAGCGAAATGCCCTGGATTGGCTGGTTTTCAGGGAATTGATTATAATGTAATCAATAGTTTTCACATACTACTTAGCTGTGGAGACTTGGTAATGAAAGGGTTAAAAAAAATTTTTTTGCAATAAGTATTATTAAAAGGTTAATAATCGCTTATGGGTTCACATCCGTGTTCAGGGAAGTCTTTGATAATTTGTACAGTACACCATCATGCAATTTCTGTAAAATGTGACAGTTTGTATCAAATCATTTTTTTTTTGTGGTTGTAAATGTCTGCCTGTTAAATACCCAGTGGTTGCTGAGGTAATACACAGAAGAGCTTCATACTTTAGGTGAACTGTGATATTGCAGTAAACCATTAAATATATCCATTCATCTTCCTGTAAGACAGTGAGTTGATTTAAGCAATACTTTGTGTGAAAGATTTGTGTTTAGTTATGCTGGTAGCCTAAGTCATTAAAACTACTCTGTATAGTGATAAAGGGGAGTTATTTCAAGTAACTCTTCAAAAAGGTAGGTGTTGCAGCACTTCAAACAATCTCATTCTTTCATCATGAGACTCTTTGCAACCAATATATCACAAACAGATTCTTTGGCTACTGAATTTCTAAAATATTTATTACTGCAGCGTCATTCAGTCTAATTTTTACACACTTGCCAAAAAGAAGAAGCAAGCATCAAAGTCTTCTTGTTTACATCTAAGGATACTTCATACAACCCTTGTCTACAGTGAAAATGTTTTTGTTCTTTTTACAGTTACTTAGATAGCGTTGAAAGAATCTCGCAGCCAGACTATCTGCCCACACTACAAGATATCCTTCGTGTGAGGGTGCCCACCACTGGTATCATTGAGTACCCATTTGACTTGGATAGTATAATATTTAGGTAAGGTGCACTTCTGTTTTAAGGCTTGAAGCATCAGTAGTGATAAATCTTTAACATTCTGCATCGGATTTCGGTTGAAAAATACCTCCATAAAATGAACACTTCTTAAATACTTCTTGTCTTACGCTTGTAATCTGGAAATTTTAATATATATGGATAATGTTGGTTATATGCCAAGCTAAATTAGTTTCAAGGCCAAAATCATCCTTTCTTATCCTCTCTTGATAGGCATTAATTGTGTTTGTGTATATTTTTGCTGCAGTCGTTCAGGGGGGGAAAAGCACTATATCTCTCAACGAAGGTTCTCTTATTTTTTTTTCTTTTTGAGTGTGACATATGTTTTGGTATGTTCGTTTAAAGAAAGATTTGTTCTTAAATGAGTGTGTTGCTGGTTTTTGGTAGATATATTTCATTTCTTGTGAGGTAATAAATGTAGGTTTTAAGAAAAATTTTTTTTTAAATTATTTTCCAACCTTGAAAATATATTTGCCTTTAGGAAACAAGTAAGATTTAGGTAAGTTCAAAGATAAAGTACTATTGTCTTTGGAATTATGTGGTAAGTATTTTCAAGAAGCTGAAAGCCCAAACTGCTATGAAGGTGGCTGAAATTTTCTTCTCATGCCATTTCAACCAAACTGCAAATTGCAGATGTAAATTGTATGATCATGTTCGTGGCATAAAACTCAAGTCAGTTGATTTAATTTAATCAATTAATGTTTTAAAACAAATCTTTGTGTGGAGTTTTTTTTATTGAATTTAAAAAAAAAATAGTCATCTCACTGTAGTTTTAGTTACGTTTTTTGAAAGTCGGATGAAGATCAATGGTAGGAGGTTGTGGATGTGTCTAAATCTAGCTCCATCGAACTAAATTTAATTCTATACTAGAGTTCACGGACATCAAAATGACAAAGATGACTTGAAAATGTAGGAATGGAAGGTCTTTTAAAGATATAACAAACTCTTCCTTCTGGCTCTCTCTGTTGTATTTTTCTCTTTACTTAAGGTTTTTTTGTTTGGTTTTTGGACTGTTGAAACATGAAAGTTGTTGATTGGATTAACATTGAAAGAATGAAAGTCTTTCCACCTATGACTCACATATGTTATGTCATGCTGCACAAGTTGGTACTATAACGTACATTCAAGACAATGTTCACAGAAATTGTAAATCTTTAGAGGCGTTATGGTTTTGTTGAAAATGTTATTCTAAGCTACAGATGGTTGAATCTTTTAAAAAGAAGTTTGGATGGACATACAGTTTGAAAATAAAACAAAAAGAAATATTGTTCTTTGCTCATAAAAATGTAATTGCACAATTGAAGTGGAATCTGTGTGAGCAAATTCTGGCTTTTTTTTTTCTCATCAATAATTGATGCTGCATTTTATCACACCAAAGAAAAGCTTTTCAAGTATTCCTGTGGCTCAGCTGGTTTGCTTGAGTATATGCTTACAAAACAATTCTCTCCCTTTGCAATTGCTGATCTGTAAGCTTTTGTTTGGATTTAAACTCAGATCGCTTAATCAAGGCTTCTGGTTCTTCTTGGGTACAGAGATATAATTGACCTATACAATATAGAACTGATGAAACAATGAACTTGAAATATGACCTGTCTTGCCTTCGCTTTTGAAATTTTCCCTGCTACGAACATCCATGCTTCAGAATAAATTTTTATGCATCTCTATGACTGGGCAGTAGATTGTATCAATTGTTACTATGTTCCTGGTTTTTCCCGCTGCCATGAAAATATCCTTTCCATGGTTAAATTTATTAGCTTTTCAGTCATCCAAGCATACTGCAATTATTTCACAAGATATTGGTTGAAATATCTCCAACCTGCCAAAAACATGAAATTAAGCAATACCATGAGATTTTTGTTGCGTCCAAATCATTCAGCTAATTTTCCGCTACAGAATATTTGACTTCTGCTGCCTCTTAAATGTTCAGCAAATTTTTCACTTGAGAATATTTGATAAGTAGTGGTGAATATTAAAAACTGTTTTCATAGCAGTCAAGAACAGGATGAAAAAAAAAAAAATACAAGAAAAGCTAAGAACAGCACTTATGCAGGCCTTATTCGTTTGTCCTGTATCAATTGCTTTTGTTTCCATTTCTTCAGCTGTAACTGTATTCCCGATTCAAAGAGTTCAAGTAGATCTTGATTTAGATATATTTTGTTTTACTAAGTTTAGATTTTGTGAGTTAATGATTGTTGCTGTAGAAACTTTGCAATGCATCATAAACCTACTTCTTAATTCTAAGTAGCCATAGGATAAAAAGTCCAGGATAGTTTTTTATGCTGGTCAGAAAAAGATATTATTTATGGCTCTGTCTGATAAAGATTTGTAATATCTAGGTCTTATCTCTAAATTATTTGTAGTTTCACTACTTCTGTTTGATCATAATAATTTTGTTGTCTTAAGGCCTAAGCATGTACTATTTAGGTCTAGGTCTATGCTGCAAGCTCAAAGGACAGACAAAAATTGTGTGTACAATATTTTATAAAAAAAAAATTGTTTAGTCCTAGATATCATACATTAAATAAGATCACAAACTAGAATCCAAGAGAGGAAAAAAAACTTAAGAGCAACATCTGGATGTGAAGATGAAGAGAATGATGTCATTCTGATTTCTAATTTTTATATATGTATATATATAGGCTTATATTCTGCCCTTTACAGTGATGATGTTTAGGATTCAGAATCTTTTTTTTTCTTTTAGCTTAGTTTTTCCCAACTTAAGTCAAATATTTGTCAAATGACAATGTATGTGCTTCAGATAACAATTTTTTTTTCTTTTTCAGAAAAAGGAGAAAATTTAAGTTGTGTTAAATTTTAAGTGTACTCAAATCCCCTGTAGTGATTTTGAGAATTGAAGAAGTTTGGGGGGGATCATAAAACTGGTTTCTAGGTCAAATTTTGCACGATGTGGAGGATAAGTATTTGTTCCTCCTCTCTTCTTCCATATGCTAGTATTGTGTCTTTGGAATCAAGTAGTTAACAGAGTTAAGTCGTACAGGATGTCTCAAAAAAGATGGCACCCTCTATTTTTGTGATTATTTCAAAACCAACAGAGAAAAGAAGTTGAGATTTGCACACAAGTAACTTCCGCTTATGTGACAGGCATGTGCAAAATTTTAGAGAAAATGATTGAGACACATTGAAATGGCGCTTCGAAGTGCAAAGGAAGTATTTTTTTGCAAAGTTACGGTGCGTCACCCTTTCTTTCCCGCGCTTGCGTTTTCCTCCCAAAGCCCTACTGAGCACTATTGAAAGCCTTTTTGTCTATACGTCAGTTAATGACCTCACATGGCAACAACTTAATTTATAAAGAAATCAATTTCATAGTCCAAGACACTCTTCATTTGCCATGGCACCGTGGACAGACGTAGAGAAGGCCTTTTGTGTCCGTCTCTACACTAAGACAGGCAGCATACTGCAGACACAACAAAAGTTTCGACACTACTTCAACTTGCGTAGATGTCCAGCCAAAAATTCTATCTTTAGGTGGTCAAACAAGTTTGAAATGTTTGGCAGCACAGAAAATCGTCACCGAAAGCGAGCGGGACAGGCAACTAACTCCGGTCGCCCGAAAACGAAGACAACGCCGGAAAATGCCGCTATTGTCTTCCAGTCCGTCCAGGCGGATCACGAGAAATCAATAAGACGGAGAAGTCAGGAACTTAGTCTGTCTAGGAGCAGTGTGCACAGAATTTTGCATTCCAATCTGCAGATGCAATCGTTCTCACTGCAAGTCAAGCAGCGGTTGAACGATCAGGACAAGGGGCAGAGGGTGCTCATGTGCCAGTGGTTCCGTGGACGTCTTCGTTGTGAGCCTGACTTTCTTGACAATGTGTGGTTCACGGACGAAGCCCATTTTTATTTGTCTGGACATGTTTCCTCACAAAGTGCATTTTACTGGGGGAGATCTCCACCTGAGTATGTTCTCGAACGGCCCCTTCACGCGGAGAAATGTACTGCTTGGGCTGCTCTCAGTACTCAAGGAATTATTGGCCCCATCTGGTTTGTCGACGACGAGAACGAAACAACGACAATCAACGCAGAGCGTTACATGGGCGTGTTGAAGCAATTCTTCGTCAAACTGAAAAGAAAACATGTCGATGTGGACTCCCAATGGTTCATGCAGGATGGGGCTGCTCCCCACACTGCGAACTGTACCCTTCAGTGGCTCAGATCAAAGTTCCAGGACCGAATCATCAGTAGACGCACTACAGTTGAATGGGCTCCTCATTCTCCGGACCTGAATCCCTGCGATTTTTACTTGTGGGGTTATTTGAAAGCAGTTTCCTATCGTGGCAAGCCGGCTGATCTGGAAGAATTGAAACAAGCAGTTGAGGAAACTGTTCGTGGCATTCCGATGGCAACATGCAAGGCTGTCATCGCAAACTTCGCCAAAAGAGTTGAAAGGTGCTTGGCCGTCAATGGGACGCACTTTGAGCATATGCGATTCTAAAATTAATAATTGTTAAATGAGTCAATAAAACTAGATCTATTTACTGTATTTCTTCAGCTTTTACTCGCCTATCTTTGCATTTTCTTTTCACAGTTTTTTTTTTCCAGTTGCCCCCACCGGCCACCCGATTTATATTGTTTCAAAACACGTTTTTCAAGTTTGACGTTAATCCTGTTCAATTTCATTTTCACTACTTTTTTTTAATCTTTGCTGTTGGTTGAGCTTTTGTTCCTTGTTTACAAAAATTGCACACAAGTTGCTACATATACTGTTCTATGTTGAGCCTAAATTGTTTTCCTACACGTTTAACAGTTACTGTTTTATTGAAAATTTCGAGGGTGCCATCTTTTTTGAAACGGGTTGTACATCTGATCGCAATTTACTACATAGTGGTGACTGATTTTTTTTTTTTATATATTCTCTTGTTTATAGGATGGTGGATGTAGGAGGGCAGAGGTCAGAACGCAGGAAGTGGATCCACTGTTTTGAAAATGTAACGTCCATCATGTTTTTAGTCGCCTTAAGTGAATACGACCAGGTTTTGGTGGAATCAGATAATGAGGTAAGTTCAAACATCAGAGCTGTCAGTTATCCCTGAAGAACATGATTTATTATGCTCAAAAGTCAGAGGGTCTCACAGTTTACCTCTTGTGAGATCAGCTTGTTCTGAAGGTCTTGCCCAGGACATGTATAAATCTTTCAAGCTAACGTTGACTGAATGTATCAAAATTTCAGAATAAGCTCAGTTCAGGCCAGGTCTTGAGTCTTAAAGGATCATCTACATAAACACCATTCGAGTCGACATTCTTGAACTTTGATTGTCCAAGGAGTATAAGTGATGTTCAGAAGTGTTTATTGCTAAGGATTGAAGCTTTTTAGGAGTTGGGGATGTTATGGATAGTTTTAAAAAAAAGATTTACCTTCATATTTTATCTTACGGGCCAAAAACAACTATGGGATATTAGCTAAATAAATATAGTGAAAAGGTGGATATACAGGTAATAATTATAGTTCTTTTTACTGATCATTATTCATTTTCTCTTCCCAGAACCGAATGGAAGAATCTAAAGCCTTGTTTAGAACGATCATCACATACCCGTGGTTTCAGAACTCATCTGTCATCCTATTTCTCAACAAGAAGGATCTCTTGGAAGAGAAGATTATGCACTCTCATCTTGTTGACTATTTCCCTGAATTTGATGGTAAAGCCTGGATTTTGTTGCTGTTTTCTTTGGGACTAGTAAACAAGACCTAGAGCATGCTATTATCGGAAACAGGAAAATTAGTCTCCAGAATTAAGACTTGAAAAGGTTTTTTATCTGAAATTGTTATGAAAGGAAAGAACTATCAAATTAATGCACTTATTGTGTGAATTGTGATTTCATACACACATTTTGTAGTGGCTGTGACACAGTTTTTCCCATAGATTACCGAAAGCTTTGGGCCTGTATGCTTCATTATTTGTATATCGTATGTCCTCTCCACTGAGCATACTGAACTAATGGAGCAAAACTCAGAGAAGTGAGGCGGGTAGAGGCATCTTGCATCAGGGCTTAGGTTCAGACTATTACAGTGATGCCAATTTTCCCTAAATTTACGGATTTTTACAAAGAGATTGGCGGTCAAATTTCCGTAAATGTCTCAAATTTCAACTTGGGGAATGTTTAATCTGAAGGCTTTTACTGCCTGGGCATGCTGCTGTGATGTAGATCAGATCTATCTATAATCTAGGTTAGAGGTCTCGATCTTTCTTTCAGATTGTGTTATTTTGTAAAATAAGATTGACCTAAAGGTAAGCTCTATCTAGAATCCAGATTTATGCCAATGTAAGGCTTAAGTAATTTTCAAAGTTTCGGTCTAGATTAGATGTGCGCGGTGTGGTTTTCAACAAATGATTAAAGTCGAGGATTGTGTTGGGCGCAGTGGCTGCTGTGACGGGTGTAACTCTACAATCTAAGTTAGATTTAGGTCGATGTTGAGAGATTAGATAGAAGAGTTAAGATTTGATTTAGATCTGGTCTAGATCTATATTGATCTATATTGATCTATAGACATTATATCTATATGATGAGATCAAATCTAGAACTAGGTCTAGATCTAGTGTCTTGATGAAATCTAGGTCTAGATTGTGGATCCATATCTAATCTGAAGGAATTAGGTGTAGAACTAGATCTATTGTCTGGATGAAATCTAGATCTAGATTCTTGATCCATTAGGCTAGACATTAGTTCACTATGGACAATGTGATATGTTTATTATTGTTTTTTTTTCAAGGGCGTGAGGGGGGGGGGGGAGGTGTAAGAGGTAAAAAGATGTGTAGAAAAGCACAGGTAATTATAGGGTTCTGTTTAGATGCTGGTATTCAATATGCTAGGCCTCCACGTTGCGCAAAAAAGGTGGGTAAAAGAAAATTTGATTCAGTTGGCATCACTGGTATTAACATGACTTGAATAATTCCTTAGATACATCAATTTCAGACCTTCAAAGCTCTTAACTCACTTGCTGTGTTTCCCGTTACTGTGACGAATTTAGATCTGCAGCGATCGTGTTTTTTGTATCTATTCTTATTAAAAACAAAGCAATTTTTAGCCATCATATTGAATTTAGAAGATCAAGAAATGTCTTATTAATTACTTAAGATACTTTTTACTTATATGGATTATTAAAATTTCTGAAAGAAGCTGTTTAAAAGGCTTTGATAGGATTTTTTAAATGCTGGTTTTTATTGGGTCATGATGACACAGATACTGAAAGGTAATAGTAAACCATCAATATCTTCAACACCCCAGGAGGTGTAGTTTCAAACAAAGAATAAATGAAAAGACAAAAAGTTCTAGTCTTTATCTGGTGAATATCTATAAAGGCTCTATTGGCGTTCGAACGTGAATCAAGATCGACAAATTATTTTATATGTTTTCAAACCCGCATGCGATGTTATTCATGTCCAGGTAAGAGAAGTCACTGATAATAAGTTCAACTCAAGTAATGAGCAAAAATGTCTCTCATAGCTTATTTCACCTAGATATATATATAAAAAATAAGTTTTACTATTGTTTTATACCTCCATGTTATTTTACTCTCTCTATCTTCTTTAATTCTAACCCCTTTTTTAATCATACCCTTTCTTTCTCTATTATAATAATAATAATAATAAAGTGCATTTATATAGCGCATATCCAAATGATTAAAATGCTCTATGCGCTTTACAAGAAAAAGAATAAGATAGAAGCAGGCTAGAAGGCCTGAACATACATACATAACATACAGAATGACGTACATAGCATAAAGAACAACATACATATTATATAAAAAATAACATGCATAACATACATTTGTTTAAGAATATGATAAAAGTAAAACATCATCTACTGCCGGGAATACTTTGTGGTGAATAAATGGTGTTTAAGCTGCCTTTTAAAGGTCTCTATGGAATCAGACTCTCTGATATATCTGGGGAGCCAATTCCACATAAGAAAATGATCGCTTGCCTTAGGCAACATAGTTTTTATGTGGTTTGACAAGAATTGTTCGGTCGTTAGCAGATCGTAATGACCATGATGGTGTGTAAACTCTTAACATGCCAGTTAGGTATTCTGGTGCCATGTTGTTCAGGCACTTAAAACAAAAAAGACAGATCTTGTAGCAGATACGATCATTTATGTTCAACCAGTGCAGCTCTATCAACATTGGCGTAACATGATCTCTCTTACGCTTTAAGGTAATTAATCTAGCTGCAGTGTTTTGAAGATTTTGTAGTCGTTGCAATTGTTGTTTTGGCAGGCCTGCTAACAAAGAATTACAATAATCAATTCTTGATAGTATTAGTGTAGTTACAAGTGTTTTTGCAACATTATGGTTTATATAATTTCTTATTGAGCTGATTTTTCTTACTTGAAAATATAAATTCTTACAGAGATTTGAAACAAAAGAAAACATTGACATATCTTGGTCTAATATAGCCCCGAGATTTTTCACTTTCTTACCGCATATTACTTCATGTCCATCAAATTTGATCACGGGCAAGCTATCGATGGATTTGCTGCACCCAAAAATAATTATGTCTGTTTTGTCTTCGTTTAGCTTGAGTTTATTGATGTTCATCCATGAGCTGATATCTTGTATGCAGTGGGTGGTTGTATGTATAAGTTGTTGTATGTTTTCAGTGTCACTTGCTCCATATAATTGGGTGTCATCAGCATAAAGGTGGTAACTTATGATATGTTTCCTAATAAGAGCAGACAGTGGTTTTAGTATAAAGGACCTAAAACTGAGCCTAGAGGGACTCCATATTTGAGAGAAAGGTTTTGAGACGTTTCATTTCTCACTTTAACACAATAAAATCTATTGATAAGATATGACTCAAACCACGGTACTGTACCTGACACAAGAAACGACTTCTTAAGGCTGTTTAGTAAATTTCATGATCAATAGTGTCGAAAGCAGCTGTTAGATCAAGCAGCACAAGGAGACACAAGTTTTTGTCATCTACTAAGTCCAGAATATCTGAGGTCACTTTTAAAAGTGCAGTCTCCGTGCTATGGTGCATCTTGTATGGGGATTGAAGAACTTCATCAAAACCGTTACTTTTAACGTGTTTCAGGACTTGACCTAGTACAACTTTTTCCAGAATTTTTGATAGAAAATTGAGATTTGAGACAGGTCTAAAGTTTTTAAGATCCGTATCGTCAAGCCCGGGCTTCTTGAGAAGAGGTGTCGCAATAGCACGTTTGAAAATGTCAGGTACAACACCAGTGGCCAGAGATTCATTTATAATTTTTGTTATGTAAGGGACTAACTCCATTGTGTATTCCTTTAATAAAGATATTGGGATGGGATCTAAATCACAAGTTTTGGGGGAGGATGCTTTTATATACTTTGTAATTTCCTCTTCAGTTACATAGCAAAATTCAGTCATAGTATTTCCAGTTGATGGTTCATGCTCATCTGGTAGTGGAGTGTCGTTACCAAGAAATATAATTCCTCTTCGCCTTCTATTTTCTTCTTCTTGTGTGCGAATATCTATCTATCCCTCTCGCTCTGTCTGTGTGTGTGTGTGTGTCTCTCTCTCTCTTTCTCTCACGCATTAACTTTCTTTCTTTATTGTTACCCCTTTCATTTTTTATCTCTCTCTTTCGTTTTATCCTTCTCTCCCTGTGCTATAGAAATAAGGGGAGACGGACGAAGCTAGATCTAAGGATCGAAAGATGCAAATGACTGTAAATAAGGAAATAAATAGTATGGAAAAATCAACCACAAACCTAGATCTAGCTCGAGACCAACAAATAAGACGACATAAATGAAAGCATGTTTTCAAGTCTTTCGTCTTATTTGTCGGGCTCGAGCTAGATCTAGGTTTGTGGTTGATTTTTCTATACTATTTATTTCTTTATTTACAGTTATTTGTATCTTTTGATCTTTAGATCTAACCCCGTCTGTCTCAGCCTCTAACTTTGTTTGACTGCTTTCTTCATTTCTATATATTAAAATTATGTCTTTAAATTAATTATCCACCTTTCTAAGAACTGTTAGTACATGTATTTTATATAACTATATATGATAGGAACCCTGGCAAGTTACACACTGAAAAGGAAAAAAAATCATTAAAAAAAAAAACTAACAGAGAGTCAGTTTAGCTTTTTTCACACGCAATTAATCAAGTCATAAGTAAAGTAAAGGCATAAATTGTTTTTAGAACCACTGCGGGATGTAAAGTGAAAAAAAATAACCAGGAAATTTGTTAGAATTTAACTGAAAATTTTCTTCAAAAGCACGTACTACAGAACAGAATCGATAAAAACACGATACGAAGCAATGTGACAATGAATCTTAGTGCGTCTTGTACAGCAGAAAAAGATCTTTAAAATGGTACTACACTTGACTATCTTTTAACATTAGAATTTTGTAACAAATTTAATGGAATGTCCGCATTTACGACCAATTTCTAGTGCAGAAAGCGGCGCCAGCGGTGTGTAGGCATAGACCCTGAAAACACTGACCCAGCCTGTCAGATCAAATTACCTGCGTGTGATAAATCTACGTCTGCCAGCCGCCCGTTGAATTAAAATAGTCTCATAAGCACAAAGGGGTTTCTCGCCGACCCCCAAAACTAAATTTCTACCCTGAGCATTAGAGCAAACAGCAGTGTCATAAGGGTTGTATAACCATTTCCTCTCGCCCATGTAAAGTTTCGTACTGATAACCCTTCGCATGTTTTGTTTACGACAGAAAGGGACACCACTGCTCCAGAGTTCATTGGGGTCTATTGTGAAAAGTTGAATTGATATAAATAAATGTAGAATGTTGGATGTTGGTTATCTTGGCAAGCTTGTATATTTAACCAATAGCTGGAGAAAACATAGTAAAATAAAAGGAATGGAGTAATTATATTGATATTAAGTGTGATAGATTTGCTATGGTCAGAAGTCTCTTTCATGGAACCTGACTTTTTTTTTTTTAAATACATAGTCCTGTTAAACAGTGTAGAATAGATTTAGAATCTTGTTGATGTATCAGAATGTAGATGAACCAATTTCATTTTAAGGTGCCAGACACACCTAATCATTTATTTCTACAAACTCTGTTACTTGTGTGTGTGGGGGGGGGGGGGGGGGAGAGAGTGAGATCTGAACGTGTACTGCTGATATAGATTCAGTTTTGTTTTTGAAAAGATTGTAGAACCTGCTTCTTTGCTTAAAATATGTAGATGTTTGGAATTTTTTTTTTACATTTGACAAGTGAAATGAAAGAATTCCCTTAAAGTGCCTTGTATTCTCTGATGCTGATTTTTTTTTTTTGGTGGTTTCTGTATTTAGTTGGGTTTTTTTTGTGTGTGTGTGTGTAATTTTATTTTATATATTATGATATACATGACTTTTTCCAATATAGACAGTTCAAGTTTTAGTATGCCATAGGAATGAGCATGATTCATAACATTTTCTAACTTTCAATTCATGAGTACTTTTCATTGTACAGGTCCACAGAAAGAGGCAAGCTGTGCCAGAGAGTTCATCCTCAAAATGTTTGTGGAGCTCAATCCAGACCCAGACAAGATCATCTATTCTCATTTCACTTGTGCCACAGGTATGTAGAGGGTTAGATAGGTTTGTCAGTGTAGTCTGGCCGCTGGTTGCTACCAGGTTTTTTTTCCTTGTTTAGGAAATTTCAAGGACAGTTTTTTTGTTTAATACCAGTAGGGTTTTGTAGTGCTTAACAACATTCTGCAACAGTTCAACCTCCAGCAACACAAAAAGAAGAGCTATAGTTATGCAAGTGTCATAAACCTTAACACTGTGTCGTACAAAGTAATAAAGCATACAAGAACACTTAACTGTTCAAATTGTAAAAAGGATAAAGAAGAAATAGGCAGTATTAATTATAGCTTGGTTTTCTAATTTTTTTAAAAATTTCTTTCACCTTCATAATTTTAAAAAGAAATAACTTTTTTTTTTTGAGAGATAGTGTCAACAGTTCTTATCAATTATAAGGTTTCTGGACAATCAGTGTATGGAAAAGCATATATTAGCCATATGATTAGATTGTACACAGCAAGTGTTCATAGTGAACTGTAGGGTAAAATCTAGACATTCTGCAATTTTACCCCATTCTCCTCAAAAAACAAAGAAATAATGCTATTTATCTGGGGGGAAAAAACAGGTGAATTTTGTGTCAAAGCTACATGGAAAATGAAAATTTATGTCATGGCTTAAATCAGGTCTCATTTAAGTTAAGCAAAGGTCATGTTTTTTTTAAATAAAATTGACTGCATTCAAAGGGAAATGAACCAATGCAACCATTGGGCCTGGAAATAAATCAATAGCTTGCATCCCTTTCTCATTTTAGCTTAATGTTAGTGCAAATGTATTTATATTCTAATTTTTCATATGATAATAACAATAAAGTGCATTTATATAGCGCATATCCAAATGATTAAAATGCTCTATGCGCTTTACAAGAAAAAGAATAAGATAGAAGCAGGCTAGAAAGCCTGAACATACATACATAACATATAGAATGACGTACATAGCATAAAGAATAACATACATATTATATAAAAAATAACATGCATAACATACATTTGCTTAAGAATATGATACAAGTAAAACATAATCTACTGCCGGGAATACGTTGCATGATTGCTCATGAGATTTGTAACATTTTTGTGTTGTGATCGATGATGGTCTGCTTTCAACTAAAAAATTTTGTCCATCACTCATTGAGAAATTGAGTCTACTGTAATTTATAATGGTGCCAGTTTCTAGCATATTTTAATCATAATTCTTGAAGCTTGCAATGAATACAGTAAAAACGTACGGTGAGAGGCAGGAAAGATATTAGAAGAATAGAAATCAACTGATGTGAGCAATTTTGATCATTTGCATGTTCATTTAGACATGCTTATATCCAAATAGATCAAACCTAGATCTAGTCTTGATGACCAGAAAAACAAAGCTGAAATGAAAGATTAAAGCTCAGATGAAGATTGAGGGGGGGCCAATTTTTTTTTTTCACTTCAGCTCAGTTATTTAGTGTACTGCACTTGACAAAATTTAAAGAAAAAAAGTTATGCTATTGTACTCTCAACTATTTACTAATTTTTTTTCAGGGCTCATGAGATCTAATTCTGTTGCATACGGCTAAAGAATGAAGTCATCCAACAAAATTTTACATATTTACCATTTAGCCTAACAATATTTTATTTCTTGCCTGTTATGTTTCAGATACTGAGAATATAAGGTTTGTGTTTGCAGCGGTGAAGGACACGATTCTACAACTGAACTTGAAAGAGTACAACCTGGTGTGAGTGGTTGCGGAACACGAATGATCCCCTTCCATCCCTCCCTTTCCTCTTCATCAGCTCTGTCAGAAAGGAGTCACTGTCCACCTCCTTTTTGTCACTCGCCACATGCACGTTAAACGCTTTCCCCTCTCCCCCAATTCATTGCCCTCCTTCTGCTTTCATGCCAAGTTGTTTGTGCACCAGTACCAAGGCATCTGTTCTATCTTTTGTTTGGACTACTCTGTCTGCGTCAGCCGCCCTTGTACTCTCAAGTCAAAACACAAAAGGCAAGAGAATGTTTTTCTATTCAACTTCTTAAGGGTTATCTGTGGTGGGACACAAAAGAGCAAAGCAGGCTGATGTTTCATGTTACCTGGAGAGGCTAACTGACAGTTTTCTGCCACAAGAATTTGTGTCTTTCCCTCACATAATTGTTTTCTTGGTACCACAGTCAGCACCTTTGGTGTTAAGTTTGTTATTGGTTGTTATATTAGTTAATGTCAATTTGTTTTTCTGTTGTCGTTATATTATTATAATACAAATGAAATGATTACTTTTCTAAGGAAATTTTCTTACTTTTGCACAATAATCTGTGAGTTTATTCAAACAATGTTTTCTTTGCTCAGTCTCATGCTATGCTTGTTGTCAGATTTTGTTGCCTTTTTTAAGGATTGTGATTTATGTTCATTAGTTATTAATCTGAAAAAAAAAATTGTCAGACTTACAAAGTATTTAGCTTTTTTATTCTTTGTAAGATACATTATGTTCATTGTAGGATTTATTCAAACTAAGGGAAAGGTCCAATAGGATATATTGGGTTGGGGAAAAAAGTGGAATTGTTCAGGGTTTTCAAGAACCAGATCAGTGTCCCTGAAAGTCTTGTTCTCCTTTGCTGCTGAATGTAAGAGCTCAAGCAATCAGTTGCTATTTTCAGAGATTGGCTGTGTACTGTGATTTCTATTTTAAATTTTGCTACTTTTGTAATGGCTGGTCTCAACCAAACCAGACCGAGCACTTGAAGAAAGCAAAATTTAAATGATACAAGATGCTGAATTTGTGACTATTTTTTTTTTAACTTCCAGGAACTTGATTTTGAAAAATATTGTTTTAACCAAAATCACTGAATCTAAGTTGCTCCTTTTTGATTTTCAAACCATGACTTGAAGATGTGATCCATTTCATACTTATTCAAACTTTCTCTCTTGAGCGAAATACAGGTTACATAAATTGATATCAAAATGGAGGCTTTCTTTTTTATGATCTGAAAGCTCAGCTCTATTTAAATTTAAGCTATCCGTGCATATTATGTTTGTTTAGTCAGATTCTATAAGTTGTGCTTTTTATGTTTGTTTCAGTAAGTATATGTTTCCGCTGTAATCATTGTATCTTTTTTTGTTATTTGGTTGAATTTTGCCAACCATCCAGCATGTGGTGGAGCTGCATTTGTCAGGGTGGATAGTT
The DNA here is from genome assembly GCA_033675545.1 of Elysia crispata. Classification (NCBI taxonomy): domain Eukaryota; kingdom Metazoa; phylum Mollusca; class Gastropoda; family Plakobranchidae; genus Elysia; species Elysia crispata. The sequence continues at coordinate 361,078 of JAWDGP010007240.1, read as the reverse complement.
ACTAATGAAAAAAATTAGCTGTGTAATTAAACGATGTATTTCTAGTGTCAGGGAGCTGTAGTAGTCTTTACAAGTCAGACATAAATACGCAGTAAATACAGTTGAAATATGTTTGATTTACTGGGCATTTTTACGGAATAAATGGACCTGTCCATAACATTTGGATTAAGAGAGTTACATCGTACTCTAACAATTTGGAAAATTGTCTGAAGGAGAAGAATACTGATGAATATTGATGGCACTAATTTTATCATTATTTTTGTAGCTTTATGTAACTTGCCTCTAGTGGAATTTTCATTTCAGTTGTTTTTTGGGGTTTTTTTTTAGTTATGACAATGCCAGCCAACACCAGCTAGGTCAGCTTGGCAGCAACCTTTTTTTTTTGTATGATAATAGAGAAGAGAAGGTAATTAGTTTTGGTTTATTTATTCTATAGAAATTAATCAGCCTTGTATTTTGACTTGCTGGTCTGGAAGTTGGAAATGAGTGGTTTGTTTACAAGTGTCTGCATTTCAAGCCTATTTTCTTGGCTTAAAGTCATGGCCCAAGCTCTGTCCATCCTTGGTCTTGCCTCCATTACATGGCAAGCCTGTGAAGTTTGCAGGTTTCTCACTGTTTTTAGTAACCACATTGTTATTCTGAACAGCTTATTATCCCTTAACCTTCAACTAACTTCTTGCAATCCTCAGTCTGAAATCCTCACCCAACTTTCTCTTGTACTGTTACCAGTAAAGAATTTGAGCTGTTTTGAGCATCCAACCAGACCTCTAGCTGGGGCACTGCAAGCTTTTGGCCAAATTTCAGAGAGTGGCAGTAATTCGCTCAATTTTCTGTTTCTTTTGTTTTTTCCTTTGAAGTGAAGGAAGGCTCCCCAGAGCCCTCTCCTCTCATCACTGTTATCATTCTCACCATCCTTGTCTGTATCAGCCACCAGTTGAAAAGGTTCTGTATATGTCGTCACCAATTCACCGCCACAACCATCATTTTGATGATTCTTGTATGACTATGACAACTACAAGTTAGGCGAATGTGCAATTACTGCCTTTATTTTTTTTTCTCAACTTTTCTTTGGATGCTTTTCAATGTTAAAATTGTTATCATCATGAATAGCCTGTGTCAAAAAAATGAATAGGGGTGCAGACACACATTTTAAGCTTATGTACGATATAAATGATTAGTTTAATACATACAAGTGTAAACAAATTGCTGTACTATTATACACTATTCCCACCCAACAACCCCTTGTTCTGATTTGTATCATATGCACTGAAACATTTTGTATAACTGTATTATAATGATGATATGTTCTCTTCTGTTCAATGTTCAATCAATGTGGATATGAGTTTTTGGTTCTTGTTTTTGTCTTATTTTTTTTTTAAACCAAGAATTTGTCTACAAAGAGAGAGAGTGAAAGAGATACAACTTATTAACTATTAATTTAGTTAATATATTGTGCACTTTTTTTCTGAATGATCACGTAAAAAACATAAGTCCATGAAAACAGGTACAAACACACATGAACTTCCTCAGGTCAGTTTGCATAGATACATCTCTGATGTCTCTAGTTTGTTTGCTTGCTGTTGTTCGGAGATCCTAATTTTTCCTTGTTTTCATTGGGGATCTCTCAACATGCTGACAGCAACCACTCAGATCCAAGATGCTGGTTTGAGTTGGGCAAGGGTGGTGGGAGGTGCAAAGTCATATTCCTATATCTAGACCTGAATGTCTTCCGAGACCAATATTTGTCCGGCATTTTTCGGTCGGCCGAAATGTCATATACTGTAGTTGATAGAGGGTTTAAGTAACCCTTAAAATTATCTTTAATTCTGTGCGCATCGCGCTTCCGGAAATTTTCAGACAATTTTGGGTTGGACCACATTCAGGTCTACTATATCTTCAAGGTTAGTTCACCAAACATTGTTTTTTGAGTTCGCCTGAGTTTTGTATACAGATGTGAGATTTGTGCACCCCATTTGAGTATTTTCATTTCCTTTCAGTTGATAGAGAACAAGGAGGTTTTTTTTTTCATAATTGCATGTTTAAAAAAAAATGGAAAAAATTCAGCTCATCTTAAAACTGAAAAGTATAAGAATACTGAAGGAAAGACAAAACTGTTCCCCTCTATTGTTTGGCTAACTGTGCGTTGGGCACCCTGCACTTGATCAGGCCCATTTTGATTGCTTTAGTTTTTATACATCCCATCTTTCCTTGCCCATATATTGAAGGACAAGTATGCCTTCTAACATTTGGACTTGCCTTGTAGTTTCTTGCCTAGACTTCCTGCGATCCTATTTATGCGATCAGGGTCTCTAATGTAATTTCTCCTCCCTTGGTTATATCATTGATTGCAAATGGGTGCCAAAAAGTCTTGAAGTGACACAATGGCTCATTGTTTTAGTAGTTTTGGTGTCCAATATTTTTTGCCTACCAACAATGCTTTATCAGTGTATGTAATCGATGAGTTGGTTCAAACCAAGCTATGACAAACAACAACAGGAAACATCAACACCCCATAACACAACCTGTTTGTTCCTCCATCCCCATACCTGTGTTTCATGTTGTCACATACAAAAAAAAAGAAGGAAACACACACACAATTTATACATACCTGGCTACATAAATATTCTTATTCTAATTACATGTATATAATAACTATATTATATATTATTACCATAATTCAATATTCTTGCTGTTATGATTGACTGTTGGATTGTTGGCGTGGCGCTCACTATGTGTGTTAACGTATGGGGGTGGGCAGCCCGTTAGATATGCCTGTTTTCACTTTTAGTAGAATTCAGTCCATTTCTTCTACAACATGCTTGGCTGACCCTCATGCATTAACACATATGTGCAAAACATGCCCGCCTGCCTTCGCAAATGTACTTGACTATGATTTTTTTTAAAAGCATCTTTTCTCTTCTCTTTTCGATGTGCAATCTATGGGCATTGGGCCAGGGAGGGAAGTTAATATGTCATTTTTGTGTTATCTTTGTGTGAGAAGGGGAGGGAAGGTTAATGTGTCATTTTTGTGTTATCTTGGTGTGAGCAGGGAGGGGAAGGTTAATGTGTCATTTTTGTGTTATCTTGGTGTGAGCAGGGAGGGGAAGGTTAATGTGTCATTTTTAAGTTATCTTGGTGTGAGCAGGGAGGGGAAGGTTAATGTGTCATTTTTATGTTATCTTGGTGTGAGCAGGGAAGGGAAGAGGACTGTACACACAATTGTTATGCTTGGAGAGGATGGCTACAGAGGTAGGGTGTGCTGAGGGTTTTAGACCTATTTGTACCAAAACTTATGTTATTTCTGTATATTTCTAAAGAGCCTTTTGATGATTGCTCGTGACACATGCATGTAGGCATTATTGAGAATGAAACAGATAGACTGAGAGATAGGGAGAATGAAAATATGTATCTCACCCAAAAGCGCCATTTTTCCAAATTTGTGTGTGTTTTTTTTTTTTTTTCTTGCCTCCATTTTTTGAGTGGGAAATGAACTCATGGATGGACTTTAATTCAAACAGATCCTTCCCTTATCTGCGTTCTCTATAGGGATTTAAAGAAATAACTATGATGGTTTTGTTTTTCTCCTTTCTTTTTAAACAGCGGCCTTGATTTTTTTTTTTAACTGTGTAAATGAAGTGAAAAGATAAGTTGACACTTAAATATTCTGCAGCCATTGATGTTAATATTTGATATCATTAATTAGATCTCTGTCATCTCTCTCTCTCTCTCTCTCTCTCTCTCTCTCTCTCTCTCTCTCTCTCTCTCTCTCTCTCTCTCTCTCTCTCTCTCTCTCTCTCTCTCTCTCTCTCTCTCTCTCTCTCTCTCTCTCTCTCCCTCCCCTTTTCCATTTTATTTAATATAGAAAAACCAGCATCTTTCCTATTTGTATATCACATTTTGGTCCGACAGATGTAAATAAAGCCCAGTGGCACTTAAAGAAAATTGAAAATAAAGGGGCTGACGCAGTTTCTGTGCTAGTGAATTCCAAGAAAGCAGCTGCCTTTTGTCAATGGCGCACAAGCTTGCATGCTGTAGTTGCTGGGTGTTGCTGAATGACAAAAAATGTTGTGCAAATGACAACTCATGAACAAGTTGAACTTTCTAAAGTTTTATTTTAGAGTAAGAGATAAATGATATGGATATTATATATTCCATTTTACTGAAGTAGAGATCAAGTTACAGCATGAGTGAATTTTATAAAGGAAATAGCATGTATGTGTATATGTTCAGGAAACACTATTAAAAGGCATGTCATGTTATTCTTAGCTGGTCATGTTTTCTGTCATTCAATAAAATCAAGATTTTGACCAGTTCTATTTATTTAAGATTTCATCACAATTCTCTGACAGCAAATGGTCTTGGGGGACTTCTATGTTAGTGCACCATTTGATTTTGGATGGGGGAGAAAATAAGTTCATTCCATAAAAATCAAATATTTATGGTAAAGAGACTGGAAGTGACTTGATTTTTGTAATGATAGATCCAATATGCTTGACAGAAGTTCTAAAATTGAAGGATAATTTATATCCAGGAGTTTTGATAGATGCCTTGATTGTAGCTCGAATTAGGAGCATTCCAACTTTTCAGCAAACTGTGTGCATGATAGGTGGGTGGAAAGACAGACTGGGAGGGTGAGGGAGAGAGAGAGAGATTTGAGTGGGTCAGAAAGAACTTAGCACAACAGATCACATGGCCAGTTTAAATTGTGAAATTGGGTCTTGATCCATTTCCCTTTCTTGTTTTGTTGCATCTTTTACGCTGTTGCATATTTACTACTATACTATATACGTGTGGACGAATCTCTGTATAATTTTCTGCTAGGCATGTATATACATATACATAATAATATAAATGCATAAATATATACATATATCTATTTTGTGTGTGTGTGCAAAAGAAGAGTATACATGCATATATTTCAAATTGCAGCCCTTGATCCCAACTGTATGTACTTTGTATAACTCTGGCCCTGTGTTTACAAGCACGTATGTCACCAACTTTTTTGTAGTTTTTAATTCTACTTGATGTAAGAGGGAAACAACATACAATCTGTGTTCCGTAACATACTTTGTAAGGGCTGGAAATAAATGGTAACAGTAAATGAATGCAGTATCGTTTGCCTTTAATACCTTGAAGTAGAGGAGTACCTGTGTGTCAGATGACTGTGGAGTTGTTTGCAACTTACTTCTCTGTCTGTAGAGGAATGAGGCTAAAATGTGTGTGTGGGGATTAAAAACAAAATGTAGTAAGGCTCAGCAGTTGCATCATTGTGCTTCTCTCTCTCTCTCTATCTCTCTCTCTCTCTCTCTCTCTCTCTCTCTCTCTCTCTCTCTCTCTCTCTCTCTCTTGCTTTTGCTCTCCCCCCCCCCTCGTTTTTTGGCAGTTTTTTTTTTTTTTTTATTGTAGAAGCTAATTTCCAATCTAATGGGACAATTCATGTAAGGTCATACAATTTGATTTATTCATTTAACATCATAAAATCATCAATGCAGTGAGGAAGTTTTAAAAAAAAAAAGGGAGTTGGGGGCTTACACATTTGTTTAAAAATCACATCAATATATTTTAGGCAAGGTTTGATTCTGCTTTCCAACAAGAAACTTTCTGCACAGGTAAGCCAAACCTGCTTTGAACTAAAAAAAAAATTTAAGGTATAGACCTAACAAAGCCTTGAAGATTGCCTGATCGTACCTTGAAACATACCTGCTCTCTCTCTCTCTCTCTCTCTCTCTCTCTCTCTCTCTCTCTCTCTCTCTCTCTCTCTCTCTCTCTCTCTCTCTCTCTCTCTCTCTCTCTCTCTCTCTCTCTCTCTCTCTCTCTCTCTCTCTCTCTCTCTCTCTCTCTCTCTGTGCCTGCACAGTGATGCATGCTTGTTTGTGTTCAGAGACCATTGCTCATTCTTAACTAGGATACATTTATCTTGTTTTGATCGTTTGTTGCATTATTTATTATCATTCTAATGATTATAACTTTTATTATAATCTGTTTGATTTTTTTTTTATAACTATATATTATACCTGAGTTTGTGTATCTTACACTCGTCAATATGTTTGGCAGGACGCTATCGTTCATGTCACCAGTAGTTATTTTTTTAACTAGGTTTATTCATTTTTTCTGCAACACGCAAATTTTCTGTGTAAACAAACAAGGTGTGACCCAACCCAAGGGCCTCCATGAATATGCGACACCAGTAACACTATTATTATTATATTTCGTTAATATTTTTTTTATTCCTGTACACATTATACCATTTATTTAATTATTTTACTCATGATTTGCTCTCACTTTTGCTTGCTTCAAGAAAAGGAAAAGTAGATTGATTCGTACTAACACTGGGAGAAAGCTGAAAGCTGTGCCGAAATCTCTCTAAGAAATATGAAGGCACGGTTTTGACTTTTGAAAATTTTGATATATTCTGAACACAACTGTTTTTTTTTTTAAGAACTTTTAGGTAGTAGGAAAAAGTTTTTTGTAATCTCTCTCTAATCTCTCTCTCTCTCTCTCTCTCTCTCTCTCTCTCTCTCTCTCTCTCTCTCTCTCTCTCTCTCTCTCTCTCTCTCTCTCTCTGTCTATCCCCCCTCCCCCATATCTTCTCTTTTTCATGACCTGGCTTCCATCCTTTTCCTAGCTGTCTTTATCTTTCTCTCTCTCTTCCACTGTTCTCCTTCCTTCCATTGTCTTCATCTCACAAACATTTATAGATAAGAAAGTACAGTGATTTGAGAGAGAGGATATTTGTTGTCCTTTAAACATACTCTCTTATTTTTCCGAATGTTATTTTTTTATACATTAAAAACTTTTTTTTCTTGATAAGTTATTTCATTTTAAGAGTATTGGTTTGTTTCCGGTTAGTTCTACACGATATATTGAAAAACAAATGTGAAATTTATTTATGTGTACTATATTATAAAACATGAATAAAAACAGTGAAACTTTTGTGTCTAAAAAACTGTTGTTCATGGATTTATTATCTGTCACCACATTGTGCTGCAGATGTCATTACTCCCTATTGATTTGTAATTATATGAAAAAAATGGTCATGTGTTGAATCCTGGCAGTTCCTTTTTTAATATTCACCCTAACATGCTATAGCTGCACTGCAAAAAAAAAAATGAGCATCCTCTATGCTTTTTCTAAAACTTCATTTCCACTTTGATGACAAAATCATTACTTATGCCTGCAAAGTTGTTTGTTGAGCTCTGAATAGGAGGTGCTACAAAATTTGATCTGACTGCCCAAAAGATATTGTACACTAAAGTACGCACTAACCTTACTGCAGATTTTGAAACATAAATTATTGCTTCTTACTTTAGCGCTGAACACTATGAAGACCTTGTTATTTCTTTCTTATTTTAGTTGGTGCTTTTTTTTTCTTCTCTTTGTTTAGTTTCTCATGTATAATGGATCCAGATAGCAGGTTATTAAGAAGATTGTAGTGGGAATTGGAATAAAGTTGTTTAGTCTTTTCAAAAGTGGTATCTAGATTAAGGTTAATTTTGTACGCAATAAATTGTATCCTATGATAATAGCATATCAGCTATCTCTTTCATGAAATCCTTTCTTGCATGGTGGGAAAAATATTGAGTATGATTAATTGCAATATTAGGTTATTATCTATGTTAATTTTAGTTGAAAATCTTTGTACATCTCCAAGAGAAAGCGCTCATAGACATCATCAAGAATGTTTTCAAATGGGAGTAATGCCACATAGTAGTTCTCTGTGTACCGGTGTACTGAATGTCTGAAGCAATGAGATCAAGATCCAAAACTAGTCACGCTCACTAAGTTGAGGTCATATCATATGAAATAACGATCTGATATGAACACTATCAACGTAAAAGTCAATTTACACGTCAAAAAAGTGTAGATAAGATGTGGATACATTTTCACAAATAGACATAATTAAAAATGCTAGCAAATTATGCATGAATATACATTATTTGAATGTAAAGTTTGAGATCCTGTTTTCTCCGAAGCCACTTGGCATAAAGCTCTAAAAGTTCAAGGATATGTAAGTGAATACGAGACTCTGTTTTACACATGGACCAAATGGAGTCAATTTTTTTATTTAAATAAACAATTCAAAAGAAAATAATAATCATGCTTATTTATCTTTAAAACGATTGATTCGAATTGGAGGAATTGAATTGAAAGAAGAAAGTGGAATTTCCCTCTTCCTAAGGTCTGTTAAAAATCTTATCAAAACTTCAGTGAGAACACTGTTTGACATTGGCCTCGCTAGCACAGAAATAACGCCTGCATGCACTGAGCTACACTTTTCAAGAACAACTATGCTTAAAAATAATAATAAAATGTTCAGAGGTGCATAAAGACAGATGGGGGGGGGGGAAATACATAAATCGCCAGCAAGGAAGGAAAGCATTTTTTTTTTTTTCAAAACATCATAAATGCTAATGTGCTCAGAAAAAAAAAAATCAGTTATAGATTCTGATGAGGTGCTAAATCCACTCTAGATCCAGAATTGCCTCTTGCATTTTCTGTAGAATTTTAGTCGATACTTTATGAGCTTTCTAGCACACAGCCTCTTTTTAAAACTCCTTTTCTCTATTTGTTTTTTTAA
>JAWDGP010007240.1:240000-350000 GCA_033675545.1 Elysia crispata | reverse complement strand
CCAGCGTATTTTGAAAATTTAGGATCAAATACATGTACCCAAAAATATTCCGCGGCAAGCTCAATATAAGACATCAGCATAAAAATTATACATGTATTCTGTCCTTCCCATGTCTAGTTTAAGATCCTTCTCAACGTTAATTAGAAGCCTATGAATTCCTGTCAAAAGCGCAGAGTCTTGCAGGGATTTTGTTGCTGTGCATCTATTTTAATCTACATAATAAAGAAGGTTAGTATTGATCTAAATGTAGATTTGGAATTTACAAAACAAGCTAAGTACTCTAATTCTCACCGATCGTGATCTCCTTTACGAATAGAACTTCTCTCTTGTTTCTATGATAATGAAGCACAATCCGTCTTTAATAAAGGCAGCTAGTAGAAACTGTACCAAGTTAAAAAAAAAAAAAAATCGATCCACACGGCGGTAGTCTTGATCAATAGCTACTCTTGTATCTTCGCTATCAAAATATCTGTTGAGACGTTACACAGCCTGCTCTGAGGGTTTTATTTTTTCCTGTCTTTAGTTTCCCGTGGAAAACCCGGTAGTAAAACTTTGCCAAGTGCTTTCCACCTCTAATGGTTATTTTATTCAGAGGACTTTCTTCTTCTACAACACAGCACATGGGCTAAGGCCTGGGTCGTGCTTCTAGACTTTTAGTTTATGTAAGAATTTTGTTCATGTGAACTCTTGTTTTCTTATATCAGGGCCTGTATGCATGTTATTTTTACCGGCTAAGTTAAGTTAAGTTAAGTTAAGTTAAATTCAAATTAACTTAAGCAGGGGAAAGCTATGCAAGTTACCAAACTGACTTGATCGGATCTAAGTTGCTGGAGTATACAAAAGTAACCGATAAACATTCAATAGATAAGATTTGCGCATGTCAAAAAGTAAATTTCACTTTCGTTCACCTTCTGTTAGGCGAGATCTCGTAGATGTAGAACTTTCGTTTTCCTTTGTTTATCACCACTAAGACGAAGATCTTTCTCGATTGAACCAAGTCTGACAAAATGGAATTGGAAGGAAAACAAAGAAGAACGAATCTTTCTACCGCACAAATTTTGAAACTTTTACCATTGGTTCGGACAAACATAAAGACGATATGCGGGAGGCATCAAGGGGCAGCAGGATATCAAGAGATATCATTATCAAACAAAAGTAAGAAAGCAACATGGGAAAAGATCATGTTGGAAGTAAATGCAATCGACCCCCTCTCACCTCACAGGACAGCCGATGAGCTACGGAAGAAATGGAATGTAAGTAGATGAAACCTAGATTTAGTTCCAAATCTCTTTTTGTAATACTTGTAGGCCTTTAATCTAGATCTAGAATCTAGATCTATTTTATTTTTAAGTTTTAACTTTTATACCATAATTATACTCGATCTAGATCTAAACTTCTAGATCTTTATAGCTTAAAGTTGACATGCAGATTTAGATCTAGATGTACATGTAGTTAAGTTGAAGTCTAGAGGCTTTTCAACTCTAAGTAATACGTTATCGTTAATCCATAGTCAAACAGGAAAAGTGGACATTATGTTTGGACTTTAATGCTCTATTGATTACTAATAATACTATTGTTTTAACGTGTTACAAATAACACATATTTTGGAACCATTTGTAGCTCAAAAACTGATTCTGAAATGGCTTTATTCTTCTGCTATGAATAAAATCAGAAGAGCATCCATGTTCTTACCATTGCATTGAAATTGTATTTGTTAGTGAAATATAGCTGCATATATTTTTTTAATGCTTAACTTGCATGCGTTTATGTTGGCCTATATATTATTGGTGAATAAAGTTGCAATTTTTTTTTTTTTAATTCTTAACTAGTATATATATATATATATATATATATATATATATATATATATATATATATATATATATATATATATATATATTCTCAAGAGGTGGGCCCCTAGCAGATGGATCTATAATAAGCTGTCTTAAATAAAGTAGCAAATCTAAAAGCTTCCCTTTTTCTTTCTTTTTTTTTTTCTTAACATATGGCTCATGCATCTTCTTTGAACAAATCAAGCTGCTGGAATTTTATTCAATGCTGTCCTATTTTAGCCATATTTATAACTATAATTAAGTAAGCCTACATTTATCTTAATTTTTACAAAAATGTTTTTCAGGACTTGAGACACCACACAATCAAATACAGAACAAGGCTGGCTGTCACTGGCGGTGGACCCCCACCCAAAAAGCCAACATTTTATGATGAAGTCATGGATGTCATAGAAGAAAAGAAAACCCTTCTTTATGGTATACCAGGTAATCTTTTTTTTTTTTTCTGTGAAGCAAATTTCTTAAAAATCATATATATGTATCAACCAACACTATACCAGTGTAGGGTATATTTGATTATTTTCATGCATGTAAACTTCATGTTTAAGCATTTTATAACCAGCATCTTCATTCAAATGGTACGTTTATGTTTCCCAAAGCAATGTTGGGGTTTATCAACTATCTTATTGAACACAAACATTTTAGTTTTTTACCCCAAGTCGTAATAATTCATTAAATTCTTAACTTTATCTAAAGACTGTCTCTTGAGTGGCAAATTCAAATCAAGGAAGAATTAGATCTATATAAATTTAGACTCTACAGTACTGACGGATTAAAGAAAAAGTTTTTGTTTGTTCCCAATAACATCTCTTGCGTTTCAAAGCAAATTTCTCTCAGTTTGAATGTTTGCATAGAGAAATGGTTGTAACCCTGTCATCTTGTGTTTGTTTCTTTACCTCTCTATAAATTTGCTGATTATGAAATTCAAAATCCCAATTGTATTTTTTTTACCTTTCTATATACTATTTGATATGTATTTCCCAGACACAAATGACATCCCAAGTCTTGGGTGGCAGGAAGTGGTTGCCTCTTCGGTGATAATTCCAGGTAATCTTCCTTGGCAATTAAATAATTTCACATCACTTTATTCAATAAACATGTAAACACACACATATATATATATATATGTGCCAGGGACCATCAGTGAAACTGTGATATATATATATATATATATCACAGTTTCACTGATGGTCCCTGGCTTTACACCTTTAGGGTAAAAAAAAAAACTGTGAAAAAAACCTTTTCTTCATGCCTTTATGGTCTTATATAAGACTGTTGTTCACTTGAGATGGTAAACTGTTTAAAAAAAAAGGAAAAGTGCAGTGAGTGTAACCTTTTCCACATTTGAGTTGACTGGTAAGGGCTATCCAACAGGGCTTAGGTCACTGAAGGGTTATTTATATGTGGCTTAGTGGAGTTTTGTAGTAGCAAACTGCAACATTAAAATTTTAAGCTCTTTAATTGGAGAGCAGTGTCAAACAGATCCACTAACCGTTTAATCTGTGAAATTTTGGGGTTACTATGAAATGAGGGAGGAAAATTAAGTTTGACAATAAGCACTTATAAAATGGTACATTTTTTTAATTGAAGCATTTTTTTTTTTTTTTTTTTTAAACCCATAGTTTATCACTTTTGATTGACTAGTAGCAGTAACAAAGTAATGTAATGTTCAATTATTTTTTTTTTTCAAATTTACTCTGAATGAAAAGAGAGGTCATTGATCATGCAAATCACTGAGATTTTTCTTCGATATACATATTTATATAACTCAATCTATTTTTGACAACACAGTGACGCAATATTATTGCAATTAAAGCAAATCTAAGCACAATGTCAATCAAGCCAAAAAATCCCATTTTAAAAAGAAAGGAACAAACAAAATACATGTAGGTGTAAATTTCAGCGATAAAATAACAACATGAGTAATGATTTATTTGCCTTGTGAATGGCTAAAACCACATTTTCATTTCGGAAAACAACCATGACAAGTTGTAGGATAAAAAATATTCTTTCAACATGACACAGTGCAGTTATGCAAAGGTATGCGAAAATAATGTTTAATTTAATTTACAAATACTCTGGAAATTAACCAAAAGTTTGAGATTTTATACATTTTTCAGTTGTGTCACAAAAGCATGAGTTTGAAATAATTCATACTAATGGTTTTAATACACACTTGGAAACAGCTGTTTCCTAACATGCTCAATAATCAATATTAGTAACACTAATTACACAATGGAATCTGGATTAAGTAAAATGCCTTAGGAAAATTTATGCCTTAAGTCATTATTTTTTTTAAACAGTCCTTTATGTATTTTTTTTATGGATAATGTCTACCCTTGCCCAACCTTTCCCTTCATATGTATATCAATGTATCTGAGTTACTCAAACTTTTTAATTAAGGGAAGTCACTGCCTTCTGTTGCATGGTCTTGGAAAATTTCAGAGCTGTTATATTTGTTACATCAAGCAATTAAATGTTCAGATTTGAAAGATGACAAGGGACCCATATTAGGCATCAAATAATGAGACAAATAACGTAAACACTTTGGTATCAAAACTATTATAACATGTGTATTCATGTATTTATATAAGAAATAAGTGAAGTGTATTCATAAAGTCATGAATGCGCATAAATGGCAAGCACTTTCAATTGTTTAATGATGATATCAGTTTACTTTATTTTAAGACCCCTTTGAAGAGGATATAGCCATGGAACACGTTCTTCTTATGGCTTCCTCACCTCTGGCCATAGAACATGCAGAGGAGCCTCAAAATGCTGCCAATGCACAAGATGGCCAAAGTAAGATGGCAAATGACCTGCCACACAATGAGAAAGAGAATGGACCATCCCCAGGCCCGTCTAAAGTGTGCCATACACATAGGCTTACTAAACGCAAGCAAAAATCAAAGAAAAGTGTAACTGGGGATGAACCTTGGGAGGAATATTTGAGAGGGATGATATCCTTAAATAAAGTGAGAGAAAGAGTGGCATTATTAGAGGAAATCAAATTGAAGAAGGAAATTGAGAAACTGGACAGGGAGCTAGAAAAATAAAATATTCATTAAACAAGTTAGGTCATTTTTTACATTTCAATTTAGTTTTTTGAGTATAAATTAGGTAGGGGAAACCTAAAGATCATTTTTATTAATTTGTTGAGCTATACAATTTTGACTAGGACCTGTGGATTTGTACAATGATAAACCTTGTGTGCACCGCTTTCAATGATATCGAACGAATAGATCTATAGGCTTTGAAAATGTGTTTGCTTGAGTTACAAAATTAAAGATGGCTGCATCACCTTGGCAACAAAGACTCTTTCCTCATGAATTGTATGATATTAAACATAGCATATTTATAACCCATCATAATTCTAAATTTCTCTTAAGTTTTTCAAAGAAATGACATTAATTTTTTGAAGCTGATTATATTTTTTTAATTTTTAAAATAAACATAGTGTTTTGTAACAAATCATTTGGCTGAATTTTTGTTGTGTGAACTTGCTTGTTTCATGTGTTAAACATTTCATATGTTTTGAATGATCAATGTACCCACTGTAATTAGATTGTTATCAAATGTTGTACCAGGTTAACTTTGAAAAACTGAAAATATTTAAGGCATACATTGTGCTTCAGCAATCAATCATTCATTCAAGGGGTGGTGAAATGTGAGAAAAGAATGCTAAATATGCAAATTTTGTAATGGGATAAAACACATTCAGAATAAATAAATTATTCTTGGTATTCAAAAAACTGAAGAATGAAAAAAAAAGGGTTACAATGATACAAAGCACACACACACATACATCATTCAAATTGAAATTAAAAATGAGTACGGGCAATTTGTAGCCTTACAGCTTTACCAGCTGCTGTCCGCGCCCTCTCTCCATCATTTCTTGGATGTGCAGGGATGGCAGGAAGTTCCTCCAATGGGAGTGGGGCAGGTGGCTCTAAGCCCAGTAAAACAGCTTTATTGTGCAGGAGGCAGCAACAGTACACTATTCTACTGACAACCGCAGGCTCAACACGAAGCTCGGTGTGAAGGCAGTGCCACTTTCTTTTCAACACGCCAATGCACCTCTCTACGGTTACCCGTGTCAGTCGATGCGCTAAATATATTAAAGGCGTTTTGCTGGTGATCTACAGGGTCACCAAAAGGTGTCATCAGCCACTCTCTGAGAGGATAGCCACTGTCTCCCAAACCCTCAACCACAGGTGATCTCTGCTCCATCCCAGCAAAAAACTGAGACTCTCGTAACACCCTAGCATCATGAAAGCTGCCAGGGTGTCTGGCCACACAATCAATTATTAGGAGGTCAGCATTACAGACAATCTGGCAAAAAAAAAATTGAGCAGAATCTACAAAATACATATAACAAATGTTTTAATGAAAATACCATTCTATAAAATAAATCAAGTTTCTTTTTTTCTTTTTAAGTTTTGCGCATTATCAGACTGCAAAGAGATTGTTTATAAGGTGATTTATTCACTATCTGGCCCAAAAAAACTGAAGAGAATAAACTAAATTTAAAAAATTTTATTTTATGAAAATTTCATTCTATAAAATATATTTCTTTTTTCCCAAATTTTTGCGCAATATCAGACTGCAAAGAGTTTGTTTATCACATGATTTATTCACTATCTGGCCAAAAGTAATTGAGCAGAATAAACTAAATAAAACCAATTTTTTAATGAAAATATCACTCCATAAAATACCAGAACCAAGAGAATAAACTGATCCTTCGTGACCACTCATGCGTTGTCTGCTGTCGACCTACATTATTGACCAGACAGAAGAAGGCAGTAAAGGTAATTGTTTACTGTGGACTCGACTGCTGACCTCTTCTCTTCAGGCCAAAGTGTTGCCTATGGTCTAGAATAAATTCATTAGTCTAAAAATCTGGCCTGAAAGTTTTGAAAAAAACACTGTATTATCATAAACACTGTACGTAGTTCAATACATGTTCCCGTGGATATAGAGAAAATTGTCATTAGAACAGTGATCTTCAGTCTTTTCTAGCCCACCCCTACCCTACTACGGAGAAATACCATAATAAAACGCTAAATTGCACCTGCACCTTTTGCAAGACTAAAACTGAAATAAAAACCAAAACAACTGACTATTAAAAGCGAGATGTTGAGTGAACGAACAACTTGCTTCTGCTCCTTTGGTGAATATATTGAAGTATTGGTTCACCTCAACATGGTTATTGTAATGGTGTACAGTACCCATCTAGCCTGACGGAGGCTGAATACAGCAAGTTAGAACAATTTACACAGAGACAAAAGCCCCGAGATCACCGTTAGACTTCATTCAACCATAAGCCCGACTAGTTTTTTTCCTCAGGCACAGTTTTGCCGAGTGCGTCATTAAGTTCTAAATGTTATATTGTCCGGGCCCTTCCTTGCTGAAATAACAAATTAATCTTTTACACTGTGTGCAGCCATCGCTTTGTGAACACATCACCAAAAAACACACACACACAGGTCAAGTAGCTGAACAGGACAGGAGAAAATGTACGGTACCTAGCTTACTTTGTGTGTTTGTGAGAATTCTTTTAAAAATGATAATATAGACCGTAAGTGGGCAACAAGGGGAGTGTTTACAGAATTTCAACTTTCCTAATTGTCAGCAGTTTTCTATTAATAAAGTGTAGCCCACTAAAAATAGTGTAGTTAAAGTTAGAAGGGAATCGGTTAATCTAGTTCTGTAGTTTCCCAAACTATTTAAAGATCCTTTTATATGCTCGTTGCCGCAAAAGTGCTGACATTCATGTAATTTGTGTTTAGATGATAAAAGCCGGTAAAACAACCAATTTTTCACTGGGGGTTTTACATTAGTAAAAGTAATGTTCATTTTGGCTTTAATTTCATTTTATTTGTATGTCAAAATGAGTTTTCTAGAGATCTTTTTTTTTTGTTTTGTTTTTTTCATATTTTGCATTCCAGTACATGTAATGATTTTTGGGATTGGTTGATTGAAAAATCTCAGTTCATAATTGATTAAACAGTTACAAATACTAATACTGTATGCAAAAACAACAAAATATTTTGGTAAATACTTTATCTTGTGTGCCCAGCAATTCTGGAATGTGAAAGTGCTGAAAATCATAGTATGGCCATTATTACTGACAAGAATCTAAAGCTTCTTACGTTGGCTCTTAAAATGAGGTGATATAATAAACTTGAGCGTTTATTGTTGGGTACTTAATTTCAAACACGATGAACTATGCACCTTTGAGAAATCACACTGTGTAATGTTAAGAGGAAATGACTTCATGGCTTTATATTTAACCCAAAAATCTAGAAAAATTAACTAGCATAAATTAAATTTAAGTCCTGATTTGTTCTTTAAGTCAAGAATTCATAATCTTTGTTCCACAGTTGATAAAGAAAATATCAAAACAAAACAAACAGGACACCACAGTTTTAGGAGGAGAAGAAAGAGAATAATTTCCAAAGTTCATAAAGCATTTGAAAACATTTTTTTCAAATAATTTAGGATGGTCTTTAATGGCTTTTGTGCTTCAGTGTAATAAATAGCAAAATGTAAAAATGCCCATGTTAAATAAAGCCTGACAATAACAGAAGCTGTTACTTGATACAATCAAGAATATAATAATTATCTTAAATATTTTCCTCGACTAAAAATTGACTACTGATGATGTTGTTCTCAAAACAATACAAGGATAAAAAAGTACCTAAAAATATGTTTGATTATATAGATGTATCTAAAAATTATACCGGTAATCATTATGTTACAAAGACACAAGGGTTAAAACTTATGACAACAGTTATGTTCTCAAAGTTACTTATAGAGTCTAACCTTTTCACAAGAAAAATGATAGAGCTTTTTCTGTCAACAGCAAAAAGAAAAACTCGTTTTGAATGCTTTAAATGATATCAACCGCATCCAAACATAATAAAACTATTCCGAGTTGACACAATTACAATACAATCAGGGAATAAACTAGCTGAAACGGCCAGACTCAAAACTATAATGTTAATCCATATATACACAAAAACGTTCATATCATGTTCACCAATAGTTTGATATAGCAAATCAGGCCATGCATTCCGAGACGACTTTACATTAAAGACACATTCGTTCAATCAAAATGAATTGCATAATTGTGAGAAACTCCATTGTATAGCTAGTAATCTCCTACTATATAAAGGAATTCAGTGTAATGGTAATACTCATAGACAATTTAGAATATCCATAATACAGCTTTTAGACATTCTGTGTTTAAAAAATACAATTCACATTAGCATTTGGTTCAACATTCATTATGAGTGGTTAAATGCGATTTCACAAAGAGAAGCTACCTAGTTGGAAGTCATAAGTTCTACTTTTAGTTGTTAGCGTATGAAGCAAGAATGTCTCCAAGAATGCACATTGGTGTGAAATTTGAAGTAAAAAAGGGAAACAAAATATGCACATTTAAAATTTTACAAGATAACATTGTACTTTAGTGCTGCATAATTCTAAATGTGCCTGATTGTTGAACAAAACTCACAACTTTTAACAAAGTGTCATATCTCTTTGTGAAACTGCATTCCCTATATGATGATATAATTATTTATTTAAGAAACGACATTGTCCCCAAATGATAAGTTGGGAAATCAGTAATCTCGCACTGTGGTGATATTTATAAAAAGAATATCATAAGGCTTGTGTATAAAAAAAAATCACATTATATCACAGGTTTCTAAAAAGAGATTAAGAGAAAAAAAAAAACACACTGATGATAAAACGACAAGGACATGAGAAATAAGAGAAGAGCTATTATCCTCTCACTTTCAGACAGGTCCAAATTTACATTTAATTGACTCCCTCTTTCTCTCCATCCCCTGTGACTCTCCATAGCTCTTGTCTCCCAAGACTCACTATCTTTCCCTATTCCTTTCTTTTTCTCTCTTCCTCCTCTAAGACTCTCCATACCTCCGTCTCCTTACAATCATTAATTTTGTCTATTCCTCTCTCTTTCTAATTTTTAAAGAATTTTGTGATATGGGTTTTTTTTTTCTGTTGTTGGTCTTTTTTTCTCCTTCTTTTTTTTTGTATCAAATTTCATCTTCTCAAATCAGTTTTTATCCTGTATAACTTGCTGGAAAGTTAAAAAACAAACAAACATGAAAATTTTTCCTGCATTAGTTAGTCACAAGTGTGAAGCTCAACTAAAAATAAGTCCCAATTAATTTAAATGTCAATGTCAAAATATACAAAAAATACTTCAAGATGATGTGAATCAGATTGAACATAAAATTGATCATAACAGACATTTAAAAAAAAGGAATTAAAAAATTTGAGTATTTCATTGAGAAACAATCCTAATATGCCTGGCAGATGTGAGATCTTGTCTTTAACTTTACCAAATGTGGTCAATGCATAGGTATGTCCATATTCTTGAACTTGTTAAAGAGTAGTGAATAAATTGTTATGTCCACATTGTTGCAGTATTTCTTTGGTAGTCTGGATTCCTTAAGGTCATACATTGATTGACAAGATAAATACTTTCATTGCAAGTGAAAGCATATAAATACCTATAAATTTTAATGAGGTAGAATGCAGATAAAAGAATTAATCAAACATAGAAAGTTATCTAAAAAAATGTGTACCCGCTAACTTACATGTTACAATATTATCTGCCAATTGCCTATTGTAAGGTACTATCATAAATTGTGTTCATATTTTTCATTTTTTCTGTTCTGACAACAGTATTGACACTGTTTTATGTTTTTGCCATTTAAAATATGTGTGAAATATTTTTATGAAACACACGGCTAATGTTTGCAGCAGAAAGCAAATTCAACAGCGCATAATCGGAAAATTTCACATAACATCACAAACTTAAATAATATCATTTTCATACAAGCAAAACACTACTGCCAAAAAAATAGAATGTCAAGCCTTTGTTCCTCATATGTAATGACATGCAATAAGGCATCAAACTTCAATGAAGTAAGCAAGAAAATTTCTGTGCTCTAAAGATCAGAAGTTCTAGAATTGGAAAAGTATCATCCCAGTTAGATTCTCATTGAATATCTTTACAACAAAGGAGACAGCCTTAGAGGCTTGTAATTATTCATAATTACTGATGAGCGTTACATTTTTATAAACCCACCCCAGCATTACTCCTGTGAAATAACATCTCGGTTTAAGTTTTTTAGAAGACATGATACCTTAGAGGATCTTTCAGGTTTAGCTTTTCTATGGCCAAAAGTATGGCAGAAACATTTTTTCTTATTAGAGCAAGAATGTTTTCATTCCATTAGGTGCTAATTTTTTGTGGTTTTGGAGTTCATTGTGACAAAAAGTAATGCTTTGATTCTTTGTTTATAAGTGAGAGAGGAAAACAGATGAGTTTGGCGAATTTGAGATTTTGAGGGATTCATGTTTAACCTGTATGAGATACATGTAGAGAATTGTGGGTAATGATACAACTATGTTATGTATAAAAATCTACTAAAAAGTGAATTCTAAAACTTTCTTTAGGCCTCAAGGTGGCTGTACAGATCTCTGACATATTCAATGTACTAAAACAGCGGAGATGACAATAAATTTGATAAACATCAGTCACTGGCAACAAAAGACACTTTAATCCTAAGACTTATCATGAGACAGTTTTTCTTTCCATGGTTTTGTCACTTTGATGTCCTGTAAGGAGAGATGATCAAAGTCCTCTCGAGTGTAAGGCTCAGGTAGGACATAGTCAAACACCACAGGATCATGCACTGGTCTATAATTACAGTTGCAAGTTGCACAGTTGATGTACGTCCTTGTGCCATCTGTGTGTATACCATATGCTGTGATGGGAGGACAAAGTGGTATGAATGCAGAATATGTGGGAGTGTGCCTATATAAAAGATACATGTTTAAGGATATGATCTTAAATTGTTTATGAGACCAATTTATTAAGAATAATGTCAAAGTGAATCCTTTCAAGCTTTTGTTCGATTCGCATTTAACAATGTTTGGTTAAATTAGGACAAAAAAAAATAATATATTTACACCGCTCTATGTATTCATTGAAAGCCATATTTGCTTGATCAATCTTTGAGGCATAACAAAAATTTTTATCTTCAATAAGCTGATATACAATATAATTTTTTTCTCAATTGCTGAAAGAATTAATTTATATTTCAATACTAAAATCTGCTCCAGGTTTGCAAATGGAGGGCAGGGAGATCCTTGATTTGAGTTTCTCTACATGTATCAGGCTGAACTTACCTTCGTGTATATGCCCTGAAATCACATATTTTGGTTTGATACGCTTTGTTACAGAGTTTAAAAGCTCAACGCAGCCAACATGTTTCTTCCTTATGATGAAGTCTCCAAAGCCTGAAAAATAAATCATGCATCAATGAGTTGATACATGTATACATATTTTATTGTTCTTAATTGTTTGGCAGTTTTAAAAAGTTTCCATGTAATAACTTTGTCTTTGAGGGATGCATACTGTGTGGCTACCTTGTTTATCATCGTTTTTCTCCAAGAGAATTTAACATAAGTTCTCTTCAAAAAAAAAAAAAAAGAAGAAGTAGAAAATATGCAAAATTAAAAGTATTTCATAGAACTTTTTATTTCTTATAGAAATGTTATCATACAGTTCAAGCAAACAGGTTTATCCAATAAAATTGACAGGTATAAGCTTATTCAAGAACAATAGTAGTCTTCCATTCCCTTATTTCTATTTCTCCTGCATATTCATTTTATTATATCTCATGTGCAAAATTATGCAAAATTTTAAGAGTAAGACTTAGGCAATATGGCCCTAATTTTAACAGCAATGCAGTCTGCTTAAAAGAATAATATAAAAACTAATTTTTGTATCCAATTATTAAAAACTTGGTATATCGCAATATAATTAATATACAATGAATTTGACTGAAAAAAGAGAAACTTGAAGAAAGTACAGCTTAATGGGAAGGCTAGGCAAGGAGAATTTTGCCAGTTTTATCCTTTGTGAATAGTATTTGATTGTGTGCTAAAACTGGCTGGAATAACATTAGAATAGATATATTCCTAAACAAAATTTTTTAGATCTACTTTGCTTGAAGTGAGCTTGTTAACAGCTACAAATAAAATTAGATCCCTTTGTTTTGAAACAGCTGTAAAAAGTAAAAATCAGTTATTTATTTTAAACATTAAATTCCTTCAACTTCACCTAATGCTGGTCCATGTGACAGCAGAATGTCTATACCAGCCGGGCACTGGTTGTATCTCCTCAAGAGTTCGGCACCTCTAGTCAGGCCAAAGCCAAAGAGTCCATACTGAGGCAGCCTGTTTGAAAAAAAAATTGATAACTTAACTAGTGTTATTGTTACATGTACATTGTGGTTTCACTCGTTTCAAGTCCTGAGGCACAGTTGAGCAGTTACATTTATTAACATTATGGAAAAATATGGAGATTTATTATTAAATATTACGTTTTGTCCCATAAGAATTTTTTCTCTTCCAAGTGAATGAATTGTGCAGCAGTCTTTCTAGAGTTGTCATAGAAACCAGTCATTTAATCTGGATTCTAAAGATACATCCATTACACTCAGTAATTTAGTTTAAGCCGATGACTTCCGAGTCAGTTTCAAGTGTAGATGCCAATTCATCAATTTGAAAACTGAAGCACCAAATGTCGTCATACCATGGCATGCCATATATTTTGATGCCACAGATTTCCACCATCTCATCTATGAGTATCAAGGCTTCACTGACCAGGCTTTTCACCTCTTGCAACGATTCCTGCAGGAAAAGTGAAATGGAAATGTTCAAAATATTACATTTTTAAAGTCTGCGTCTCAAGGAGTCATTGATTCAGGTGAGATTTGTTACTCTGGATTTTTCTTAATTCTTTTGTTCACGGGAGAAAGAGCTGACAATTTAAATTCACAGAGGATATATTTTCTCCACCACATTTGCTTAAGGAGCTGAAAAGTTATTTTTTTTCTCCACCTTTCCAAAAAAAGATCAGCTTAGCTATTTTATGATCAGTTGTTTTTTTTTTTTGTGTTGCTTTTTTTTTGCGCACCTCAGCACCATAATCCAGCTTCTTTCTCATAGTTTATGATGTTTCTCTTCCGAAATTTATAACCTCTACCCTTTCTACATAATATCTGTATTTGAAAATAAAAAAAAAACAAAGGCAACCTCTTAACAAAAAATACATAATAAAATAGAAAAAAATTGAATGCCATTATTATGACCTAAGATGCATAAGATATGTTGAGATATCCTAAATTATACTTTTTTAAATTTTGTTTATGTTTGTTCTTAACAACTCTATCACAAATTATTGCTGAGAGATGCAGCACTTGAGACTGATAAAGAAAAAAACAGCTTTATTAAAAAATGGCCTATTCAATCCACCAGAAGCTCTCTCGATCACTATCTGATCAAGCAAACTCTTATGAGAGAGACTGATGCTGTGGACTGCTTGAAATAACAGTGGTCAAAGAAAAGCACCTCAACATTTGTCTCCTTAACAACTGGAGGCAGACCCAAATGACTCCTGATCTTTCTGTAGTTACGACCTAATCCGCGAGGATCCAGATCTAACTCGTGGTTTCCCGGAATAGCCAGCTTTACTTTGTGTGGCAGCTTCTCTAAAAAAAAAAAAGCAACAGTATTTATATACAGTACACCTTGGACTCAACGGACTAATTCGGTTATTTTTCAAAGTTCGTTGGAGCCTAGACATAAGAGACCAAAAGGGAAGTAACCAACCAAAGTGAAATTACCACATAATTATCTCCCTTGTTTTATCAGCTGAACACTTTGTAAAGTCATTCTTCATTCTTTCCACCATTGCCCAAGTTACCGCCTCTTTGGCTCTTAGATCCTGCATCATGATCTCCCCGTGCACTGGCTGCCGATCCCTGCCTCCTTCCCCCTCTCTTTTTACTATCTTCTCCCTGCATGTCAAAAGTGACCTTGCTCTCCTCTAACCCTAGTATTGTAGCCTATACCCTAAGTGCTCAACACCCATGCACTTCAAGCCTACTGGGGATCTTTTGATTGAATTTCTACTACATAGTTTCTAAGTAGAAAAGGATTATATACAGGATTTGCCAATACTTGTAGTTCGTATAACCCGAGGATGGGTCTGAGATTAGTTTGTTTGATGCAAAATATTTTAAAAGTCGAAGAAGAAAAATAAAAACCGGGAATTTTTCTCTGTTCTTTGAATGAAAGATGTTCTTTGAATCCGAATTCGTTGGATTCAAGGTGTACTGAATATGGAGAATTAGAGGCACAAAAAGAAAGTCTGTGAAGAGCAAAATAAGGTGGTACAATTCATGTCTTCACAAAGGTTGAATTACATTGTTCCTGTTAACCCACCTAGAGCAAGAGAAGCTACAGTAGAGAAGACACTTAAGAAGATCTAGTTTGGCAAAAAAGAAAATATAAACATTTATAGACCATCTTCAAGAAACTGCAATTCTATTCTTTAAATCTAATTTTCAAAAAAAAAAAAAAGATACATCACTAAGGAATGAAATGAAAAGAATATTCATATACCGATAATTTCCTATCAAAACTTCGTTTTTAAAGACAGTTATGTTGTCTGCAACAAAATATTTTTACGAGTTGTAATCAACATTGAAATACATGGTCCAGAATCTACATTTAATGATTTCAATAACTGAAAATGGCTCATTCAAAATTGATTGAAAAACATAATATTTCAGGTTCATCAAAAAGTTGCAAATGAGATATGAAAAACATAAACAGCTCATTTCTTTTTTTTTTAACCCAATCTGTAATACCCTTGTAGAACTTTGGATTTAAAGATCAACACTAATTTGACCATATAAATTGAATCAAAGAGTTAATTAATTAATTCCAAGCATTTTATTGGAAAAATTGTGCAAGCACAAAACACAATGAGTGAACAGACCTAAGGGCTTACCAAGAAACTTATTGAATGCTACGTATTCATCAACATCGCTGTACATGGTGAAGTCGCCGGCATGTAGGAGAACATCTCCGTCGGGAACACGAGTGGTGAAGTCTCCTTCCTCAACTCGTCCATGGGTATCAGACATACATACAAACCTATTGCCAAAAACACATTTAGATACATATATTCTGTTCAAGTTATGCAAAGAAAGCAAAGCTGAGAAACATAATAAAAATTAAATTTGTGTGAAAAATAATGCGTTCTTTTTGTTTTATTTAAAAGATAAAGATGATTAACCATTCTGTTGGGTACCAGATACTAGATACCAGATAAGCATCTCTTTGCCTCAGATATCACAAAAGTTGTCAGATTCTGCTCTGACACTAACAGTCATTGTGTCAAAGTTGAGCAGTGAATTCAATTCTTTCTATGAGAGCACTATTTCACAACATTTATGGATTAGGATTTAAAATCCTCCATCAACTTTTGCTTAATATGTAGAACTTTTTCATCGCACATAATAAAATTTTGACAAAAATATAACATCTCTACTGAACACTAATGTAATACTTAGAAAAATACATTACTTAAAATATTTAATAATATATGATTGATATGGAAATTGACATATCTACTTCATTTGAATAAATATATTTACACCCACCGGAGAGTATTTTTCTTAGTTTCTGGATCTGAAAGAGCTTTTGGTTTGAGAACTCTGGCATTTGGAAACTCCTTCTTGTATCTTTCTTCCCAAGCATCATTTGGGTATGTGGTGTCGATGTCAACTTTTATGTTAATACCTTGAGGTCCCTCTTTAAGCTCTTCGGGTAGTTCATGTGACACAGAACATGATGGCTCTTGATATAATTGAGATGGGTGTGATTCTGTGCTGGCTTGTCTCCCATTTTGTGTAATCTCTGAGCCTGGAGTTCCTGAGCTATGAGCAGCTGCGGCCATGATGATATTCAACAATGTTTCAATATTAGCATGCCTTTGTAATCTGTAATCATTTTAAAAAAATGATTTTAATATAGTTCTATTCAAATTCAGAAAATTAATAGTAAATAGTTGTTTTTAGCGTAACACTTTATGTTATGTCGACCTCACTGGAAAGACACTTCCTATCGTTAATCTGACTGCTAAGACTAGTAGAGTCCCTGCATGAGAAGTGGTCTGGAGGAACACAAGAAAGCTGAGACATAACGGCACACACCACAAAGCTGAATGACTTTTGGATAATTTATACCATTATTATCCTGATCTTAATTATTGGTGTCTTTAACCGTCTTCTATACATTCATTCTAATGTTCACAATATTCACTTCTTACATTTAAGCAGACTGCAGTATATAGCTCCTAAATATCAGGGTGAATTAAATTAGAAAAATCATGGAAACACATCTTCAAACTTGAAAAGGAAGAACTCATCACTAATGCCCTTTGGTCGGTGTTAAGTTCAACATACATGTATATGAAATAGTGTTAAAAATTTATCCTCAATGACTGTTTCACTTTTTAAAAAATATGTAAAAATGTCGTCTCCTGTCATAAGATAAAGTTTATGCCAGATTCATGTTCTTACTACATTGCACCATAACTCTATTAATGTAATGAAAACAAGAAAAAAAAATATTTATTTTTGTATCTCATAAATATGGATTTTAAAAAAATTATATGATTGATTGGTTTGGAGTAAAACTTAAGTCTAATTACTGGTGTTGGGAGAGAGGGAAATCCCTGTTTCGTCCTGTGGTTAACCTCAGGACCAGATCAGCTTACAGGCTGTGCCATCCCGACTTAAAAACTAAACTGCCTCGTTCAAACAGCTATGGGTGATGTTGGATATAGACTAGAGTCTTTGGCACACATTTAATTTACATGATAGTTTCTTTAAAAGTCTATGCGACTGAGTGTTCACTTGGGATTGTAATAATAAGAAGAAGAATAACAACAACAATAATAATAATAATAATAATAATAACAATTTATAACAATAATATGAAGAAGAGGAGGAGGAGGAGGAGGAATAAGAAGAAGGAGAAGAAGAAGAAGAAGAATTGACTTACAAATCTCATTTATTAGGTATAGATCTAATATATTTGCTATCATAGATCTAATAAAGGTCTAGATAATTGCATATGGAAAATGTCTGGTTTAATCGTGTTAAAGCAGCTCAACTAATCACCGTACCAATAAATTGTAAGGCAGCCAAATGATCTAGATCTATATAGATTACTTCAACTTGGGAGAAATACATCTTTAAAGTATGAATTTCTGACTCTCAGAAATAAATGTGTGCATTTCTCAGCTTGTTTTTTTTTTTTTTTTTTAGACCTGAAATAGGTAGCTAAAGTACTATGTAAAATTGTTTTAAAGGAATCTTCCAAATTAATTTTGATAATTAACAGTGTAAATAGTAGGCCTTATACTTGATTCTATTTCTAATGAGGAAAGAAATACCGAAATTTATTACCCCGGTATGACTAGTTTTCTATTTTCGGTTCGTGGACGAATCTATAACAATTATGCCAGTTTCGAGGTGAGAAGGAAAGGCATAGATAAGCTTGTAAGGAAAATAATAAGATTACCAGTTATTTCGTTTTTTCATAAGGATCCAAATATTAAGCAAGAGGGTATGAGAGATATCCTGGTGTTCAACAGGTTAACTTCTGTCTTTTGATTACATGCGAGACGGGCATGTGAACAGAGAAGCGTCTATGGGTCCATATGTCTGAACCAAGCTTACCCGGTAGGTAATTTGCCCATGAGCCATGCACACAGAACAAGAAATGTACCCAGAAAGGTTAAAGTATTCGGTCTTTCAATACGTGCCTTTTTAACGACTTTATATAAACTTGACCTTAGCGCTGATATCATAAAATATTTCAGACTCCCATGTTATTTTAGATATTGATTTTTATATCATTCTAGATAGGCTTTTTCTGTTCTAGTTCATTCCTTCTGTATCCTATGTGATTCTTCTTATACCTTTTTCTGATTGGATTCCACGGTTTCAGCAGATATGTAATGCTGGATAAGATGGCTTGCTGCTGCTATAGATTAAGCAATTTTTTGTTTTCAATAAATTATTCGATACACAGTTGCGTATTTTATTTTATTTCTTTGCAATTTCCCTGGCATTCCACACCCTGATAACTCCCTCTTCAGTTTCTTCCTCTAACCGATTGTAAAGTAAGGGCCCGTTAGCCTCGTCTGCGAAACCTCTAAATTTTAAGCGTTATCTGGTCATACTCATAGAATTTAGAAGAATATGTCCATGGCCAACATAAAGCTGATACATGTATTGTGGGCAGAATTCTATGATGTCGAGTGGACTGGCTACACTTGTTTTACTTCAAAACATTATGCGTGTGGATTATGCAGAACCGTAGAATGTGAGCCTCAAACCCAACATTGTTAAATAGTAGTAACGTTTGCTCTACCATTGACTGCGGCTGGTATCGATCTTTAACAAATCACCAGCTGTGAAAAGAGAGGGATTTCTTAAAGATAGTATTTGCCGTTGCTTGCGTTCGTTACACAAAACCGTTTGCAAGAGAGGCTTTAGTCTACGTGGGCTTTCTAACATATATGTAGTATCTATTTTCAAAATTGATGGCTGCCAAGGAAACTTCTGATTTTGAAAGTTGACACCTAGAGCTAACCAACTTGCGTGATCTCTCTTTCTTTGTTATAAACGAGGAGAAAAAGAAGAGCGGTGTCCAATACTAGACTGTCTATGTAAGTTAGATTGTAAGTTATTGTTCATCGTTCCTCCACAGCAGCAGTATTCGCACTGTTACAATAATTAAAAAAAAAACAAAAAAACAATTATATTTTAGATCAAAGACCCGGGCAATTTTGTCTTTGAGCGTCGTGTGCTGTGAGTAAAACTTGATACATGTTATCTTCTTTATGGAACATTTGTGGGCGGAGCAAAGGTGATTAAGGTCCCAGTCCTAGGGTTCTAACAGAGCAGACAGCAAATTCTTTCTCTCTAAAATGAGGAGAAACATAGATACGATGAAGAGGGAGAGAGACAAACAAACAGAGAGTCGCACAGACCCACACAGAGGGGTCGAGGCCGACAGACAAGGACGACGTAGATGGTGAGTTGTGAACACCATAGTTCAATAACCTTCTTCAGCAAAAGCGGTTGTTGAATTTTAAGACTCAAAAAAAAAATAAAAATTTTTTTGCAGAAAATACTTTTGGATGATTGCAGATTTTATGGGGAAAAATGCGACTTTTCAGAAATGATAAATATAACTGAAACGTATTACTCTATATCATCCTTACTCCTTTTTCACCCGTTATCCCGCTGCCAAGGATACAATTAAATCAAGAGTGCTGTACAAGTGGCATCATCTATGTTACTAATTTAATTACTGTACTATAATAATAATAATAATAATAATAATGATGATGATGATGATAATAAGAATAATATAAAAATTATACATGTGCATTTAACTGACTTATTATTATCAGTCGAAAATGTTCTGATCAAAAGCACTAGCATTAAATTTTAAAATTTGTGAAACATAAAATTAATAAAAGTTGTCAAAAGACTTCAAAGCACTGTACATCATATCGTTCTTAACTAAATGGTGTACAGGTTAACCGTTCTCTCACTTTAGATCATTTTCCCCACTTAAAAAAAAAAAAAAACTTTTGGGTTAGTTTTGGAGATGAAAAAATTCCGGATAAAGTTCAGATCAAAATTGTTCAAATTACTTTTTTTTTTAATGTCAATTACGGAGTGAAATGTTTTATTAAAAAAAATATGAACTTTGTGTAGTGAATCCTGCACTTTCAAAAGCATTGAAGCCAATGCCAGTGTTCATTGGTGCAAAACTATGTTGGACACACAAAAAGGAAAAACCAAATTCCACAAGATATAATACTTTGTACATCTTCTAAAGGTTTCGACAGAGTTCATGAATTTTAACTATATGGCATAACACTTCGAGAAATCACTTTGTACATGTATCTAGTATCTTTCTCATATAAAAAGTGTGATTCTATAAATACATACCACCAATAGTCAGTTGTTTCTTAATCAATCTCTCACAAAAGTTTTTTCGTTGAACCCAAAGACGCATTTATATAGAGAGAAAATTGTACTACTTTCCTTTCAGTTTCATAATTAACCCATAGCAGTTGGGTCTCCTAAAGGCAGACAGAGAATCAGATTTAGAAGGACAAACATTTTTAAAAATTTAAGAAAAACGCAGGACAAACATAATTATGTATGTGTGTATATATATATCGAAAGAGAGAGAGAGAGAGAGAGAGAGAGAGAGAGAGAGAAAGAGAAAGAGAGAGAGAGAGGAGAGAGGGAGAGGAAAAGATCCAAATACAAAGCAAAAACACCACACTTTGAGGATAACTTGGTGATCATAAAGGATCCAAAAGGACCATGTGTGTTTATAAATAGTATAATACAAGGTCTGAAAGAAATAGGCACACAACTTTAGAATTACGGGACAAAAAAGAAGTAACAAAACTATTAATTATCAATTCAACATTTAAACGTTTCACTTTGTAAGCTTTGCCAGTATGATTAGAGAGAAAGAGGACATTGGAGAAAATTTTAACACAAAGTACACACTGTATTTGTTTCTTCTTTTATCTCTCATTTACCATGCATGCTAAGAAAACATGAAAAGATACAGAGACTCAAACTCATTGTTGCATCAATTGTAGAGTATTCTTTATTCAAGAAGCTGCAACATTTTAAAATCACTTCCGTGTCTAAGTGACATTCATGATGGATTCATTTAGACTCTCAAACTTTTCTATGTGTCTTTAAATTCTATGCTCTCGTGAAATCCTCACAGCACAACTTTGGTCACTCAGTTCATTTTATGATATACACAGTATACAATCAACTCTTTCACGTAAGCATAAAACATAACAATAAATGAATCATCAGAATACATAAAAAATATAACATCTTCAATATGATCCTCTCAACTCACACTCTGATACGTAAATCTAATGGAAAAGCCATAGCCATTCTATTGAGTCTTTAGAAATTACTGTTATTTTCTCTATTCCATAGCATGTTTGATATTGAAACACATTGCCCTGAACTTACACTCGAGAGCATGGCTTTTACTATTTCTTTTATTTCACTGTTGCTTGCAGTATTAATTCACAGGCAACAACATAAGCTTCCTCATAAACACACCTGTGTTTTTAAATAGAAATTCAGCAGGAATTTCCTTTATTACCAATGCCCAAAGTGATTTTTGAACATTAAAACATTGAAATGTTCACAAAACTCTCATTAAACACGACCAATTTAGCAGCATCCAGATCCTTCCCCTCCTCCTTCCTTTTTTTTTCCAAAAAAAAAAAAAAATTAATAATTTTTTTAATAAATTGAAAAAAAAAATATTCTCAATCTCCACAACATCTTCAGATAAAATTCACTTCCTAGCCTGTGAAAATATTGGAAACTAATGTATTTGAAGTGATTTATTCATTTACTAAAATAGGAGGAAAAATTAATTCTTTAATATTACCAGTTCAGGATAAAGTGATTTCTAAGCCTCCTGCATATTAACTCTAATATTAAAGGAGCAAAGAACCATCCAGGAGTTTTAATGTCAGAGACTAACTTCAAGATAAAGTATGTGTATTTCAAAAACTTAGTCATGGTATCGTTTGTAGCAAGTGCTCACACTTGCTTTATTATGAGAATCAGACTTTTTTCCCCAGCTGTCAAAGATCCTTGCAAACATTGATCAAAAAGTTTGTAAACCAACCAAGAGGTGCAGCATCTTACAGTAATTCTTGTTACTTGAACTATCATGATAATGAGTAATTGAAAAGGATTTTACAAAATTACCGAACTCATTTGTATGATCCCAATTGTGAGCTACAAATATCTGGGCAAGAGCAATCTGAGATTGAGAGGCACTCAGGACACTACATGTATAATGTTGTAGACGAGAGAAACATGTCTTAATCCAACAGTTTATGAAATCAGTGGGCAGACTGCTGTATTAAGTAACCCTCAAACAATAAGTACAGGAACAACTTTATGCCATTAGTTGGGACAAAAAAGAAGGAGGAAAACATTTTTCAAAACAAAAACATCAGCATACTTGATATTCAGACACCCAACCTCCTCAAAGACTACTTTAAAAAATTACAAAAAAAAAAAAAAAAAGAACAACAAAGTAAAGAATAAGAAATGTAAACGGAAGAGGCTGAAGAATAAACTTTAGTTTTGCTAATTTATATACAACTTTCACAAAGAATATATTTTGTGTTGAAGTTTTGCATTACTTCAATATGTAGAATATTTAAAATTCAATTTACCATCTAATTTTCTCTGTAAAGACTAGCATATTGGCAATAACTTAGCACTGTAAACGAAGTGTATTGAACCACCCAGTGATAGCTTAGGAAAAACAGAAACATGGATCTAGGTCTGGCCTGTCTGATTAATCTGAAAGCAGATCGACGTACAATGATATAACTATCTTGAAGCATCTGATTACAGTTACCACAAAATTTCAAATGTTTGCTGCAAACTTAACATTTTAAGTCACAACTGCTTTTTTTTTAAATACTTAATGCAGTGAAAAATCAATTCTGAAAATGTTTCATGATAAAAATTTAATTAAAAAATTGAAAAGGCCATTAGCAACAGCATAAACAATGCAAATTTTCAAAAAATATGAAGCAAATATAGTTTGCTAGAATATAGAATCCTCTAACAGTAAATAACTTGTGAGGTAAAACAAAATGTTTAATTAAGTCTTAAGAAAGCAAAAGGTGTAAGAAGAAAAATTCAAAAGGATTCCTTTGTTTATGCTTAAATAAAGGAAAATATTTCTCAATTTTAAACCTCCACCCTCAACTGACAATTAAAAAAAAAAAAAACTAAAAAAAAAAAAAAAAAATGCAAAAAACAAGGAAGCTTCACATCTCTAGAATATACATGTGAGAGTGGTTATATTTTACATTAAGATCCCAACACCCAATAGACTATGACTGTTTACAAAGACCCAGTAGACTAAGGAGGTCTCGTACAGAACAGTCACTGTGTGACACACTGGACAAAGTCAACTACAGTAGTGTGTCTTTGCTTGCTCATTCAGTCTTAAAATCTATATAATATATATAGAAGGTTAAAAGTTGGAAACGTATGAGTTGAATAATTTTCTGTTTCACTAATGGTGTTTGATTTGAACACATAGACAATGAAGCTCACAACTGTTCTTCAAGATTTTCCTGGCTTGTTCGGGAATGTAAATCATATTGAAGACACATGACACACTTGCACAAAATCTAGTAAAAACAATTTTCTAACAACTGCTGCATTTTATCTAAATCAAAGCTATAGCGACCAAATAAAAAATGTCCCTGTTAACATTAGCATAAATTCCAACAGATTGATGTCCAATAAAAATTGATAATATAGGGGCCTACTGAAAATTACAAAAAGACAAGCCTGTAATCCATTGCTTTTATGGGACCTGTAATTTTAAAGTAAAAGTCAAAATTCAATGACGAAACCACACAAAAAGTTTAGGAAACTAAACAAGACAAAGCGTGTAAAAACAATTCTTTACCCTTCTAGAGGAAGATTAAGGAGCATCACAATGGTGCACTCACACACACACACACATACATACATAATATAATATTTTACAAATTGTAATGGCAAAACATTTATTTTGATAAATAACAGGGCATGGTGAAAATGTATTAACTGAAACTAACAATTAAAATGCCTAATGGGCTGTAAAGCTGATTGCTACCAGTACTACCAGTGAACTGACCATATTTTCACCTACAGCTCAGTCCAACCAGTAAAATAAAATAAAAAAGTTTGCATGTGTTTCTAACATCAGACCAATGTAAATCCATTTATGTCAACAAGTTCTTTTTTCATACATATACACTCTTTCATCCCCTCTCTTTGAAGTTGACTTCATGAAATTGTTACGGTTTTTTACTTTCTCCCATTTAAAGAGAAGAGGCACCAAACATGCATCTAATAAAAGATTCCATTATCAACATCAGCTTAATGTCTTCACTTCATCCACCCTATGAAAATACAATTTCATGTCAAACTCAAAGTACAAGATTCTAGATGCATGGTGGTCTTGGTAATACTTAAAAAAAAAAGGTTTTAGAAAATAATTCAAAGAAAAAAGAATTGCAAGAAAAAAGCGCATATATACCTAGATCTAGATGTCTTGATAAAAATGAAAAGGAATTAGTATGATAATGAATTTACCTTGCAAATAAAATCAACACTAAAGAAAAGGTGGAAAGAAATGCAGAGGGCAGGGGGAAATAAGTTAATTTTTGTCTTTCTCACAACCGAGAGTAAGACTTTGTTGAGGTGGTGAAGAAACTCCGCAGCACAAGGATCTGACCAATACCAATCAGCACAACAAGGACTGACTCTCCCACAGACCAGTAAAGCACACGTTCATTGAGATCCTCTGCAAAACCACGCCCTTGTGCTTCTCGTAAACGATGGTGTGTCTGGTGGTCCACAACTTTATTCAGGCTTTCAAAAACATTCACACTTGATGTCTCCATCTGAAACAGAGCAGAAAAAATAATCAGTGCTGAAGGTATCAAAAGTTGAGACTTATTTGATCACTGGTGTATAATGCCTTTCACTCCCAGAGCTGTGACAGTTAAAAATAATGAGCAGATTACAGATCATGCTTGGAGCTAAAAAAACAAACCAATTCTCACTAAAAAATATTGATTATGAAGATATGATTGGTGCTGTGAGTGTGAAAGGTGAGTTTAAAAAATGTAAGTAAGAGAGTAGCTTTTTCTTTTTCAAAGAACATGATAAGCACTGTCATTGATTACTAGTGTAAATGCATTTTTGCAATACTTTCAGTTTTATTTCTTCTCATGAAAAAATTAGAAATTAATTAATGAGATGTAAGAGAGTTGCTGTAAATAGCAATCACCCCTCAACAAATGGACCCCATATGATTTGAAATTCATTTACTGTAAGAGAGCAGCCTATCTTTTTTTTTTTCAGAAACAAGACAAGTAGCTTTTTTTTGGATTAAAAGTGTCAATGTGATTTGGACATATTTTCAACATAAAATAACGCGGCTCAATTCTTTATTTTTAAGACTATTTCAATTACATTTACTATAGAAGTCTTGTTTACAATCTTTATGCTATAACAAAGCTAACATAATTGACACATTTTCTTCAATCGGTCACCTGTAACTTAGGTATTTAAAAAAATACATCAAGTTTGTTCCTAAATTTGATACTTAAGGTGTTAAGCCCAGAAAGGGTTGGCTCTATAATTAGGCACATTCTAATAGATGCCCACATGCTTGGATAAATGCCACCAGCTACATCAGTCACTGCATATGTAGGTTGTAAACCTAAGTACTTTATAATTTCATTCTGTTTAGAAAAGTCAGGTACAAAAATGTGTCTTTGAAGATGTTTGTAATCACCAGTTGAACGCTTGAAAGGATATAATCATGCTCACTAAAAGGTTTAATAAAGCATATAGCTATATTTACAGATACAGTTTCATGTTTCAGAGCCCTACCTGATACTTAAAAATAAACATCTTTATTTAAAAGATTTTGATGAAGCACAAAACCCAGAGCGACATATCTGCCTTTTACATGAGCATCAGGAATAGAAATAAAAAGAAAATGGCCTTTTCATGAATTTAATCTATATTACATGACACTTGCAGATCAATTTCCTGAGAAAGATGCAGAACTGACTTGAGAGATTGACAAAATAACTCACTAAGGTCATGGCTGTATGGTGAGAGCCCATCTCTTCCACAGCAGGCTTGTCGTCACCAACCTCCAGGTCAAAGTAGACAACTTTGTGAGTGAAGGTGGAAAACTCATTGGAGAAGCAGAATGTGTGGATGCCCTGGTATTGTGCAGTCCATGTGAAAGAGTCATACTGCTTCTTAATATCTTTGTATAACACCTGAAACAGCAAGAAATCAAACAGAACTATAGACGTAACTTAAACTAAGTAAAAGAAAAGATTGAGTTAGAGCATAAATAAAAAAAAATATATATATAAGAAAGGTTTTAACAAATCTCAAATCCCAACTGACTATTTTTAGTCTATCTATATGCCAAGACATTAAGAATATATTTTAGGGCAGTTATATTATAAATGCTTTCTTTGATTTCTGCATCAACCACTGCTTTACCCAGCGTTTGACTGCTCCAAGTCCATATCACTAAAACTGAAATAAACCATGTATTTCTACATTTTATGCATGGGTCCCAACCTATTCTGAAGTATGGACTGCTACAGCTATATAATTAGATTTGTAGTCATTCCAGATTCAACCCGGCCTTTTCTAAAATACACTGGAACTTGTGGAAGGTCTTTCTTATAGTGTGTAATTGGTCTCTCTTATTTTTGCTTTCTTTTGAAATCACATTAATCTTAGCAAAGTACTTTTCCCCTATCTGCACCAGATGATACAAGATGAAATTTTCACAAATTACTTGATTAGACATACATATATGACACAAAGCTAACTCATGTAAAATCTCAGCAAATTATTGATATCAGCACTAATCAACTTCATTCTTCATAGTTTGGTATGAGTAAGCCTACTAGTATTTCAATATGTCATTCACAAAGCTTGCTAGGATTGATATAGATGATCACACCTACCTGACCATTGGGTGCTGTCAGTTCTAGATCCACATCATAGTTGCCTCCTGTAATTACCTGAGAACACAAACACTAAAGTTGAGAGTAAATTTCCAGATCTATATCAACTCAACTCTCATAGAGAACCTATCCTTTATTTTTTATAGCATCTCTTTTGCCTTGATTAATTCATTTTTGGCAGTAAATGTCGTCACATTGGCACAAATGTGTGAAAAAACTCGATTTAACAACAAGTTCTACCTCACTGAGCCTCATCTAGGTCTGTGTCCTCACTTTTGAAACCAGAAAACAGTGCCCATGCGCTGGGACTACAATGGGTGGAGGCTAGCTGCCCAGGTCACAAATTATAAGTGGAGGAGTAGGTTTGATATATACAGCGTGCAGATTGATACAAAAACTAGGAAAAGCATCAGGAAATAGTGCACCATAAAAATACTTATCTCTTTAAAAGTAATCATTATTTGTGACGAGTAAAGCCTTCAATTTCAAGTTCTGAAACATGTATGCGATTTTGAGCTTAAAGGAAGTTGGGCAGTTAACTACAAATTTACCAAGTTGACCTACACTATGTCCAACCCCTACAACTAAAAGCTTCTGAACAAATATATGCTACATTATCTGGGTGCTTGCTACGGCCTTGATTTAAAAACCTGAGAAGAGGAAATTGCAACTGCTCCCAAGTGTCAAAAGACAAGAGGTTTAACATTTTGATCTAGGTCTATGTAGGCAATCTAACAATGCATACAAGCAGTCACTGTTAAGCATCCCACGGCTGTTTGCTCTAACGCTCAGGGCAAGAATTCAGTTTTGGGGACCGGCAAGAACACCCTTTGTGCTTATGAGACGATTTTAATTAAATGGGCGGCTGGCAGGCGTAGATTTATCACATGCAGGTAATTTGATCTGACAGGCTGGGTCGGCGTTTTCGGGGTCTGTGTCTACACATCGTGGGCGCCGCTTTCTGCACTAGAAATCGGTCATAAATGCGGACATTCCATTAAATTTGTTATTAAATTGTAATTTTAAAAGATAGTCAAGTGCAGTACCATTTAAAAGATCTTTTTCTGCTGTACAAGACGCACTAACATTCATTGTCACATTGCTTCGTATCGCGTTTTTATCAATCCTGTCCTGTGGTACATTCTTTTGAAAAAAATTTTCTGTTAAATTCTAACTAATTTCCTAGTTATTTTTTTCACATTTACATCCCGCAGTTGTTTTAAAGACAATTTATGCCTTTACTTTACCTATGATTTCATTAAACGTGTGTGAAAAAAGTTTAATTGACTCTCTGTTAGTTTTTTTTTAATGATTTTTTTTCCTTTTCAGTGTGTAACCTGCCAGGGTTCCTATCATATATACACTTTTCATGAAATACATGTAATAACGGTTCTTAGAAAGGTGGATATTTAACCTAAAGACATAATTTTAATATTTAGAAACGAATAAAGCAGTCAAAGCTAGAGGTTGAGACCGACAAATAAGACGAAAGACTTGAAAACGTGTCATCTTATTTGTTGGTCTCGAGCTAGATCTAAGTTTGTGATTGATTTTTCTACACTATTTATTTCTTTATTTACAGTCATTTGCATATTTCGATCCTTAGATCTAGCTCCGCATGTCTCCGCCTCTATCGGTGTTCGACTGCCTTCTTTATTTCTATAGTACAGGGAGAGAAGGATAAAACGAACGAAAAAGATAAAAAATGAAAGGGATAACAATAAAGAAAGAAAGATAATGCATGAGAGCAAAGAAGAAAACTGGAGAGAGAGAAATAGAGAGAGACACACACACATACACAGACAGAAAGAGGGAGAGGTAGATAGATAGAGACAGAGAGAGAGAGAGAGAGAGAGAGAGAGAGAGAGAGAGAGAGAGAGAGAGAGAGAGAGAGAGAGAGAGAGAGAGAGAGAGAGAGAGAGAGAGAGAGGGATTCGCACACAAAAAGAAGAAAATAGAATTGTAAGAGGAATTATAGAGAGTGAGAAAAAAGGGTATGATTAAAAAGGGGTTAGAATTAAAAGAAGATAGAGAGAGTAAAATAATCTGGAGGTATAAAACAATAGTAAAACTTATTTTTTTAAATATATTTAGGTTAAGTGTCGATGTGAAATAAGCTATGGGAGACATTTTCGCTCATTACTCAAGTTGAACCTGTGACTTCTCTTACCTGGACATAAATAACATCGCATGCAGGTTTGAAAATATAGAAAAAAATTCTTCAATCTAGATTCATGTCCCAACGTCAATAGAGCCTTTTAAGATATTCACCAGATAAAGACTAGAACCTTTTGCCTTTTCATTAATTCTTTTTTTGAAACTATAATTCGTGGGCTGTTGAAGGTATTGATGTTTTACTATTACCTTTCAGTATCTGTGTCATCATGACCTAATAAAAAACCGGCGTTTAAACAATCCTATCAAAGCCTTTTAAAAAGGTTTTTCAGAAATTTTAATTGTCCACATGAATGAAAGGTATCTTAAGTAGTTAATGAGACATTTCATGGTCTTCAAAATTCAATTTGATGGCTAAAATTGCTTTGTTTTCAAAAAGAATAAATACAAAAAACGCGATCACTGCAGATCTAAATTTAGCTGTGCCGAGGAGGCTGGGTGAACTAGGCCAAAGGGTATTCACATGGGCACGGCCGGCCTCATGGGATAGGCTGGGTGAAAACTAAATGAGCTCTGGCAAACAGCCGCGATCCTGGTTTACCTAGATCTAGACCTAGTTGCTATGAATAGGGCCAATTCGTGCTGGTCATCCTAGCTTTTGTGTCTAGAGAGACCAGAAGCTTGGTCTCCTTAACCTAGAGGGAACTTGGGCTTTCACCTCCTCCTTGGTCCTTAACTTAACTCCGGCTTAACCTGAGGTTTCCTTCAGATCTGAAGGTTAAGCCCCTGTATTCTACAGTGGAAGCCCATCTAGATTAGTCTAGTATGTACCATATTACATTGAGTATCTAGATTTAAAATTTCATTACCTGAAACTCAATAGTTGCTTGGACACCTTTGTCAACATTCTCATAAAAGCACATTTTGTCGTTGTCTGGGAGTTCGAATGTCAGTTCTCCACCAAACACACAGTGCGCTGCAACTATCCAAACAACGCAAAATGCCGCAAGCGTATACATTTTGTTAAACGAGTATTTATCGCGACACCAGGTAAATTGAATATAGGAGAACAGAGCTAAATTCTAGATTTAGATGGAGGATGTTGGTTCGTTTCAAGTTGACGTGGAGTAACCGGTCTAGTAAGCTACCTTGGAGTCTCGTCAACAACACTGCTGTTTCCTTTTCCGGTTAACATAAAATTCTGAACTTCTTTTACACTGAGTATTTCTCAAAAGAAGAATAGTTATGTGTCATGTGTGTATTACTGCTTGAATTATAATTATAACTTTTCAAAATAAGTTTTTTTATGTTTGTGCCAAAAGGACATCAAAATAATGGAAAAGAACGCCGCAAAGTATCCATCCTCGACTCATGAAAGGAAGTCATCTCATGGGTACGAACATGATACATGACGCGATTAAATTTTACGTTATATAATTACTATTAAACTTATGATGATGAAATACTTAATTAACAAGGAGACAATTAAAATTAACACCAGATATCACGTCAATATATTCTCACATGAAAATTCAAGGCAATTTGGTTAATAACTTCAATTAACCTCATCCCAAATCTGACACCCCTGTCCCTTTCTCTCTCTCTCTCTCTCTCTCTCTCTCTCTCTCTCTCTCTCTCTCTCTCTCTCTCTCTCTCTCTCTCTCTCTCTCTCTCTCTCTCTCTCTCTCTCTCTCTCTCAATTTTTAGACTCTATTGTTAACTCCCTTCTTTTTTCTTGCTTTATCAGTCATTTTTTTTTTTTTTTTAATTTTCTAAAATCGGTTGTAGTTGCGATGCCAGATCTAGGTTGACCCAAAAACAAAACAAAAAAATGTATTGTTTCATAGAGTAAGATTTGAAGCATGAATAGTTGCTATGTACAAATTTTAAAGCCCATTTGTTTCCAATATTAATTAATAGAAAATTAAAATGGAGTAAGTCTAGAGACAAGAGCAGAGTTTATACAGGATGGACTATCATTCTTTATAATTATTTTCATTCTTTTTCCAAGAGGAAAAAACCTGCATCGGGATCAAGGAATCGAAATCCGAAACCCGTTGCGTCTGCACCTCTTCTTTCCAATAGGAGTTAATCTTCAGTCCTTGATAAGATAGATCTAGAACCCTATCAAAGGAGTTAAGGTAACAAGAGTAAGTACTACATGTGCTTACTAGTAACGTTAGTAGCAAAGTCATCGATTAAGGTATACAGGATTAGATAGAGAGTAGAAGTTGCCTACTGCTTTTACTTTAAATAGTAATAGATCTCGAATCTTCATTGCAAAGTAACTGAAGTTGTTTTCTAGATCAGCTAGACTCTAGATCTAGATCTAGATCTAATCTAGATCTAGATCTAGTAGGAGTAGCAAAGTCACTTATGAAATAAATAAAAAATAAAACTTATCTGAGCGTTTTAACTCTGTTTTTACAGGGTTTTTTATGGTGGCAATCTATTTGCTGTGATAGATGTGCTGCTATAAACTATAAATTTATATCCTAGATCTAGTTACAGGGCCTAAAGTCCACAAAGCCAACAAATTTCTGCACAGACTACAGAGGAATTCCTGTACGTGTTGATTCCATAGATCTAATTTATAGAGACTAAAAGATATAACAAATAAGATCAATATTCTAAGTTTACTTTTATCTGGTTTGTTGCGTTTGCCTTTTGACATCAGAGCCTTCTTGGTCATTGTATCAATGTATGAACTACAAAATCAAATTTTTTATTCCCGTCAAAACTACTCTAGGGCTCCTCTTTTCCCTCTGTTTGCTCTATTTCTCTCCATCTGTCTGTGAATCTATATATTCTTCCCTATCTCAGTGTCTATATCTTTCAGAATCTTTCTACCTTTGATTTGGACATAAATATTTTCCTTTCTCTATCTCCACCTAAAATCCTCCTCACTCTCAGTCTCTGTCTCCATCTAGATCTATCTCATTTTGTCTCACTCTCTGTTTTATATAGATATTGATTTAATAAATAGTTATAGTTCATTTATTTATTGCAAGTATTGAAGGTTATTATCATTGAACATCGAATGTTGTCAAGTTCTAATTTTCAATGGGGTCTGTGACAGTAGGCAGTGTTTATTTGTATCTGATGTAAAGTGCTAAAATAATACATGAATGAAAATTTACAGCTTCCATTTTTTCCACTTAAGCTTCCGCAGGCTTTTCTTCTGATTCAGGGGCAGCCCTGGAGACGGCATTGAGATAATTATTCAATGTTGATTGAGAAATCATGATTCACTGTTTCCTATATGTGCCTCACCCAACTGGCAACTTAACTATAAAAGATCAAACTTTAAATGATAACTGTTAGAATGTACTGATAACCTATAAAAGTTCAAAGAAAAAAATGCCAAGCTAACAAATTCTTATACAGCATGAATATAGACATAATTTAATATTTTATGAGTAAACCCAACCAGTAGTATTTATGAACTTGGTCTTGGTATGATTTGGAAGCAGTGAATGATCCAGCATCTGTAAATTGCTGACTTTTTATTTAATGCTTCAAAATAGCTAGATTCATACAAAATTGGTATGGAAAGTGGACTGATGAAGAAAGTTTTTTTGATTACTCAGATATTCTAACCTGGGTGGACTTTAAAGAAGTCCTGCCCAATAAATGATTTTTGTGTTGCTTTTGTATTCAAGAACTAGTATGAGTAATAGTTTCTGTCTGTTTCAGTGCTTTTAGTATGTTAGATTTACATTGCATCAGTTTGCTTTGGCTTTTTGATTCATGATTTTCCAGCAATTTTATTCTTTAGGCTTAATGTTGTGGTACTCATGAAATCTAAATGAACGGTGGCAGAACTTTGGGTAACCGCCATTTTTTATAAGGATAAATAAAATTACAGTTTCAGGCTTATATCTCTTCAACTATCAATTTACCTCACATTAAATTGAATGTAAAATTTTGTTCTTAACATGTAAGAACCCCTTCATATGTTGATATTAAGGTACAAGAATTAATTTAGATCACTCAATGTTATCTTTGGGTCAAGATTTATGATCTATATTGGTTTCCTATTACATGCAACCCATGTACTCTGCCTCTCAGACTGTCAGAGTCGGAGCAAACTTGAAAGTCATATATATCTGGGGCATATTGATAGGCTTAAAAATTGAGTGTGTAAATTTATACAAGTTTGTTTGCTTTATTATTGTTGTTAAATCATGAACGCAGCATAAAAAAATTGCTTTATATCAATTAGAAGTGAATAAAAATGCAATTATTATTGTCCTCTTAGTAATCTAGACTTAATATCATAAAATCACAGCAACAGTGAACACAAGAGTCAAAGAATAATGATGAAGTGTCTTACAGTAAAATAAGAACTGCAGACATTTTCAACTTCATTTTTGAAGCATATGAAAATCACTTGCATCAAGAAGGCTTTTTGAAGTTTAAGCTTTAAATTTTAACTTTTATTTTCAATTTCACTTTCAGGATTTCAATCTATTTGTATGAACTATGGCTGCTTCTACAAAATATTTATGTAGAGCCTGCTTTCATGGCATCTCAATTTCTCCCAGAGCATTGCTACCCGGACAGTCAGCAAGGCTGCAGCAT
Source organism: Elysia crispata (assembly GCA_033675545.1). Classification (NCBI taxonomy): domain Eukaryota; kingdom Metazoa; phylum Mollusca; class Gastropoda; family Plakobranchidae; genus Elysia; species Elysia crispata. The sequence continues at coordinate 315,866 of JAWDGP010007240.1, read as the reverse complement.
AAGAGGGTATGTATAAATTACAAAATGATTTTGTAGAATGCTGATTTGTTTCTTTAATTGTCTACTTTTCTGCCGTGTCAAGCATTATTCAGTGAACAATACAACCTATTCCTCCCTTAAACATTTTGTAAAACATTATTATCATTTTGATTGTTAAAACACTGTGGGAGAGAACAATCTTGATGGAAAAAATTTTACATTTGTAGTGCTTTCCCATTGAAGTTATAGTATTATTTTGAGGACTTTAAACAATGTGTGGAACTTTAAATGAACCCTCAAATGAGACCTTAATAGAAATCATTTCTCAGTTGTCACTTTAGTTTCAACCAGTTTATCTCTTATTAACCCCTCAATAAAGAATCCTTCCAATCTATTTTACAAAGTCACTTTTTTTTCTTTACAATTAAAAAAATTTCAATAGAGGACTGTACTGTACTTTTAGTGCCACCAAAATGAAAATTCGGTTAAATAACCTTTTCATACAATGACTTAACATTTTTTTCTATTTGTTTAAGTTTATAAAGGGATATTAAAGACAGATTTTTACTTTTTAAATTGCTGCAATATTTTTGCTGCTAACAAAAAGGATAGTTGACACTAAACCAAAATGGGACAATTTTCAGTTTTCTATTTTTCTTCTGATTGATCTATAGACGCAAAGAAAGGGAATATGACAGAAGCTGTCCTCTAGTAAAAGAATACTGATAAGATAATTTAGTTATAACTCAGAGAATTTTTTTTCTGTTCTGCTGTCAATTTTTTTTAAATTTTATTAGAATAGACTATTCCTAGACAAGTAGATAAGTAGACTCCTACTTTGGTAGATATATTGTACAGATGATAAAAATAATAGCAGATCATCATATAGAAGATGGAAAATTATGCTCCATGTAAGGTGGGTAAAAAATTTCACAGTAGGAATTTTTCAATTGGGATTCAATTTTTCTGGGAATCATCATGATATTCTTTAATATCCTTGTAAACATTCTTCTTGACTTTTGTTGCAAATTGATTTTTATGATACAGAACATGGTTATGACCTTTTCTACAAACAGAAAAAAGTTCCTGTTACTCAGTGGGCAGAGTAATATAATCATGATTTTCATTTTTATGATTTTTATGTTTTAAATTAAAACTTACAACTCTGTTTAATTCAAGTCATAGATTTCAGGTTTTTTTTTTTTGTCAAGGTTAAAACTTAGACTTTGTGATATGTTCTAACACTAATCCTTTCTGTCATTTCACAAAATGCTAGTCAGAAACATTTAAAAGAGAATTAAAGTGTTATCTTTGAATAATATTGCTTGAATATATATGTTTGGTTTTTTTTCAGCATAGGACGTTTGTGATGGAACGTATTTTCCCTGTACCATCAGGGAAGAATGGAGGGTTGCCTGGCTCAGATGAAGTGAATGAGCTGCACAAGATCTTGCGACCTTTAGAAAGCTTGAGGTATCCACAGGAGATGGAGTGCATCCTCACAGACTTTGTAGAAGGTGAGTGGTGAATGTGGCAGCATTGACAGGTATAGAAACAAGATCATCACTTCCAGTTGTAGCAAAGCTCTCGGTATGATAATAAGAATGTTTACTGCAGGATGTCTACTCGTTTGAACTAACACATCTGCATGTGATCCTGGTCGCTTTAATCAATTTATGCAAGGCAAAAGATCAGAACTAATCCAAATGAATGGCATTAGCTTGCCTTTTCTTTGGTAGGCCTATGGATGAACTCTTGTTTTAGTTTTTGTTGTTGTTGATTTTGCCTCTTATTTTTGTATTGTTTTTTTTTTTTTTGTTATCCTGCAGGTATTGGAATAAGAGGTGACCTTGTGAAAGTGAAGAGACATATTTTCCATCAGGAGCTCTACCCTGCATCGCTTGCCGTATATGCTTCTCCTGAGAATATTGCTGAGTTTGAAGAGGAGAGGAAGGTATGCTTATCTATCTGCCAAAAAAATTGGGCACAATTTGACAATTATCATGTAAAGGAGATTATGTCAAAGTTGTGATATTACCTGAATAATAAAAGAAGAAGAAGGAATTGAGTGACACCTTTTCAGAGAAATTTTAACAACATAAGGGGTGTGTAACACAGTTAAGGACAATCTTTTAGAAACCACATACCTGTTATTCAACTGTTTTAATCCAAATTAGAATTATTGAAGTGACTTTCAAGCTTTGGAGTTATATAAACAATAATTGGTTCATATGGTGTTTGGTAGTAGCATCTGTTAACTAGAAGCACATTTATTCATATAAATTGTAATGAACTAAACAAAGTCATTGAATGATTCAATAAGCATAAGTCTCACTTATGGTATATACTCACTATATTGAAATCGTAGCCAGAGATTCTTTGGCTAGGGGTTCATTCTCCATGCCAAGACATATGACATTATAATTCAAGATCTTTTGACTGGATACACTGAAGTAGAAGGACTGTGTTATGATAATTTAAATACAATATAAATGGCAGTCTTAATTCCTCTCCAATACGATTCAGATGAGATGGGTTCTTCTTACTACCTCTAGTATTGCTTTGTCTAGATACAATTGTTTGAAAAGCAAAAACAATACAATTGATGAAAAATGTATCTTTTCATGGACAAACTCCAGGAGATTAGCACTATCTGCTCCAGAGCAATACACTGGACATCATCCAAAAAACAGAACTTTGAAACAACAATGTTGCGTCTTGTGGTCAGGAAGATATTTATTATGGCATAAATGAAGTTGTGATAATATTTGACACAGTCACAGACATTTGTAGTTCTAAGTTCTGTAAATTTGTTCCATCAATGATTGTTTTGCGAGGAGATCTGGAAGAAGAAATTCAATTTCATATTGTTTGCCTGTTATAATAAAGGTACCGTATAGATTTATATCTTAAGTGACCGTTTTCTCATATCGTGAATATTTTGTAATTGTGTCTGAATCAGTGTAGATGCTGAAAACCTGGAAAGTTTGTAAAGTCTGAGTTATAAATAGCTTTAAAATAATCATATATATCATATGTAAAATTGGAAAGTGACCCTGAGAAATGCTCTAACTTTTTATTTTCTTTCTTTTCATTTTTCACTCTGACATTTCAGGCTAAGGGCATTGAGAAGCTGGAATCTCGACTGGGAGTTTTTGCTCGCATGGTAAGATATACATTTGCCTTCTGTGTGATATTAGCTCAACAGTTTCTGCTTCATGGTATGCTTGATAAGGGAAATACTGTTTAAAAGAACTTCGATGTGAAGCTCTTAGCTACATAATAATACATAACGGAGAAAAATACTAATTGCTGAGATATATGTGTACTTAAGAAGCAGTAGATATGAATAAGGATATAAAAATTTTGAAAATTGGTTGAATTCTATAAGAATATTTTTGTTCCATTGATTTGATTTCACTACCCTATATTCAATAGGCCTATTTCAACTTTCCATGGTCAAGTATTTCTGTATGATAAAATGTTTGTCTTACCGTAAGCAAACTCTAGTGCAGTAAGTTCGTCTCAAGAAACAATCACTCTGAAAGTGACATAACTTTTTTTTTTCTTTTTGGCAATACCCTTTCTGCAGTCCTTTGATATTTCACAAAACAGAAAAATGAAATTGAAATAAAATATTTAAAAACAGAGAAAGGAAAGCAATGGAAAAAATCTTTTTTTCATGTCAAAACCCAAGAAAGTCTAGTGCTTCATTTTGTTATTGACATTTCAATAAAAGATAACCACAGAGGGTTGGAAATGCAGAGGCTATCATGGAGAAACTGGAATCACTTAGCCCTGAGCTACAGAGCTAATGCTTTAATCTTTTGTTAAAGCAACTTTAAATTATTGATACTCTGATGAAAAAAAATAAAACAGACCTCGACTAAGCAAAAGTATGAAGCTTGAATCACCTTGTATGGTGGACAGGGCTATAAACGCTAGTGCTGGGCTGACCACCTCCTCTTCACCCATTGCAATCTTTGACGTTGAGGTGATACTGCCTCTAAAGAATATGTATTTTAGCTCTGAACAAAATATTCTCGACAGAACATACCACTCGGTATTGCATAGCAGAGGATCAACATTTCTTGACAGAAGGTGACACCTAACATCGCTCTAATCAAAAGGATTGGTAAAGTAATTCTGATGTGGCCTCACCTTCTTCATGACCTCGAGCTTGACATAGATCTGATCAAACTAATAGATTCTTGCTCTATGATGTCATCTTATCAAGGCCTACTACCAACCTAGTACAAAAGTTTAATCTAGAGGCAGGGAGTGCCAAAGGGGTTGGAAAGATACGTTATTTGTTTGTGTGTGTGTGGTTTGGGAGTTGTTTTTTTTTGGGGGGAAGGGGTAGAGTTAGAAGCCTCTCCTTCACATTTCTCACAAGTTTCTTGATAGAGGTACGGGGTAAGGATTAGAAATACACTGACAGCGTCTGTCTAATGGTCTGAAAGTAAGAGCAAACTTTCAAGTTGAAAGAAAAAAAAAGGCCCTCGCTCCCATCTCAGTGAATCAAGTGTTAGAAGTAGTGGAAAGATTTTTAAAATTTTTTTTTATCTGTACACTGTCCACAAGACGATAAGATAGGGGTCTTTCTCAACTTTAGATACCTTTTACTGTTGTTTTCAAGCATTGAAACATTGATCCACAAAGAGGCATTGTCACTATCAATGGATAGCATTCATATTGTAACCAGTACTGTTGGAAACTACCAGTGATTGGACAAAATAAATGTGAAACATTAAGCCATTCACACTAATTTCTTAGTGAAGTGAATACATGTATTAACAACACTGAGTTATGAAATGGCCCTGCATTAAATCTTAGCAGCCATGTCTTATGCATTTCTAGTCAAAAGATGGCTTGACTTTTTTTTAATAAGCTGGATTATTCTAATTAAATTTATCTTTACTTTATGACTTTTAGTATTTTTCTATGTAGAGTTTGAAAATACAGTATTGCATTAAGAGACTGAAATTCTTTGAACCCAGATTACTCTGTAAATCAAGGCCAGCCATAGATAGTTTCAAGTATATCTTCTCTGACAATTGGTGGTTTCAAAATTTTAATTTGTTTTTTTTTTTTTTTGTTTGTTTGGTTTTTTTTTTAAAGCTTGCAATGCTTTGAAGTTTTTGAAATTTATTTTAAGATGACAGTTATAATGTGTATATGTTTGATACTTGCCAAAAAGAGTAAATTCTCAATATATGGCCTATGTAGAAGGAGGAAAAATTGAAAGCCTACGTACGTCTCCATTTTGGAAGTTAAAGTGGAAGACAAAAATTTCCATTTCGGTTGAATTTTTGAGAGTTTCCCAATTGTTTCACATCCCTTGAGTCTCTCAGTTTTTATAGGAAAGGTATTTAGCTTTAAAGGAATAATCTTATCGAGAATAACTGTTTGGTATTTTCAAATACTGAATGATCTGAAGCAGTTTCAGCACCAGTGTCTTCTCTAGCTTTGCGAGCTGGCTGTATATCTTTTCACCATTATTAGTAACCAAGAAAATTTCCACTTAATACAAGTTTTTTTCAAAAAAAAAAAAAAAAAAGAAAAAGAAACAATAGTCTGAAACTGTTTATATGAGCCACTGTCTACACTCCAGGCCATGAAGGAGTTGAACCACTTGCACCTGGAGGTGCCAATGAACATGGACCAGGAGTGGGCGCTGGACAAAACTCACGTGCAGGTTGCTTTTCGCTTGCAGGTGAGTTCATAAAGATCGAGCCCTGATATAGACATTTTGCCTCAAGCCATTATCAGAAAATACTGTTTGTATCTCTCAAAATCTTATAACCAAAACTTTCATTCTTTGTAATGGTAATGTCAGAGAAGTTTTCTATTTTTAGGAAAGATGGCTTATAAAAATTATTCAGCAGGCATCAATTTTCTGGTAACCTATTTTTTTTTTTTATTTATTCATTGAGGTGATGAATCTTCAGTTCTTTTTCAAATGAGTCTTACTTTCGATGATTTATTAGACAAACTGATTTTGGAAATACAAGTTACCAAATGAAGGCTCATAATTTTTTTTAAAAAAGCAAAAGCCAAAAGACTTGAAATGTTGGTAAAATTAAAATATTGAAATGTATGGTGTTAGACAAAGACAAAATAGCCATGTGGCCAGCCATAAGTTAAATTGTCAGTCGTCATATTTTAATAAAATAAGATAAAATGAGTTGATATTGTTCCATTAATTAATACAAAGTTTCTTTTGGCAAGTAGTTATTAATTAGTATAATGTACTAGTTCATTATTTAGGAACATGCACTCAGTTTTTAGAGTTATGTGATTTTTGTCTTTCAAGAATTTTATCTCAATCTCTTTATAAATTTAAAACAAATATGTGCTATTAAAAAAAGACGTAAATCACTGTTAAGTTGCACCAGGTAAAACTTCTGGCTTTGAGGGAGAAAATCTCTTTAAGATGGGCTAGGGTTATTCAACAATGTTTTGTCAGTGGATAATCTTTTGATCACAGTTTTTTTTTTTTTTATTTATTTTTTTTTTTTGGCACCCACCCCACCTACTCCACATACCCGATGACGATTTTGTGATATAAATATAGGCATCACTCGTTCAGTTGAATCCAAAACCTACATAGAGCATGAGTACTGTGGATGTTTCTAGCAATACCGTTAAATTCAGCACATTAGTTTATAATAATTAACAGTAATTACTCCTCATTGAAGAAAAAGTACAAATCTTTGTTTATGAAGGAGTTTTTGCAACATGGGTGTGTACTTAACTTGCATATGGACTACAATATATTTTGAAATATTCATAAAATTGCCAAAAAATTTTTTTTTCTGAAATGGTAGTAACTTGGCTTTGGGAAAGAGTGATTGTATTTCTCACTATACTCTTGTATTGGTAGGGTATTGAACTGGATCTAGACTGTATTGTTCTGCCAGAGGAACCCATCATAGACCTGGGAGATTTTACTCTGGAGGTCAAGGTACTGTTATCATAATGTTATTCAGGTTATATCATTGATCTTTGAACTTTATATCTTTGGTTCACCAATTATGGTATAATTTATAACTGTTGAGCTGTGTGCTAGGCATTGTTTTTTTACTCTCTATCTTAGTAAAGCAATGACTTGGAGAAAGTTATATGTTATGTATGGCTGAATTAGTTGTAAACGCAAAATTTTTAATTTTGAGAATTAATTTCTTTAGATAGGACTGTATTGGAAAACGACATCAATCTTTCACACTGATCAGTAAAATCTTGGGCAATGTAGAGACCACATGAAAAACCTGTGTTTTGCTTTGATTTCATAGCTGCAAGTTCATATTCAAACTTGCATGTCGAATTAAACCAAGAAAGTTGGAAAGAAGAAAGCAGGAAATATTGATTTTGTTTTAATGAAAGAGAAATGTAGACCTTGAATTTTTTTTTGCGAATTTTGTTGACTAGAGACCTCAGAATCACAAACCTAATGCAAGCACATTTGTCTTTGTGAGGATTTTTAATGCCTTTTTGAAAAACTTTCTCACCCTTTTAACAGTAATGTGGAATTTTACTTTCCAGATCAACAAGCTTGAGAGTGTATCTATGAATGCAACTGTGGTCCCTGTCACCGACAAGTTTGCTGCTACATAATAAAGTTCATTGTCATGATCTTGTGTGCTGTTTGCTCTTATTCCATTGTGTGATGTAGATTCAAAAATATGAGAGAATTAGAATGTGGCATTCTTAATCTTATTGGGAGCAAGACATTGTTAGTAAAATACAAAAGCGCACGTATTAATATATAAATAAAGTATACCTGGAATTTTCAGTGCAAGCTTTACAGTAAATGGATTGAGAATGATTCATAGGGTCAAAGAAATGCTAATAATGCTTGTGTCCTCTACTTCCATTATAATATGATTCAAACTATCTAACTACATATTTTCCTGCTAATAATTCATTAGGAAAGGAATCTAATCATATATACCATAAAGATACATGTAGTTAGATAAAATGATAGGTAGGCTACTGAGACAGATCTTGGTGAGAACTAAATCTTAATGGATATTTAATTTATCACTGTTTATATGTAGGCGTGAAGAGACATTCCTTCGCCTCATTTTTATACTTTTATTTATATCTTAGGAGTCTGCACTTTCTTGCTAATCTGATTCAGTCATAACGAAAAGTACACTTAACCTAGAAAAATTACATAATACATGTATGGAATGGGACCTTCAATCAGTGATGGGCTATCTGTTAACTTTGCCCTCCGACATGTGTTTAAAACAATTTAATAAAAAAATTGCTCTGCATTTGTTGCTCTAGCATTGAACCCCTTCGCTGACAAAAGTAATTGTCCTTTTCTCTCCCACCCTCCTTGCACCCACATGAATCTCTGATTCTCATAAAAACAAACAAGGGAAGTAAATCGATTACGTGGTAATAAGTTATGGTTATTACCCTTGAATATTTCAACACAGTTTTGTCACACATATAAAATTTTGCCAAATGATCTGAGAAATCCATGGTCGACTATATGAGAATTGGATCTAACCGTACTTAAGTAATTTTGGTATATACGATATACTGTATCCTATAATATAATGGAGAACATTTTATCTAGGCCTTCATGTTAATGTAGGCATTAAAAAGGTTAATTTGTATCATGTACTTTTATCTGACTAATCTACCTCATCTTGCCTATCTGATGTAGAAATTATAATAACAATGTTATCATTAGTTCTACATGTTTTCTTAACTATTACTGCGCTAGTGTTGGTACATAGTGTTAACCATTAGCAACACTGGCTGCCACTGTTCTGATTAGGATCTTTCTCTTTAAGTTGGTCAGGGAGATTTGGTTCAATACATGAACTTAAAAAAATATTTTACATGTAAAAGGAGAGGAGTTGCTATTTGATGTAAGCCATGCCCTGTCTGGTAAGGCTGCTGGAGTGGAATCTGAAGATTTGAATACCACTTTTGACAGGTTATGTTCGTCTATATATTCTCATTACTTATATTTAGTTGTAACCAGTGGTGAGCAATTCCTGGAACTTGAGCTTTATTATTCTTGATAGTAATAATTAACAGCAGCAGTAGTAGAGTTGTAGTGGTAGTAGTAGTTACAGTCCTAGTATTCAATATTATCGTTATTTTGTTGGTTTTTTTCCACTTCATTGATAAATTGTTATTGATTATAAGACTTAACATGTGAATTTAAATCTTCATTTTCCTATTTTATGGCAAATCAAAATCTGTAAAAATCACCTTTTTCCGAAAGCAGCAAAAAATCTAAGTTAAAAAATAATTTAAAAAATTCATAACTTTTTTATTTTTCAACCGATTTTGATCATTTAAAAAGTGATGTCCTTAATTTTAAAAGACCTATCCCTATACAAAAAAAACAAAACAAGCAGTTTTGGTAAAAATGTAAAATCAGTCTGTAATTCCTACTAGTAGTAAAGGTATCAGATGTGTTGTGGTTGCAGAAACAGTAATTTTTAGTTGTGCTAGATGTAGTCAGAGTAGTGGTAATTGTATATTTGTGATAATGGCGTCATGCTGGCGGAAAACCTTGGCTTAACGGACATAAAAGCGGTCATAAAGCCCTCAGTTCTGGTAATTTCTTGGCAATGAGCAGGCTCCATAGTACTAGCCACAGCGTCATCAACAGCTGAGATAGTATTTCGGTTGTAATTGTTTGATTCTGCGCCATTTATGGCTTGACATTGGTAGCATCAGATCTTGGAAAAAAAAAAGTTACGTTTCTTTGCTTCTCAACATGCCAGAAGAATCTTTAGATAGACTTCCACTACCAAGATGTCAAAACAATGCTGCAAAGCTATTCACATGCTCAAAGAAAATGGATCATGTTATGCCAATATTAAGACATCTTCGTTGACCTCATATTAGACTATAAATAAAACGTAACTAAAAGAGCTTTTTTAATACATGCAAAAGTATTAATATTCATCAAAGGCACTACTCAAATCTATCTCTCTAATTTGACTTCTGTTCACACATCCTGATTTTTTTGGATCCAGAAAAAAAATCTTAGAGAATTCAATGTTGCGACACCGAAATTTTGGAGTGGCTTGTCTGAAAGACATGTGCTAGGTCAGAAGGATATTAAGAAAAGAACCTCAAATAAGTGCTCTTAAAGGTCATGCTCCCCCATTTTACACACCGCACCACAATTCCCTAACTTATTCCTACTACATGGACTATTCAGGCCGCGTATGAGGAAAAACGTCCTGGATTCTCTGAGGAGAGTCATCAGGGCAAAGAACTGACTCTCATACTCAAAACCGTGCATAAAGTTATGTTTTGTTCCTGTCTTTGGTTACAGCAAATGTACATACGTGTACTGATTTTCCAATTGTGCACATGCATGTAGCAGATATTACATGTATTGTATTGTATATTCACAATGAGGCAAAACCTCATTCACCACATGTATCTTATTATGTAAATAAAATTTGTTAAAAACCTCATTCATTACTGGTATCTTATTATGTAAATAAAATCTGTTAAAAACCTCATTCATTACTGGTATCTTATTATGTAAATAAAATTTGTTAAAAACCTCATTCATTACTGGTATCTTATTATGTAAATAAAATTTGTTAAAAACCTCATCCATTACTGGTATCTTAAAAAATTTGTAACAGCTCCAGGTGGCAACGTTATTGAAAATGAACAACAACAACAAAATTATGGTCATGTTCGATGAAAGAGGTCTTCGTACTGATGATGGATTCCTTAATTTCCTCAGTTCGTGATGCTAGCCTAGTAACTGTAATAACAACCAACAAGCAAGCCCAAAGTCTATTGTCTGCCAGTACAAAAGACAGAAACTGTCTTCTCTCTAGTTATAGCCCCTGCTCGAGTGATTTCTTACAAAAGGTTTATAGAAAACAATGAATTGGGAAGGTACGATTAATAAAAAAAAAAAAAAAAACTCTCTCTCTCTCTCTCTCTCTCTCTCTCTCTCTCTCTCTCTCTCTCTCTCTCTCTCTCTCTCTCTCTCTCTCTCTCTCTCTCCTTTTCCTGTCCCCCCCCCCCCCCCTCTCTCTCTTTTAAATTAGAATTACCGACAGCAGAAATAAAATAATTTTGTCTATATCGTTTATTTTCCCTGTGAAAAAATAATTTCTGCTCTCTCTAGAAGATGATTGGAGACAATGAAAAGTTCTTGACTTTATGAAACCCCTCAAAGATCCCGTGTCTAAGGGTTTCTCATACCATAAGGTGGGTAACTTACTTACTCACATAGGATTCTCTCAGACAAGTTACATGTATTGCCTGCTCCCTCGGGTCGTAGCATGCCTAAAGCGGTTGGAATGTGCCTTCCTTCAGCTTAGATTTGGGAGAAGAGAGATCAAACATGCGTTATTTTAGGCCTTTATAGTTGAATTTTGTACACACACACACACACACACATACAATCAAAGTCCGCGGCGCCTCCACCTGAATAAGACGAAAAATACAGTATAGAGAACAACCCTGCCGCAGGGTAACCACGTCAGTGCCGCAGACTCGTTTCCACTTCAGTATTTCGTAATCATAGTGTTGTTTCTGATAGATCTGACTGTTTTACATAAATTTATTGAAATTTCAAGTTTGCTTCATTAAGCCATGATTTCATCGTTTTAGCTCCAATGATCTTTCAAGTTTCATAAAACGACGAACACGCATTTAAGCCAGATGATATATTTATTTTTAGACTAACTACTACTACTACTACTACTACTACTACTACTACTACTACTACTACTACTACTACTACTACTACTACTACTACTACTACTACTACTACTACTACTACTACTACTACTACTACTACTACTACGATTTTCTATTCTTATCATTATTGTTTTTGATGTTATTCATATTATTCATATTCATATTATTATTATTATTATTATTATTATTATTATTATTATTATTGTTATTATTATTATTATTATTATTATTTGGTTTCAAATAATTTTGATACGTTGTGTGGTTAGTTCTATCCCTTCTTCAGCAAAAAGAACCATAATTATCTTCTGCTCAAAACGAAACCTCCCGGCGTCAGTCAAGTTGTCAGCAAAAGACAGCTCAATAGCCAACGTTCTTTGTCAATTTTTTTTGTTTAAGTTTATGAGATCTACATATGTATCTGATATAAAAAAACAAAACAAAAACAACAACAACTGACAACCCAATTTTTAAAACATTCTTAGCCGCAATTGAAGTTTAATAGAGCTAGATCTAGCAATAAATTTATACCGTCGGTAAGCTTTACCATTAATAAGAAATTATTGGCTATATCTATCTCTATCTAAACGTCTCTAGAGATAGATCTAGATCTAGATGTCTAGAATCCACACCAATATCATTATGAAACGAAACCCAACTTGATCCAAGGAATTGTGTCTTTTTATATGCCTGCAAAGGAACAAAGGAAAAATATAATGCCAAGTCTGTCTTTTTATCTGTCCAGGCAATAGAAGTTAAACAACTAGCACTATAAATTATTGAATAAGAATTGAAAGACCTTTAAGTTTACATATCAATTGTAATATCTAGGCAAAGATTTATTTCAGCCTAGACTTAGATATAGAACCCCTAACTAGTCTTAGCATGATCACTCATTTTTAAAAGTTTCAAGTTAAGTGGTAGCTCTAATTGCTGTTTAGATTTTAAATAATTTTCAGTGAAGCATGCCCATAGTCTGCATATGCTCCAGCCTAAGGTGGTCTTATTTAAGTTTTAACACCAAAGTGATCCACTTTCCACCTCTGAATAAAGTGATATTGATTGCATTAAAATAAAATTGAAACCCTTAGATCTAGATTTATTTGGTAAATATTTGAACACAAAACATTTTAAGAAAATGTATTGCATGAAACTGGTGTGAGAATGCAAATTATCAACTGTGGAAACTTTTGGATAAAGATTCTTTTACCTGTTTTGTTGATAGTTAATAGTAAGAATATGATTATAGTGATAGTTGAAAAATGAAAATAATAATGATTAATAATAATGCTACTCTCATGAAACTACCAAAAGTATGTATGATGTAGGCCTGTTTTTAACTAGTTGCCAGTGCTGTGTATATACATCGTATGTGCCTATCTGAAGAGCGTCCCTTGCCCTGTGTATGTACATTGTAATGTGCCTATCTGAAGGGAGTCCCTTGTGCTGTGTACTTATGCTGTACATGCTCAATATAGCAAGTTTTGTTTTGCTGCATTGAAAACTGGTTTCAGTTTTCAAAGCATGAAAATAGTATCACTTGAAAGCTCAAGTTTTCCTGAAACTTTCAATAGCTTATGATATCATCTAAGCCTGACAAAGAATGTTTAACACATGTGCAAAACACATGCACACAGACACAAAAGGCGTTATTGTGTGTTTAGCTTGTAACCCATGCTGTATGAAAGAGCGTCAGTCTTGACTAAATCTTTGCCTTTGATATAGTTTTGGGTATCTATAGCTATTAGTTCTAGATCTAGAATTGTAGCAAATTTTTAGACATCCATAGTGGCAGTCTCAAAAAAAATTCCTTAGCATGAGGTAGGAAAAATTGCATAGCAGAACTGTAAAAGGGTTAAAATTGGAAATTAAGGGACAAAATTCTTTAACCGGTCTTGTCTACAATTCATTAAAAAGGTCATGATTATGGTGATAATTGAAAAAAATTAATTATTAATGATAATAAAACTTGTAATAGTATTAGTAATAAAAAGTATCAATGTACTGAACCTTAATTACAGCTATATAGGATCAAAACACCTTTGAACTTCACAAAATATACACAAACATCTCTTTTTAAATTTTTAAAATCTTTATTCCTTTAGTTTACTAAAAAATTTTGATCTAGAAATAGCACTGTTTCTGGGCTGTCAGAAGTTAAATAGTAAAAATACCTCTTGATCTGTAGATGAAAATTAAATACAATTGCCAGTGCATTATTTGCTTGTTTGAGACTCTACAACTACAAGACAGGGAAGTGATTAAAAGCCAGAGCAATGAGACAGATGGGCCTGTTGTAAGGACCAGGGTATCCCAAAATGGTGGGCACAACAACCCACCCCCTCTTTCTCTCTAGAATGCTAGATATACCTACAAAGGAATATGATTAGATGGAACATAGATCCATTATCAAACTCATCCATTTCTCCCCGCTAATTCTCTCTTCATTTCCTTGTTATTTCTATCTATTCTTCAAGAACGAGTCCTCAATAAAGCAAACAATATGTTAGCATTTTGACACACCATGACTTTGGAAATAAAATGCTTTCATCACATTTGCAGATCCAATTATAAATTTCAGTCAAGTGTCCAACACAGCTGATGTTAATTTTTAAACCAACACACCCTGCCTTTCCCTCTCTCTGAGTAGTCACAGATTTTTGAAAGATGCCCTAGGGGACAGTAGCCTTTGACTTCTATTCGCTAGGGAGAGAGACACTCCTTTCCCACCCTACTATCTCCTAATCTGATACACTTGGCGCCAGTTGTCTGTCATAACTTTTTTTTTTCTGGACCGATTCTCAAAATTTAAAAAGTTTTCTTCTTTTGAGAGCAAGCTTTATAACTTCCATTCATTAGTAGGTAAATGTTACAGCTTTGAAATTTTGGATTGGCATTGCTATATAATATATATATTTTGTGTTTTGTTTTGTTTTTGGCATCTCTATTATCGTACGAGTAAAAAAATAAATTTCGGACTCTTCCAAATAGCTTGTTGATTCTACTAGATCAGCATCACTATGGTTACTCATTTCTTAACAGTTTGTTTGTTTACCAAATAACCTACATTTATTTAAGTACAACATGGAAGTTAACAATGATTTCATTGTCTTTTTTGTGATGTTATTCTTGACTCCTTGTCGCTTTTTATTCAAATTTTTATCAATGAATCATCGAGAAAGACATTCTTAAGTCAACCAAGATATTTCATAAAGAAACATGTGATTTTTTTTAGCGAAACATAAGGAGATCTGAGAACAATATATTTTGTTAATAATTCGATGGAAATAAAATTGAGACTGAATCTTTTAAGTCATTTAGATTTAAACAATTTTAATGATACATTTTGCAGGATATGGCAGGCCGTGGCAGAGGTCGTGGAAGGTCACGAGGAATTCTTGACATGGGGGTTGCTTCACCTGGAGGGTTGAGAGAGAAAAACCAGGAAGGAGAGCAAGAGGTGCGTCTACTTTCCTGTTTGTTTCTCCAGGATCGTTCTCCTCCCCATCCTTTCTCTGCTAGAGGCCTTGTCCTTCCCGTGCACTTGGAAATAGGCTTATGGTTCTTTAATTAATTTAAAAGTTCTTCAGCTAGTGTGTGGGATAAATATAAAGGGAATTTATTTTTCGTTTACAAAATCAATACATGGTCTAAAAAGAGTCAGGCACACCACTTTATAATTACGGGAGTAAAAAAAAAGAAACAACACAAGTATAGATTTAACATAAAAATGTTTCGCCATTTTTGTGGCTTCATCAAAGTGTGTGTAGGAAAAAAATTGACTTCAACAAGTTATACAAAACACTGGGAGAGCTGGGCTCACCATTTTGGTTTCAAATTTAATCAGATATGATACTAGTTACTACAACCGATCTACATAAAAAGTTTTGCCTTATAAACCTTTGCATTCAACAATTTATTAAAGTTGGCGCTGTTCCTGTTAACAGTTATAAGACTAAGAGAAAAACATTCCGTAAGTTTGTAGCTTCTAATTTTGATAATTGCTGAATGTTCGCCTGTAAGTTAAGAAAGATATATCAATTGGTATGGCCTGTAGAATACTCCAGTAGATTTAGTGTCTGATAAACAGACCACTCAAGCATGGCTGAAGCTTACATGAATGTGTTTGAGATTTTTAACTATTTAAGTTGCCAAAACTTAAACTTATTGAACAATTCGGAAAAAGTCATGATTTGGAATGGAAAGTGTTAACATTTCCCGGTTAATAAGTTTTCACCATTTCAATCCTCTGGATGTTTTTGTTTTTTAAATACAGAAATTTATTTCTGCAGAATTCTGTGGCAGGCCCTGGAGATCAAAACCACAGCAACTCTACAAAAGATGGTGGGGATTCTAACTCTCAGGCCACCCTGTCACTGAATGACATGAAGACTATCCTGCAGGACTCCCGAACATACAGTGAGACGAGTGATTCCAAACGCGTGCTCATGTGTGCCAGGAACTTTGTGAGGACTGCAGAGGATGTAAAGACACTAGCATCCCTTATTTACAACAAGTACGCCAATCAGAAATCATTTGTAAATGGGAGGGCATGTGAGGCTGAAAATCTTGCAAGATCCGCTTAAAATAACAGCTTGAGCAATTATTTTACAGCATAAATTATTAGAAACCGGTTTGATTAATAAAAAACAAACAACAGAACTACCAGTATATTTTAAAACTGGCAAGAGTTGAGCATTAACTTAGATTTAAATTGGTTGGACTTCGTGATCTGCTCTCAAGATCACTAGAACAAAATCATATGTGGAGAATGATTCGTGTTTGCAAGTTGGGCAATCTAGAGAATGGCAAGGAAACAAGCAAATTACCATGGGTGGCTGGAGTGTTTTTATTCAAAGTGTACTATCTTCAACTTAGTGGGTCATCTATGTTTTTGAACCGACTTCTGTGGAATCCTGTTCTTTTGGTTTCATGAAGTTGAAATCATCGCTAGTATAAATTGTAAATGCTTTAGACATGTGGTACATTTTTAAACCATGTCTTATTTTTTTAGTTCATAAAATGAATACCTTCTGCTTCAAGATGTTCTGGTTATACTTATACACAGTTAGGCTGTCGTTTAAAGTCTATAAAAGGTAGTTGTACCTGATAGTTTTTAACATTGAAAATCTTAGCTGGTTAAAAATAACATAATTTACACACAAAACTGTAGGTTTGGACAGAATAGCAGTGTTACAGAATAATATAAGGACAGCGGTAGGTAGCCAGCTGTAAACAAAGAGTTTTTAACGACTTATATTATTACAGGAAAAACAATAAATTGTCAAGTGGTACATCCTTCCCTCTCTTTTTCATATTATTGAACACATGCATCTGGTTTGAAGAAGACTGGGAGAGTTTGACTTTGTCACATCATGTGGCTTTAATTCCTGGAATTGGAAAGGTTCATGAGGCACATTTCCTTAGGCCAATCAGCCAGAAACCTCCAGCTTTAAATGGGTTAGAATATTGGCCCTGATATTCAGATGGTGGCTTAGACTCTCACACTTCCAGTGGGTAATATTGGGACCTTATATTGTCAGTTGTGCTCTAATAGACAGGGGCATGTTTGATCTGCAAGACGGCCTGATATCACTTTGTTGTGGACAGGCCATACCAATCAAACAAACAAACAAAAGCCTCATAAGGCAGGAGAAGCGCCCCTCAGACATCTTTATTACTATCTTCCTTGGTGAATATTTTATCCTATATTCTTTCTATTCTTATTGCATGCACAGATGTCTTGAAGACTCTAGTCTGGCTAAGAGGGGCTCAGAGATCTGCGATAGCTTGACAAGCATCGAGGTAGGAGCAGTCCAATTCAGGAACTGTTTACTCACTCTTGTGCAAGGCGACTACAAAGGTTTGAGTATTAAATGATTTGTTAAGCTGTGTTTTTACCGAGTGTAGTGTTCATAGATCAAACTGCTTGGGAACATGTAACGTAGCTTTACTTCTAAAGTAGGCTTTTTTAATGTAATATGTACAGGAAACTACTCACAGGATAACTGAAAGACTTTTGACTAACCCATAAATATGATTTATGACAAATAAAGTCTATAGACTACAGAAATGTTTGTTATCATGTTCAGGATGTAGGGGCTACAGCAAGGAGATCTGTAACAGGCACCTGGTAGGCCTGGACTTGGCACTGAGAAATCAGATTTAGAAATTGAAGATTTTACTTAAGTTATACAAAATGATCAATTAATTATTATGCTGAACAGCTTTGTAATTATCAAATTTTCCACGTGGAAAGAAAAAAAAATATCCTTTTTTGACAGACTGTAATGTGTGACTTATTACCTTTCCTCAGTAGCAGCTGCTTGTTACATGCTAGTTGCTGGCAACATTTTTGCTTCTTTCGGTGATGTTATTAATTTTTCATGGGAGTATTTCAAAATGAACTTGTAGAAAGGTGTGTGAACTTCTCTTAACTCTTCTCAAAATAAAAGAGAGAGCATTTTGTTTACTTAAAAGTTCTGACCAGATTTTTTTTTTTATTTTTAAAAAATTGTGTCTTTGACTCAGCTCGGGAAGATATGATCAGAGAAGATCCTTCTCGGTTCAACGGATTCACTGCATTCCTGTGTGAAATTTTTGGTGTTATGAGAACAAACACAAATGAGGTGAGGAAAATACTGCAGAACCAGAAGGACTCAAAAAATATAAATAAAGACTTCTCAAAAAAACAAGGACAAATGTCTATAGGAGAAAATCTTAATGGACTAAGCAAAAAAAGATTCATGAAGGGGCACCTACTGACAAATTAATACTATCCATAAATTCTTTTTTTAATTCCCAATTTATGATATTAATAAACTGGCCTTGTTTACATCTAAGAATTCTTAATGTCTAGGTAACTACATGTTTTCTTATGCTTTGTGAAAAACTTAGGCAATTCTTGTTATTTTACGCACTTATAAAATGAACAGAGAGAGGGTGAGTGAATGCCTAGTGATTTAGGGCTCGTACCCAGTTGCATATATCAATCTACTTTGGAAGAAACCTTTATGTAATCAAGATGACTCTTAATTATTGTTTTTCAATCATATGTGTATATAAAATGGTCACATTGTAAAAATCTTTGGAAAGTTTTAAAAATGTCATTCGATCCTCATATTCAAAGTTTGATTCTTATTTGAAATAAAATAATAAAGTGGACAATCACACAACAATTGTTTCAGTTTTTTTTGTGCTGTTTTTGGTCAGTCTAGCAGCTAAGACTATTAAACCATTTTAAAGGAGTAAAATAAGCAATGCGGTTTAATTTTCAAGGGCAATTAAGCACCATTCAATACCATTTTGAAAGTTTTTTTTCCTCCTCAACAACAAACATACTGGATTTTACAACTGATTATGGTGTCTTTTAAAAAAAAATTTTAATCAATTGATTTATGAATTTTGTTGAAGTACAATTTTAATTTTATCTTTTATAAACTGTCTCAACACTCCTCTCTTTACTCACTGATTTAATTTGGCCATGCAAGAGAACGGGAGTAATTGTTTCCTCTCGTTTAGAACAACATGATCATTTTTTGTTTTAATTTGTCGCTGATCTTGTTTTGTTGTCAGGTGTTCAAACCCCTGGTTAGTCCGATCTTCGACTGCTTCAACCTGATCCTCGGTCCAGCACAGGAAGACGGGGAGGACAGCGCACCAGAGTTTGAAGTCAATGAGGACGCTTGTGAAAATATGTCTCTCCAGGTAAGCATGATCTCTGCTCTCCATCCGATTTTTATTTTTAATTCTTTTTTTTTCTTTTTTGTCATCTTTTTGTTATCCTTTCCCTTTGAGTAATTTTTCACCCTTTCTTTGTCATTCCTAAACTTATACTTTTATATCACACTCTCCTCTGTATTAGCTAACCTCATGAGTGATTGGCTGTCCTTTATGAGTCTACTTCTTTCCTTGCTCTCTTTTACCCCCATTTATTTTTTTTATATATATATATATACGAATACTTAAAATCACCATTTGCGGTCTTGCACCGGAAATATCTTGAAAGAATTTGGAACCACGTGTGTAAAATCTCTTTAAATTTTCAAAATTTGCTTTTTAAAAATATTTTAACCGGAGGGGTCCAGTGTTTTCATTTTTGCATATTTTCATCTATTCCCATCTTTCCTAGTGTGGTATGATAAAGAAACAAATTTTTTTTTACTATGAATTGGATTTTCAGAACGGATGGTCATCCTATGTCCTTTATTGTTGATAGAATGAAGTAGGCTGAGCATTGTCCATCATATTCTTTTGTCTGTCTCTTCGTTATACAACTTATATTTTTCTTTCAATATTATTATATGCTGTTGACTTTTTCCTTTTAATTTGATAATTTCACGGTGATTCCATGCTTGTAGCCCAGCTAAGAATCCTTCACTTGATATTGTGTGTGTTTTTGTTTTCCCAGCTTCAGTCTATAGGTCGCCTGCTGCAGGAACATGGGGAGGAGAGGCTCACGACTCTAATGGATGGTATTAGGACATGCATCATCAACAGCAGGTCAGTGGTGCTACTTGATGGGTGTACAGGCTATCGTTGAGAGATTCAACACATCTCTCTACAATGGCTTTACCAATACCGTCTCTTTTTGGCTGAATGATCTGGGACTGAAAACATATCCAGAGTGTTTCTTTTCCAGATTCATCAAGCTCTAAATCACCAATCATAATAAATTTGTTTTTTTCAGTGATAATTAAAAAAAAAAATTTCAGGATCTATCAATGTCCTTGGGCTTGATTCTTGCCTATTTAATGACTTCTAAAGTTACAATTTGAGCTCACACATGGGCGTTGAAGTGCTAGACCTGGGTCCATAGGACACATCTGAAGGCTTGTTAAAGAGTTGAAACTTTTTTTTTTCAAACATAAAAATTAGCTACCATTTTTGCATGTAATTATTTTCTATCTAAAGCTCGTGCCTTTTATAAAAATAAAGATATGCAAAAGATAGTGTGAAGGAATAGCAAGGTAGTGTGAGAGTTGGAGTGGTTCTACTGGCATCTTGGTCACAACCCAGCTTGGTTTGATTCTTTTGTAAGCAAAGTGTATGCATCAAAACTGAGCAATTGTCATTAAAAGATAGAAGTACTAGAATTCTATACAGTTTATGTAAGATGCAAAGGGCAACCAAATAGAAATGGTAAAAAATACCCATTTTCATTTCTAACTAGTAATCTTGTGTTTTTTGTTTTAATTCTGTTTTAGGAGTCCTGCACGAGTGCGGTGCTGCTTGTTGGAAGTAGTGGAGGCCTACGCCAGAGGGTGGGAGAGTGCCAGCAGCCATACTACTCAGTTCTACTGCGACACAGCCGTGGGCATCATATCAGGCTTAGTTTTATGAGGCATAGAGAAATCACGCGCAATTCATTCAAGACTTCTTTGAGAATTACCATCGAAAACAACAAAAAATCCTTTCTATTTTCCCAGACCATTTGTTCAAGGTTTTGTTAAAGAACTTTCAGTTTTGATAGATTTTTTTCAATACTGCAAATACAGAATAAAAAAAAAAAATAACAACCAGTGAAACAAAACATGAATCAGATGATTTGAAAAGATATTGCACCCATTGTTGGTCTATCTTGGTTTGTTGCAAGTATGTTTCATATATATATAAAATATATATTATCAAATTTTTTAATGTCAAAAGTTTCCTTAGGGGCCTTCAATGTTATATGATTTACCATTTTGTACTGTGAAGAAAAAGATAGTTTTATTAAGGTAGCAGCAAGAAACTTTCAAATTGGGAGTTATGAGCTTCATTTTTTGCAACTAGATTTGCTGCTGCTTCTGCCTTTGATAATTAAATTAATCCTCCTGTGATAAGGCACACTGAAGGACCAGCAGAAAGAGTTGACCTGTACATTCATCAAATACTTGCAAATGGTCATCAGTGGTGCAAGCTGTGCAAAGATACCTGCTATTGAAAAAAGAATTGAAATAGGAAGTAAAGTGAGTTAAAATGAAAGTTGTCCGTTTTGTGAAGTAAATATTCCAACAGAGAACTTCTACAGGTCAGAAAGAGATTCTTATTTATATTTTATTGCAGCCATAAGATCTTTTAAATCGCAAGCTCTGTTTTGGAAGGGAAGTGTGTTTATCATTTTATGGTTTGTAGAAGTTCTGAATTCTCGTATGATGCTAAGAAGATCTAATCTTCATGCTTGACACTGTATGTAGAAGTAATATCTGAATGTCTTCATCTTCTCTTGATATCTCAGGACATTTTCTTATGCACAGACTGGATTTTTAAATAAGAATTCTTAATGATTTCAAACTACTTTTGAAAGATCAATTTCATGTGAAGAATGTTAGTATCTGTATTTTCTTTTTTCTTTTGCAACAACTGCAGATCAAAGTTTTATCTTGTTCAAAGAAAATACTAAAGTAATAGTATTTGTATTGGTTGCATGTCATTTTTCTTCCCCAAGAGGATTAAGTGGTGTTCAACACTTAAGAACAACCTTAGAGCTCAATCAATATCACTTGAAATAATTCTTATAATCAGGGAGCTGGCTGGGTATGGACCCAACCCTTGCCACCAGCTGCTTTAATCTAGGATTTGAACTCATTCGAGCCACCTGTAATTTTTTGTTTTGGTTTGGTGTGTCAATTCTTTTAAAACTAAGAATGGAAGCCTGTTGTGTGCTGTAAAATGTATGTGATCATTAAGATATCAGAATTATGGTAGCTTTTTGTTGTTTTGCTATTTGCCAGCATCTATATATCTTAAAATCTGTAATGCTCTTAAGTTTCAAAGTTGCATGCTTCATGGCCAATAAGTTTTTTTTTCTATTTTTGTACATTTATTTAGATATTAATCTTTTAAATGGAAGCAAATATAAGCATGATATATCCAGCTGGGATGGAATAATCATAATAATAAGGAATAAAGTTTAGATGCTATTTCGTTTTATAGAATTTTGTTTTTGAACTAATGATTATCAAGTTTTATTCTAATAAAATAATGCATAGACTTTATCATAGCCAAACCAATAGATAAAACCAGGTTGAAAAAAATTCTTAAGATAATTTGATGTTATGTGTATATTGCTTTAGCTAAATGTTTGGTTAACATTTTTTGAATATATCACTGAATCTCTAGACTGTAGCTATTGTGTTTATCACCTTTAGTGGAGGATTACGATGAACAACATATTTTACACTAATTTTTCTCATATTGATTCTTAAGAAAAATTTTAAAAGCTTTATGTCTACACTATTCTTAAATATCAATTTTCAAAATGTTTTGCAAATTGAGATATATAAATTTTATATTTGATAGAATAGATATTAGATTGTGTAGAATGTGAGGAGATGCAAAATAGGATAAAGAGCGTAGAAAATATTTATGCTTGCCCTACCTCTTAACATCCTATGTGATATTAAAGCACATTCAACTATAAAATGCTGTTTAGATTAGGTAGAGATTCACTGGGGGAGCTCGATAAGAGTCTTCAGAGAATAGAAGAACCCCGCCCCCCCTTATAGTAAGTCTGTTGGCCCATATCTTCTGCCACTCTAAGGATGTCGAGTCGCACCCAGGTGTCTCTCTGTTATCTATTTTTTTGCATGGCTCTGTATTTGAACTGCCACCCTCATCTTGGCTGGACTGCGAAAAAAATTGTGAATTTCAAAGCACATAGTTGCTGCTATTTATTCCATGAGTTGATCATCCTATTTTGTGTCCCCCCTTTAAAAGACATTAAACAAGATTCTGACAAACTTATCAATTGACGTTCACAAAGTAGCTAAAAAATTATGAATTGTAATTACCTTCTTTAAAATCTCATATGGAGCGCTCAATACAAGTTTAGGACTATAATGTGTGATGAAAGTTGGATTTTTTTGAATATTAAGGAACTAATTATTGATGTGTTTGTTTTTTCTTGACTGTTGATGAATTCAATGCTGTCATATCCTTGTTACCCTGCACCACATATTTTTTTCATGCAGGCCATACTTCAGTACATGTATGTTGATTAATTCAGTGCTGACATATCTATGTTACCTTGCGCTACATATTTCAGTACATGTACATGTATGTTGTGTGAGAAATAAATCATTGTGCAGCTTCAAAACTTGTGAAATGTGAATTCCAATAAAGCAAACTATTTTTTTTGTTCTGACAACCATTTGGAGTTCATAAATCTAAAACAAAAATGAAGTTCCAGTGTATATAATATTTCAAATGTGATAAAGGTGTAATGTAATTTGGGTTACAGTGTAGTCAGCAAACATTGAAATAGAGTCTTTTTGGATTATCTGATTCGTTGGACAAAATGTTAAATGGGGAAAATTCAGTTTCACATAAGATTCAGCTGTTGCAGAGATTTATCATTAAATGGATATCATCCTCACCGTCCACATACAGATCAGAGAAAATATATGTCAGGACCAGTCCTGCCTTAACCGTAATTCCTCACATTTTAACATTTCATATAGATAAATTTAGTGATGTGATATGAAATACAGCCAAACTTGATTAGGTTCAATATAGATCTCTCAAAACTTTATTTTTTCAATTATGCAAAGAATTATTCATAAGAAATGAAACTCATCTTACAGTGGAAAAATGTTTCTTTTATGTTATTTGTTAATCAAACATTTAATTCCAGTCATGCCTCAATCAGCAGCTATTCTGAGTAGACAAAATTTGTCAAATCCAAAAGAAACTCTAATTCAAAGAACACTTTGCATTCAACGAACTGATAAAAATCCCCGTTTTTTTATTTGTTAATCAAACATTTAATTCCAGTCATGCCTCAATCAGCAGCTATTCTGAGTAGACAAAATTTGTCGAATCCAAAACAAACTCTAATTCAAAGAACACTTTGCATTCAACGAACTGATAAAAATCCCCGTTTTTTTCCCTTTTTTGACAAACTTAAAATACGTTGCATGAAACCAACTAATCTCAGACCCATCCTCGGATTATACAAACTATGTATAGGCAAACTCACTGTGGAAGAATGCTTTTCTACTTAGAATTACAGTTGGGATTCAATCAAAAGATCTGCTGTCGGCTGACAGGAAATGCTTTCAAAGTTGCAGTGTATAAGTGGAGGTCACCCAGTGTAGAGGCTACATTATGCCATGTAATATAAAGGGGTAGAGTAGAGCAAAGTATCAATACGCAGGAAGAGTATAATGAAAAGAGAGGGCAAGAGGTGGCGGCCGATGCATGGGGAGAACAAGACACAGGGAGTGGCTGTAGAGACAAGTGGTTAGTTGAAAAACAAACGAAATAATTATGTGGTAATTTGACTTTGATTGGTTACTTCCCTTGTGGTGCCTTGTGACATGGCTCATTCAAAAAACTTTTAAAAATGATCGAGCTAGTTCGTCAAGTCCGATGTATACTGTACTAGCCTTTGATCTCCAATCCTGTATTAGAACGCATTTCCTCACCCTTCAGACATATTCCCTTTGCTGCGCAGAAGCATTCGATCGCCACCTAAGAACCAAAATCATCTTGTTTCACTTCTATTCATTCAGTTGCCAAGCTTTTGAAAACAATGAACCAGGAAAAAATTTCCACATCATTTGATAGTTGGGACACCAGACAGCTCTGTACCAATAGGTAGAGTGTTGAATTGACATTAGGGAAGCTCGGGTTTGATCATATCGAACCAAATCAAACCTTGGAGAGACAGAAAGCCCCCAATTTGCTTGAAGTTAAAAGAGCTGAAGTGACGATTCATTGTATTTGAACTTTGAACTTTGCCGAAATTCAAAGTCACACCTAGAATTTGCGATTGAAAAAGGAATAAAAGGGAGAGATCTGAGTAAGGAGATTTGGATAACAAGGAGTGAAGTGTAGAAGGGAGAGATCTGGGCAAGATGAAGAATAGTAGACAAGGAGATTGAGCGAAGGAAGAGAGAAGAAAGGCAAGGAGAAAAAGGAGCAGCAAAGGGATGTCAGGTGAAGGAAGAGACGGTGAATACCAACTAGTGCCAAGGAGATGGGCTAAGATAAGAGAGGGCCGATCTAGAAGGGGAACAAAGAGCAAATTTGACTACTGGCATTGCTCAGGGAACTCCGCGATAAAAGAAATTTAAACAAATTTTACATGCTTTAACATCAAAATGGATATAATAAAAGACCCAGAGTTTAACTCTAAAAAATGGGGTGGGGGGGTTGTTTGCCTAAAATTTACATCGTGAATTCAAACTGATGGTGTAACACATCGGCAGTTCATACCATGGAAATATCCTTTTGAATGAAGAAAACTTGATGGACACTGGATGTGTTGAACCTGCTAAATTATTCCTGAATCTTGTGACTAAAGGAAGAGATTTTTTTCACCTCCTTTCTCAAAATATACAAGTGAAAAGTATTCATCTCCCTATTCTAGATTTCGGGTAAAATTGATTTTTGTCGAAGTTGTTGAAATGACATTAAAAAAATTTGAATCTATGGCGTAAGTTGGAAAAAAATATAAACAACTGTGTTGAGTATAAAGGGGAAACAGCTAGGCAAAAACACATAAAACTATAAACAACTGTGTTGAGTATAAAGGGGAAACAGCTAGGCAGAAACACATAAAACTATAAACAACTGTGTTGAGTATAAAGGGGAAACAGCTAGGCAGAAACACATAAAACTATAAACAACTGTGTTGAGTATAAAGGGGAAACAGCTAGGCAGAAACACATAAAACTATAAACAACTGTGTTGAGTATAAAGGGGAAACAGCTAGGCAGAAACACATAAAACTATAAACAACTGTGTTGAGTATAAAGGGGAAACAGCTAGGCAGAAACACATAAAACTATAAACAACTGTGTTGAGTATAAAGGGGAAAAAGCTAGGCAGAAACACATAAAACTATAAACAACTGTGTTGAGTATAAAGGGGAAACAGCTAGGCAAAAACACATAAAACTATAAACAACTGTGTTGAGTATAAAGGGGAAACAGCTAGGCAAAAACACATAAAACAATCCAAAAAGAACAAAAAAAGAAAAGTCAACAAACTGTCAATTTATTTGATATATCTGTATTTAGCTTTTTATTCAGGAGATTTGGGTTGGGTTGGGCTATACTGGTACACTGAATGAATGACTGATTGCTTTCATATGCCCGCACAATTACGGTGGGAGAAGATAGAGGGTGTATTAGAAGTACACACAGGATATAAATATATATATTATATATAGTTAATTTTGTTACACTATCTTCCAACATGAATACACGATTTCCCAACGTGAATAAAGTATACATGTATTCAGTTTACATGTCTGAAGGAGAACATAGAATATTGAACTCAAATTGAACATTTTTCAACCGCAACAAAGATTATTTGTTTCTATGCAAGACCAGCTTCAGTTCTGGTTGATGGTAACAGGTCTGATATGGAATTGATGACCCAACATTTGGTGGTGACTCCTTAGAACACAAAGCTTTCACTAGTTCAGACATAACGACAAAACAGATGCTCTGTGCCTTACACCTCACCAAAGTTAGACCATAATAGATCAAAACATGAGGCTTGCCCAAGATAAGAAATACACTTAAATGTTCAACCACTTCTTTCGCTTCTTGACGATAGATAAAAAGAATGCATTAAAAATTTAAACAATTAAAGATGGGAAAGAAATTTTAACTGTGCCTAAAAATTATTATTAATACATCGTAATAGACAAAAAAGTGAGTTAAAAGAACGGGACAGGTTGAAAAATCTATAAAATGAGTTCTAATACATTTATACAAATCAACACAAATGAAATGCATTCAAATTTTCATGCCATTCTCAAAAAATCAATGCGATTTTCCCCTACTTAACAACATTCATTGTTACATTCAGTAGAATAAGAGCGCTTTTAGTCAAAGCCTTGTGTTTTCGTTTAGAAAGCTTAGCTCCCATATTATAAACATGAAAAATACAAAGTTTGAAGAAGGAAATTATTCCATTTCTATCTCTTTTGCATTTAACTGTTTAAAGCATTTCTCATACTACTCTGGTAACACAAAGAGAATGAATTACAAGTCGTTTGTGCAAAGAGAAAATGTCAAAGCGTTATTTTGGATCATTTACAAGTGAGAAAACAATTTTGTTTATATCTATAACATATGACGAACAACTTTTTTTGTCCAGTTTTTAATTTTGATGAGAGGAAAGGAACCATAAACAGAATTTTTAAAAAATTCAATAACAACAACTGTGGAGGAGTGTGTTACATAATATGCTTGTAACTATCCTGAAGATGATAAAAGAAATAATATCTAAACTGTGTAACTAATCAAAACGAGAAAAAGTATAATGTTCCCAAATCAATGTATAATGATTCCTGTTCATTCATTTTACCCAAACATAGAAGCATATTAATTTGATAGTCTTGTGAAAACAGAAAAAATATATTTAAATAAAATATATTCTGCTACTTTCATAAAAGATACAATTTATTTGAAATTGAAAGAAAAGTTCTGCAGCAAAGGGAATAAGCTTAACAAATTAAGCATGATAACAACAATAATGAGATCTGAAAAACTTCTCTGTGACGCTGTAGCCAAGAGATTGAAATGCTTCTCGACTAAATCCATCATCCTAACACCATGATAAGCCCAGCAAATTTTCCCTAAATCTGTCTATGACTACAAATATTTTTTTAAGATCAGGTACCCAATAACTGAGTAACATGAATTTTAGGAAAATTTGATAAAGTAAACGTTGGAGAAAGTACAATATAAAGAAACAAAAACAGGCACTTATTTACATGACAAGACTGCACTACTGCAATATTTCCTCTCAATAATTGCTCCTCAGAAAGAAACAATTACAACAGAAGAAG
Organism: Elysia crispata; assembly: GCA_033675545.1. NCBI lineage: Eukaryota > Metazoa > Mollusca > Gastropoda > Plakobranchidae > Elysia > Elysia crispata. Next base: position 287,380 of record JAWDGP010007240.1, on the reverse strand, counting down.
CTTAGTGACTTAACCGGTAATAAATTGGCGTCGCCAGTCCGGCTGTGCTAAAAATTTGATGAACCCAAAGTAAACTTCATAATGCATGTAATACATGCTCATTAAAGTCATATCACTACATACTTGTAGAAAAACATAAAACAGCGAGGAATTTAGCATATAAATTGATCTGTAAATGAACTATTGCAAAAAAAAAAACAACAAAAAAACAAACATAACTCAATTTTAAAAATACTCATTCCTACTGCAACTTTCTGAACATTTATTTTAAAGCACATAATTTCATATTTCCTTACAAGCTGACCCAACGTATATAACTTTATCATTCATGGCTTTGTGTAAACTTGCGTAAACAGCTGACCATGCTTGGGAAAGACGCTGAAAATCACAACCAAAAAACTCAAGCTTTCCATATGAGGGTATATATCAGAGGAATTACTTATTTTGACATTACAATGGCAACATCTACTGTGACACAACCACAGAGAGTGGGAAAGACGAGGGAAAAATTAGCGAAAAAGAATTACAACATGCTGTAATATGGTGAGGATAGAAAGGCAGTTATATAATGAGATCAATTCAAGTGAGCTTTGTCATATGACCATATGACCAGAAAAAGCGAAAAAGCTATAGCATTTTTTTTATTTGAAATCCTAGAAAAACATGAATTTTCCTCATCCTACAATTTTTGCTGATCGATATATGTCCTTTCTAGTAAGTGTTTTTATAAAGGTAAATTATGTGTAGTGCTATTAAAAAAATTAGTGATAAATGTTATGTTGAGAATCCAGAATGTATCCATAGTTGAAAATCTAAAATTAACAACCTAGGTTCGGACAACTACTTCACAAGTTTTTGTCTCTGTACTGAGGCAATCTTACTACAAGCCAATCAACTTGAAAAGTTATCAATTTTTTTCATGAGTTTTACTGATTTATTTCCATATACCATTTAGCAGTGTTGAGGTACAGGACAATTTTCAAGTCAAAGGCTGGCCTTCAAGATAGCATCCGCCATCCAGAACAGAACATTTATCCTTGCATTTATTGTTTCTAATTCTATACGCCTCAGAAACTGCTGCTTGCTTCTGACTTGAGTTTCTGGTCAGTGCTGAACTATACACTACTTCATTATTAGTTTCACCTTTTAAGAAGCTGCTTGAAAACAAGAAACATGACTGTGACACCATCACCTCCACACATAAGTGGTTTTTCTAACTTATTATTAGACACGATTTCAAGTGTTGAGTATTATGACTGATTGATTGATTGATTGATTGATTGATTGTTTATTTCAGAGGTCCAATCTTGCACAAAATTGCTAAGAGATGAGGCAAACAAAATGACAAGTGGTTTAAACATCGTATGCAAAAAAAACCAAACACCAACAATCAAAGCATGACTAATACTAAAAAAGAGATAATGGGAAGAAAGGGAGATAACTACTACTGTAAAAAAGCCAGCAACCAAGATGGTAGCACATTGGTTGTATGATTGCTTGTGGCTCATATCTCCACCTCATGGACATATCAAGGGTACGTGATGAATCCCAAATCACGGATGTTGGCAAGTGATAAAATGGCTTAGATTTACCTAAGAAAAAGTCACGTCTCCCCCCCTCCCTCCAGACCATGTAGACTTACATTATATATCAAAATCTGCTGACGTTTTACTTGCTATCTAGAAAGATCTGTTGTTACAAAGTTCAGTTACCAGGCAATTTATCTTTCAAAGACATTTCATGAGTTTAAACAAAAAATAGAAAAACTGAAACCTGAACCAACTGCTTGCAGCTCCAAAAATCTATCTTGATTATTTTTATATCAATCTAAAAATAGTTTACGGCAAGTTCAATGTTATTCAAACATCTTTAAAATCAATTCACCAGGGTGAAGAAAGGGGTAGAAACCAATTAAAAACAGGAGAAGTTTGAATTAACCTCAAATAAAGCACAAGTTTTACAAAATATATATCTGCATACATCTAAATGCAAATGCTTTTTTGTAATCACAAATGATCACTTTATTAATAACATTCATTTAAAAAAAAACAGTTTATACTTTTTTTTAATGAGAAGCATATCAGGAGTATGTGAAAATAGATTCTTCTTAATTTGAGGTGAAATTCACACAGATACTCAAAGGAGTATGGTTTCTAAGGCATTTATGACTATCATTGTAAAAAGAAAATAGACCAGTATAATATACACTTATACTCAGAGGATCTTGCCCTACATGTATGACTATCATTGTAAAAAGAAAATAGACCAGTATAATATACACTTATACTCAGAGGATCTTGCCCTACATGTATCAGAATAAAACAACATGTTGGAAATCTGACAAGGAAAACTGTCATTCACCATATTGATTGTGGGTGTTGGGCACTTAAAGACAATAGAATTATTTTTTTAGCTCTCAGTATGAAAAGAAATTAATAGGCTAAAAGCAATTGCGGTAACAGCAGTGATCTCTAGATCTCCTTGTCTTGAGAGAGACGATTATGACTTTAACATTGTGGATATAACCAAGTCAGAGGTGTTAATATTCTCATCTGGAAGTTGTAAACCAATGCATGTAAATATCTTGTTCTCGTGATGATAGAACTAAACCAGGCTTTTCTCATCACTCTTCAAGCAGTGGGAACTGAACATGTGCAGGCAGGGTGAGAACATCACCAACAACTATCTTGAATAAACAACTCCATGGGGCGAGTGGTTTACAAACTGAGCCATCTGATCACATCAGGCAAGGAAGAAAAAATTTTCTCATTTTCTTAAACCTGTGAAGTTTCAACACACCTGTCACAGACACAAGTGAGGTATGCCAGGACAACTGTTGATAAAACTTTTGTAGTGTTTACGCCCATAAAGAATGCTTCAAGTATAAACGTAGTAATTTAGTCCTTGCCTTGTTCATTAGATGTATACAATCCCCCTAATATGAAGAATGAAGCTTAGGGTTCGTTAGAAAATAAAGATTAAAAATCCAAGTGGCATTGATCACTTTCATGCTTTATAAACATCTTGATTAAACACAAACACATCACAAGTTGGACTCTAGAAAATAGTTTCAACATTAGAGAGAGCATGTGCAGCTGGGAATGTTGGAAGGGACAAGAAAGTTGTCTACACTGGGGTGAAGATAAACATATGCTATGTATATATATAGAATACACTCTGGCATGTCACTGGTGGCAGAGGCATCATCTTCTGTTGATACGTCAGAACATTCAGAGATACATGGAACATGAATAGTAAACATATGCTATGTACATATATAGAATACAACTCTGGCATGTCACTGGTGGCAGAGGCATCATCTTCTGTTGATACGTCAGAACATTCAGAGATACATGGAACATAAATAGTAAACATATAACTGACCAATCATGATCTGTCTGACATGGGCTGCTTATAATGTTATCTCAATCCTCATTGGTTAAGTGGAGTTTTCGAAAAAAACGGCCTTGGTCTCGATCTTATTAACAGCAGCTGCACATACTGAATCCCTTAGAGACTGATTTATTCTAGACAACACAGCCGCACATACTGAACCCCTTAGTTAGAGACTTTGATTTATTCTAGACAACACAGCCGCACATACTGAACCCCTTAGAGACTTTGATTTATTCTAGACAACACAGCCGCACATACTGAACCCCTTAGAGACTTTGATTTATTCTAGACAACACAGCCGCACATACTGAACCCTTTGGAGACTTTGATTTATTCTAGACAACACAGCCGCACATACTGAACCCTTTGGAGACTTTGATTTATTCTAGACAACACAGCCGCACATACTGAACCCCTTAGTTAGAGACTTTGATTTATTCTAGACAACACAGCCGCACATACTGAACCCCTTAGAGACTTTGATTTATTCTAGACAACACAGCCGCACATACTGAACCCTTTGGAGACTTTGATTTATTCTAGACAACACAGCCGCACATACTGAACCCCTTAGAGACTTTGATTTATTCTAGACAACACAGCCGCACATACTGAACCCTTTGGAGACTTGATTTATTCTAGACAACATCTGACATTGAGAATAGAGACCAAAGACGCAGCCAGTCAAATGTCCCACTCGTTTATTATTAGGGTTTTCTTCCTTCGAATTGTAGATTTAAACTAAAATTTTTTTAGAAATGACTGGATCACAGCGCACTTTCACCTCTTAGGTAGGTCGAATGTTTCAAAATTTTCAATAAATATATCTTTTTTTATATTTCATTTCATAAAACATAAGGGAAGTCTTTTGTAAGAGACAAGGTCAAAACTTGACTGGTTCCACAGTATCAGACCACAAAGAAGCATTTCTGTGGCTGCTAGACCTGTTGAGCTATGTGGCGCCACACCCACAGAGGGACTGCAGTGAGCATGAGAGAAATACCAGGGCTAAAACAATGACTGCCCAGTCAGAACTGGACATAGTGCAATATCCAACGACATAAATATTATTTAGTTACTTTCATATACAAATTTTTGTAACAGCATAAATAATTTTTATTTCTCATAATATCAAAATACATTTGCAATAAAATAATTGGGAGGAAAATCTGTTTATGGTTTGTGCTATATGAGTATCAGGTATGACACAGAACACAGGACATTCAGGATTGGTCAATCTGCTCAGCTTTGTTTTGCTTTTTGAAATTGCCAAAGTCAGAACTTTCACAAGCACCCAGGCCTCTTGGCTAAGCAAAGGCAGCACAAAGAAAAGAGAATGTGTAGCAAATAGCAAAGCAATTATGAAATCAATAAAAAGACGATAAAAGAAAATATTACAAGTCATACAGGAATATATATATATATATATATATATATATATATATATATATATATATATATATATAAAACATCTAAGGAATACAAAGGCAGAAATCTCGATCTTAGTTATTAATTTGCACAATCACAAATCACCAAGTTCTAAAGTGATCTAGACCTAGAAAAGACTTTTCAAAAACGGCAAAATTAGGCATCACCATGCCAAGGAAAAGTGACTGGGTTTCTGATAATGTGAATGTTATAGAAGTGAGTATCTCTGGAAAAATATGGGATGAAAGAAAATCAATAAAGTGGGCTATATTATTATAATAATAATAATCATAATTAATCACAATAATAATAATAATATAACAAGAACAAAATAAAAACTAATACAAAACAAGTCTTTCTGTGAAACAATTATATCAGTGAAACAGGAGGTATAAACTTTGCAAAAAACTTTCTTAAGAAGAAGTCAGGGCTAATGCAATGTTTCATATTCTGAACAAAGCTTTTAAAATTTGCGCAACTGAGGCTTGCCAAAAATATAATGTATCTTATTATCTCTTTTAAAAAACCTAAATGTAATGCATGTCGATGAATATTCCATGAACTTCAATCATTGTAAGATGGCGCATGTAATCTGAAGATCCTGCCATGAAATACACACAGACTGAAATTAGGAACCATTAAAAATTTAAAACAAAATATATTTAAAAAGGATAGAAAGACAAACCAATGAAAACATCAGGAACATGTGATTTTTTTGAAGACATCAACATGAATGAACCACAAACTTCAACATGAAGAGGTCTAATGTTAGAAGCAAAAATAGTACACCATTTTTAAAACAAATATTGCAATTGCCAAACAATTTGAAAAGGATTATAATATATGAACAAATTTATTCATATCAGAAAGTCAAGGGCACAGAATAGAAAAATGGTCTAAACTATCCAGTGACATCGGCTCTAGTGTATGGGGATTAAATATCAAAAACATTTCTTTAGAAAAAAAAAAGCTATTTGATTTTACTCTAGCATGATTATGAATGTTTGAGAACTGAAAGAAAAATAGTCAATATTGTCAGATAAAAATCACCCACACTATCACGTAGGTGTAGAAAGTATTGATTGACCTTCGTCAGTTGAAGGCTAGACATATATTTTGGCTGCAAGCTTGGTGTTACGTCAAAGGATTTGATAGACTACTTTTAGTGAGAGTCAAGTCCCATGAAGCTACAATTGTAAACCTTGGCAGATCCCTTTACATCCCCTTCCATCACAAGTGAGGTAGGTAGTATATCACCCTGTGGCTTCTCAATTTAATTTATACTTCTCGGTTCTTTGAATTTGAATACCACTTGCCGTACTTAAATAATGACTAGTAACTTCCACGCCAAATAATTCCTCATACTCTTCTGCTCTCTCACTGTCTTCACAAATATTCTTGTCTCCATTGTTCTAACAAGAAGGACAGAGGGCAAAAGCCAACAACTGAGGTGCATCATCTGCAGAAATGACTAGATTAAGACCTGAAGGGAAGGGCAAGAAATAGTGATTTTGCAAGCTTTTGCATAAAAGGGCACAACTATCACATGACCAGTTGGTGCCCTTGCAAGGACAGGGTAAATTACAAGAGCAGTCTCTAAATAGCAGAGTGTAGATCTGTTTGCAACATCAAGAGAGAGGCAAGATTCAGCAATCTGTATGTAACAGAATATAAAGCTGTACCCCAGTAGCTGCGAAGCAAGTTCTGCTAAGATACAGATTTCTCCACAGAGCAGGTGGCCACCATAACCATCTCTGACTGAATCACACCATGATAGGCAAATCATCTTATCAATTTTCATTTTTATACTTCTGTAGTGTCTGAATTTTTTTATGTTGGCACATGAAAGTATGATTAGAAGTTGGGCAAAAGCTACAAAAACATGAGAGGGAGGCTAGGAAATAACAATCTTAGATCTTAGAGGAGAATGATAAGACTAGAGCGTTGCCTTGGTTAACATATCTAAGCTTTGTGTTCTCAAAGAAAGACTGCCCACTACAGCAATCTAGTTAGTACTTCTAAAACAGGTTTGAATTTTTTAAAAATAAAGTCGACATTATCGACTGCACAAATGTTATTTTGCCCCTAAACTTTTCTAAAGTTCGTTTTTTTTTCTACAAAAAAAATGTAAACAGATGTAGGCAGTAAAATGATGTGTTTACCACAAAAAACCCAACCAGTCGCATAATTTTACCATCAAGAAGAAACTACTAGTTATGAGCATCAGACAGCATATCAGTTAACTGAAGGAACGTGCCAATGCTCTGCTGTGCTATGAGATATCAACTGATTTCATCACATCGTTCCCACATCGTCAACCTTCACTTCTCTTTCGCTGATCCCTCTTTGCTGACTTTCGCCGCCAGTTTGTTTTTCTTCTTCTCCTCTTTGGCCGCCAGTTTCTCCTCTTTCTTCCTCGCCTTCTCCTGCTTTTTCTGTTCTTTCTCTCTCTGCTTGGCTTTGGTTTTCTCTTCCTTGAGCTCTCGTTTCTCTTGCTCGTCCTGCTCCTCCAGGAAGTGCGGGTTGCTGCGAAGGATGCTCTCCAGCCTGAAAGACACAGACAGGCAGTTGAATTGACTGGAGTAAAAACACTAATCTCTTTCTTTGAAAACAAGGTAGGTTAGAAAAAACAAAAACATTAGCTCATAATCCTTGTCTTCGTAAAATTCTTTAAAAATATTTGAATTATAAAGTTTAAAAAAAAGTTGATTCAGATATTGAATCTAGAGAGAAGCAGAGATGTGCTTTATGTCTGTTTAAGAGAGTAATCGATAAATTGTGCCACTGTCTTAATGTGTCTTTACCAGTTGACTGAATCTAGAGAAAAGCAGAGATGTGCATTATGTCTGTTTAAGAGAGTAATTGACAAATTGTGCCACTGTTTTCATGTGTCTTTACCAGTTGACTGAATCTAGAGAAAAGCAGAGATGTGCATTATGTTTGTTTAAGAGAGTAATTGACAAATTGTGCCACTGTCTTAATGTGTCTTTACCAGCTGACTGAATCTAGAGAAAAGCAGAGATGTGCATTATGTTTGTTTAAGAGAGTAATTGACAAATTGTGCCACTGTCTTAATGTGTCTTTACCAGCTGACTGAATCTAGAGAGAAGCAGAGATGTGCATTTGGTCTGTTTAAGAGAGTAATTGACAAATTGTGCCACTGTTTTCATGTGTCTTTACCAGGTGACTGAATCTAGAGAGAAGCAGAGATGTGCATTTGGTCTGTTTAAGAGAGTAATTGACAAATTGTGCCACTGTCTTAATGTGTCTTTACCAGGTGACTGAATCTAGAGAGAAGCAGAGATGTGCATTTGGTCTGTTTAAGAGAGTAATTGACAAATTGTGCCACTGTCTTAATGTGTCTTTACCAGCTGACTGAATCTAGAGAGAAGCAGAGATGTGCATTTGGTCTGTTTAAGAGAGTAATTGACAAATTGTGCCACTGTTTTAATGTGTCTTTACCAGATGACTGAATCTAGAGAGAAGCAGAGATGTGCATTATGTCTGTTTAAGAGAGTAATTGACAAATTGTGCCACTGTTTTAATGTGTCTTTACCAGTTGACTGAATCTAGAGAGAAGCAGAGATGTGCATTATCTTCATTTAAGAGAGTAATTGACAAATTGTGCCACTGTTTTAATGTGTCTTTACCAGCTGACTGAATCTAGAGAGAAGCAGAGATGTGCATTATCTTCATTTAAGAGAGTAATTGACAAATTGTGCCACTGTTTTAATGTGTCTTTACCAGCTGACTGAATCTAGAGAGAAGCAGAGATGTGCATTATCTTCATTTACGAGAGTAATTGACAAATTGTGCCACTGTCTTAATGTGTCTTTACCAGTTGACTGAATCTAGAGAGAAGCAGAGATGTGCATTATGTCTGTTTATGAGAGTAATCGATAAATTGTGCCACTGTTTTAATGTCTGCACCAGCTGACTGCACAGGTGCTACACTTTCTTCTATCCTATACGCTAGACACGTCTGATAAAGCCCAGGATTGTACTTATTCTTACCAAAATATAGACTGGCCTTTTCAGCTTTTTTTTTTTTTGATACAATGCCAAAGTCTTTAAACCTATAGATTAAGTTCCCCATAAAATCGGCGTGAACAAAAACGTTGGGGTTTTAAATATTTAAAAGCTTGCGGTGTGTTTTTTTCTTAGTGATGCGAGCAAGCTTTGCGTAGGGCAAGGCCTGAAGTCAATAACGAGATGTTTACTACAGTTTGATTCAAGCATGCAAGCAAAGTCAAAATAGGTTACCAATAAAATGAGCTTGAATCTAATAAGTATCAGCCCGTTGTCAAGGCATAATTACATGCAAACTATGAGAAAGAAATACTTGGGGCTAAATACAATACAAAGTTTTCAAACGAATACAAGATTGAGGTTAATAAGAAAAAAATAACACAAAAAGATCTATATGAATGAAATGTATGCCACTGGCTTTTTAATTTTAAGAAACAATTAAAACACAAAGTAAAGACTTTTTTCAATTTTCACCCACTGCTTATGAAAGTAGAGAAGAATTATAGTAACAGCAACTATAAGGGAGATTTTTATTCTAATCATGGTATTTCATAAAATCAATACATGCAACAGTTTTTTTCCTCTCTCCCTAATTTGGATTGCTAAGGTTAAAATTAAGAATTCCACACATCTAAAAATGTAAGTGAAAGAGCAAAAAATGATATACAAAAAGGGTTAATGAAAAAGCGTTTAGAAAATCAAAAGGCAAAAAGCGGTTGCACCATAAAATTCTTCAAACCAAACTAGCGTATTCTTCAAACCCAGCTAGCGTATTCTTCCAACCAAGCTAGCGTATTCTTCCAACCCAGCTAGCGTATTCTTCCAACCCAGCTTGCGTATTCTTCCAACCCAGCTAGCGTATTCTTCCAACCCAGCTAGCGTATTCTTCCAACCCAGCTAGCGTATTCTTCCAACCCAGCTAGCGTATTCTTCCAACCCAGGTAGCGTATTCACCTTGACAGAACAGAGTGAAGCATTTAAGAAAAACAAAAGACAGTGCTGAGGCTACTCTCCACTTCTGTATTTCCTTGGCAAAGTTACTTTTATCAAAAGCTGTCAGGCTTTTTTTTTTTTTGTAACAGCTATTTCCAAGATTGTATAGCATGCAGTTCTGAGGAGAGATAGAGGTGTGGTGAGCTTTTCTCTCAAATAACATTATGTGTGGTGTGTGATGTGTGTATGTGTGGTGTGTGTATGTGTGTATGTGTGTGGATATCACAACATGACCCCGCGCTGAACAGAGTGGTAGATGAAGCAGGGCTCACATCTCTGGGATAGAACCCTAGGAAGTATTCTTTGGACAGTTTACGCTGGGCCCTGCTTGTTGATAGAACCCTAGGAAGTATTCTTTTCTTTGGACAGTTTACGCTGGGCCCTGCTTGTTGATAGAACCCTAGGAAGTATTCTTTGGACAGTTTACGCTGTGCCCTGCTTGTTGATAGAACCCTAGGAAGTATTCTTTGGACAGTTTACGCTGGGCCCTGCTTGTTGATAGAACCCTAGGAAGTATTCTTTGGACAGTTTACGCTGGGCCCTGCTTGTTGATAGAACCCTAGGAAGTATTCTTTGGACAGTTTACGCTGGGCCCTGCTTGTTGATAGAACCCTAGGAAGTATTCTTTGGACAGTTTACGCTGGGCCCTGCTTGTTGATAGATTTAGCTTTTCAACCTTTTTTTTTAAGGCGGAAAGGGGAGAGAGGGGTGATGGCAAACATCCACTAAGCAGAACAGAAAACAGATGACTGGTTGATCAGTTGATAAGTCAATGAATAGATTATCTTAGGCTACACCAAAACCAGCCTCCTTCAGGCCAGGCTAAAATTCAATCAAACAGGCATTGAGGCCAAAATCCAAGCTAAAAATCCCCTCATTCACCTCTCTGTTTCTGTCTCTGTCTGTCTGTTTGTCTGTCTGTCTATCTGTCTCTCTCCCACTCTCTCTCTCTCTCTCTCCCACTCTCTCTCTCTCTCTCTCTCTCTCTCTCTCTCTCTCTCTCTCTCTCTCTCTCTCTCTCTCTCTCCCCCTCCCCTCCCTGCAGCCTTTATCAAAAGACTACCAGTACTGAGATGAACCGTAGAGGAAAGTTCAACAGCAAAAAGTTTAAAATGTTAAACAAATCAGGACAAATCATCGCAGGTTTCAAAACCCGGTGCTGGAGTTATGTGAATCGCACAAACAGTTACTATTAGCTCTAGAAGACAGACAACTACCACAAGGAAATAACATCAAGTGAGAGTTATTAATCGGCTGTCACAGAGTGGGGCATGCTAAGTGGATTAGAGAACAAATACACGAAGATTTCAACAGACACAACCATTATTGATCAACTTATTTCTAAAAGAAAAGAGCCCATAAAATTACTACAAATAAGAAACAAAGCAAAAATAAAGACAAAAAAGAAGAATTTAAAAAAATTGCAACATTTTGGAGAAAACGAAAAGAAAAGTTTTTCAACTCGTTATGATCATCAGTAAAAAGGAAAACACAAAACAGATTTCAAAGAAAAATTTGGAATAGATGAAAAAAATATAGAAAAACAAATCTATAAGTCATCAGTTCTATGTTTGTGAAATGAAAGAAAAACAATTAAAAAATAAAAGGAGAGTGTCAAATGCTATACTCAAACAGTGAAACTTGTAAGCTTTATTGGATCAAGCACTAGCTAGAGATGCTTGGATAGCTGCTCTCTGCGTCAGATAGAAACATGAGGAAAACCTGTGATCAGACTAGAACACTACGGAAAATCAATGCGTTCTGCTCTATATGAAACTAGAAATAACACTTTAATGGAATTAAAATTTGGGTAAAACTCTAATTCTTCACTTGCTAAAAACATGAAAGAGAACAGGAATAACTTTTACAAAGCTATGTTGCAGAGAAAAGAAAAATATAGAGGCTATTTTCTCGACAGGAGTTTACAAAGGTAGACATAGAGAAAGGGCATAAACAAAGATCATTCACAACCCCCCAAAAAATATCCGTCAACTTACACAAGACAAAATGTTTCCAGATTTACACATCAAGAGCAAATAACTTGCACAAAAACTACCCAAAAAAAAAAAAAAAAACTAAAATAAAATGAAAAAAATACAGACTAAATGCCCTGTGTAAAATCTAAGAACAAATAAATCCACTCAATCTACTTTGAAAACCTAGGAGAGGAAACTACAAGAAGAACAAATAAATAGATAACAGAATGAAAGTAAACAGAAAGGCAAAGAGCAGAAATCACAATGCTTTGGACTGGAAGGAATTATTAGCTTAACGCAGGTCCATTCACACAGGCAAAACAAGGAACAAGATACACAGTGCGTTGGGCTAGTTACCGTGCCAACCAAGCACTTACCAAGAGAACCAGTAGTCTAATGACATGTCCAGCGGGGGCTACCGATGTCCCGGGGAGTGGCCCGGTGTGCCGGGAGGGGAGGGGAGGTGTCGATGGTAGATATCGTAGCTGCAACACGTCCACAAGAAGAGGTTGAGGGAGGAGGTTCGCAGCGGATAGGAGGTTGTAAAGATATAGATGGGAGGAGTATGGTATATAATTACAAAATATTGAGGGAATTTACAAACCTTGAACATATGATGTTTCATCTCTCCTGCTGGATTAGTGTGTGACAGGTTGCTTAATCGAAGGATTTTAATGGCTAGGGAGGGCAAAGTTCAACCAGACATATCCCTCTTCTGTATCTGTGTGTGTGTATGTGCTTGAGTGAATGGAGCTTTTAAGAGTATTTATTTTAGCAGCAGACCATATTACCTTTAACAAGAGTTTTTAAAAAAAGCAATTGATCGAATAATTAGAAAAGAAGGATATGAAAAATTGACTGAGCGTCAGGATAAATTAATTCAATAAAAAATTTTAAAAAAGGGCGACAGAGAAAGAAAAAGATTTCATAAAAAAATCATTTTAAAATATTTAAAAAAAAATTAATAAGAAAGGCTAGCCATCATCCCTAAAAACCAGTAGAGGAAGATAAAACATAAAGAGAGAGGAGAACTGTGAGAGAATCACAGCACAGTTCAGGAAAGACCAACCGAAACACAGCCATAAGCTGTGCTCAAAAGACTAACGTAGACATAAGGTTAAAAAAAGTCATTAAAATAAAGTTGCCAAGAATTTCTACCTAGTTGCACAAACTACAGCAAAGCAGCCAATTTGATTGAAAGTAAAAGCCTCCTCCTTGCCAAGCTAGCTGTTTCTAAGCTTTGAATGAGACAAACATTCTGGACTGGCTTTTCAAACATGATCAGGTTATCATGTGTAAAAGAAAATGTGTGTAACTGGTGTCAATCCTATGGAAAGACTGTATTATATTTTGTTCACTAGATTTTTAAAACGACTTGTAAATACATCTGAAAGTTAACAAAAAAAAAAATATGAAATCTCAACAAAATTGATTGTCTAAAGGATCGTGGAAAGATTAGGAAAAATCTTTTAGAAAACAAATGAAATAATTATGTGGATTTTCCGAACAGAATCAATACTCATATTTACCCAAAGGATAATTTAATATCAAAAGAGAAATGTAACAAAAAGCACTAAAAGCACACGTATGGATTAAATGCAATTTAAGATTATTTTTTAATTCAGAAGAATTCTCAAGATTCATAAACGATTTTTTTTGTAAACAAAATGTAGGCCGCAACTGAACTTTTTTGCCTTACAAAAAGTATGAAAAAAAAAACAAAACTAAATATATGAATAGGTTTGTTCAACCATTTGAAGGAAATTTATGGCCCTTATTATCATAATCATAACATCATAACTTAAGTTATTTTTTTTTTGTTTTTTTTAAAGGTATGAGGAGGCTTGACTAATACAAAAAGAGTTTTAAAAACAGTCAAAAAGCATGTGTGCACCACAGAATGTAAAGAAATCCTCAGTTTGAAACCCTTTGCAATGAAGCCTTCCAAGTCCGAGACATTTCCAATTTAATTAATGAAAATTTCTTGATAGGGTGCTCCACAGATTAAAAAAAAAATCTTGATCCGTGAGAAGAAGGCAAGAGAGAAACAAAAGATATCAAATCGTTTCAGATTTCCATTTCACTTGTAAGAGGACCTGGATTTGAACCTTACTCCCTGTAGAGTAAAAGTGGGGTGGTCGGCTCGTCAGACCTTCAACAAGAAAAAAAAGTAATACAACTTTTCTTGCCACAGATTGCACAAAGCAGAGGAATGAACACTCCTAACTTTACTGTGCCTCTTACTTCAATATGAACTAATCCTTCTCAAAAACTCTGGAAGTGAAAAATATTTCGAAAGATAATCACATAATGAATTAAGGTTTCTGTTTCATGTCATTTATTTTTACCATCAATAAAATATCTTTACTTCTCAATTTTAAAAAAAAATGCATCTTAACCATAAATTTTAAAACTGTATTGCCCATGATAAACGCTCAAACAGAAGTGGATACCACCAGGTAAAACTCTTTTCCTTCTCTAAAATTTTTAATGTAAATGCTCATAAATTCTATGTTAATACTAAAAAAAACATTTTAAGGGAAATATTTTTATGGTAAGGAGGAGGTGGTTAAGGTTTGCATACAATTGTATGCTTTGGTTGCTGTATGAAGCCTTTCATGAAGGATATTAAACACATGGGGAGGAAAGGAGGGTAGAAATCCAGGCAGACTCTTATAACCCTATTTTCTCAATGCAGCAAAACTTTCTGATTAAAAAAAAAATTTTTTTAAGGAGATTGAATGATTGAACCGCTGCATATTTCTCACTGTCATTAATAATTTTTCTGGACCCTGTATAACTTGTTCGTAAATACAAAGTAAATAAAATGTTCAATTATATCCTTGTTTTAAAATACATCTGGTTGGTTCAAATGGAATTTTGAGTTTTAAGATGGTTCTCATAAGGCAGACGTGTCAAGTTTACTAAAGTTTGCACAATCCAAGTTTTAGCCAAGGTAAAAGTGTTCTGAAATCTACAGTTCATGTTTTACAAGAATAGGGCCAATAATGTTCCGGAAAATTGCTTTTCAATCATCTCATTATAAAACAAAACAAAAAAATATTTTTTTTTCTTTAAACAATTAAAAATCTCTTGAAGATGGCCATCTTATGGTAGGAAAAATAAGTTGCTTAAGCATTGAAATCAAAACTCTTTATCATCCAATTGCATAAAGAACCATTGAGACACGTGAAAACTTTAAGTTCCACATGGTTTTTATATTATTTTAGCTCCACCAAAGCAAATTACACTAAATTTTACTGAGATTTTTTATGATTGATTTGTAAAAGATGAAAAATTTGAAGGACCTTATTAGATCAGAATATTGTTGCCATTCATAGACAGGCAGCTGATTACAAAAAATGTTTTAGAATAAACAGCGATCCCTCAAATAGATCTGGGAAAAATTAGTTTGATCTTCACATGAACTCAATTTAATACAATCAGAAAAAAATCGACTCATTAAGATTTATATTAATACTCTGGCATAAAATTGGGTTTTCATTGTTAATGCCTCCACTGTATCTTGATGAATATTTACACATGAGTGATATAGAAGTAACTGTATCCACAAGAAGAAAGCATGAACCAGAATGGTTTACAACTGTTTGGGAGGTTTTGGTGGTCATGGAAGGAGGAAAAGATTAGTACCAGGGACAAGCTTTGTGAGGACTCGGATTTCCCATGTACCCACTAGGTTCATAATGACTATAAACAGTTTAATCAATGAAGACAGGATGGGGTTTTAAATCCAGCAAGCTAACTCCTAAGGGTTTATTTTCAATAATGCAATTTAATTTGTTAATTTCTAGACTAACTACCAAACTAGACTGACTGCAAGACAAATTTATCATCAACCTAAAATTATGGTGCATGCATTCAAATCAGCGATCGTAGACAAAAATTCTATCAAAGCCACTGCCAAGAATATATAATTAAAAAAAAAATGATGACAAAATAGAAGGAAAAATCACAACTCACTGTGCAATAGCGTCTGGAATCGTCACGTTATCCATCGGTACTATGGTGTTGAGTTCTTCCAGTGTTTTCACAAATCGAAGTTTGGAGGAAAATTTCGAACTGCAATCAACCAAACGAGAACCATTCTAATAAGACCGTGGACAAGAAGTTTAAAGGTTGGAAGGAATAATCATAATAAAAAAAAAGTAAAGAAGAGAAAAAAAAGGAAAGATCCCTCTACATTTTCTACTGCTTTTCAAAGAAATCTTCTGCTTTGTACAAGTATGATTTGAAAATCTGCAAAAACCAAGTCAAAGTACTTTTGCTTAATTTTTACAAATTTTTTTTCCCTCTAATCTTCTAATTATAGTTATAAAATTTTTTCATCACGCAGTTTTTCTACCTCCTTCCCCTTTCCCCTCCTTTCTCCCTTCTTTTATAAATAGAACCCTATAGAATAATGTTTTACAAACTGACTATTTTTTCACGTACATCTATATTTCATCACCACTTTCACTCAGTCTTAATTAAGTCAATCAGGCTCAGGTAAAGCCTAGACCCTTAAAAAAGGCACATAACTCTGTTTTAAACAGACACATATTTATAAAATAAAATGTTTAAAAAAAAAACCCAAACCAAGGTAAAATTATGAAATAGACAGCTAAAAAATAAATAACTATAAGCTTTGAATATTTTTTATAAAGAATTGACATGCTCAGACCTCCAAAAGAAATATATTTCAAGGTCCTATGAAACTTTGACAGAGGGATGCATGGATTGAGTGACAGAAAGACTAACCAACCCACCTGATGAAGGGTCGTGTCATGGTGACGATGGTGCGGAGCCACAGGGTCGGGTGGACCAGAAACAAACCTTTCAAGTTCTTCTTCAGTCTGAGGAGAGAGAAAAAAAGGAACTATCTATTTTTTACAATGTGTAACCAGGCTTAAATCACTTAAAGCACTTAATGTTTTTTTTTGTTGTTCAACAAGTCTAGTCAACCACTAAAACTATTCCTAAGACTCTATATCCATTGCACATATAATCTAAGTTTTATACTTCAGGTTTAAAGAAATGAATTATAAGATTAACAAAAAAATGATTTGCAACTGACAGAAAACTAGATATACCCAATTTAAATTTAAGTCCACTCTACTGAATGTCATTTAATGGCAAACAAGCAAACCTCCTTTATTATTTCAGTCAAAAGTTTCATGACTCAGTAAACCATTGACTTCTTAGAGAAAATTCTAGAACAATTATTGATTTCAAAGACATCCTGTGACCCACCGTCTGTCTATGGACTGGTAGCATCGCCTGAGCCAGCCCAGACCCGGCATTTTGTGTCGTGGAGTTGACCCGTGGAAGTAGATGATGACATAGTCATCTGCAACTAGCTCTTCTAGTGTGTGCACCACATAGCTGTGGGAGTAAAAAACAACAGTCATGACTAGCTCTTCTAGTGTGTGCACCACATAGCTGTGGGAGTAAAAAACAACAGTCATGACTAGCTCTTCTAGTGTGTGCACCACATAGCTGTGGGAGTAAAAAACAACAGCCATGACTAGCTCTTCTAGTGTGTGCACCACATAGCTATGGGAGGAAAAAACAACAGTCATGACTAGCTCTTCTAGTGTGTGCACCACATAGCTGTGGGAGTAAAAAACAACAGTCATGACTAGCTCTTCTAGTGTGTGCACCACATAGCTGTGGGAGGAAAAAACAACAGCCATGACTAGCTCTTCTAGTGTGTGCACCACATAGCTGTGGGAGGAAAAAACAACAGTCATGACTAGCTCTTCTAGTGTGTGCACCACATAGCTGTGGGAGGAAAAAACAACAGCCATGACAGCTCAATAGAAGGTTGATTTCCACCATCCTAGCAACATTACACTGGGATAACAAGTCCATGCATTTGTAAACAGTAGCCTAGGGTATGTGGGCTACTGGATTTCTTTATAAATCCTTGGATCATTATTATAACCAAAATATGGGTAGCTTTATCTCTTTTCAAACTAATCCAGAAGCAAAAAATTTCCATTTTGAGAAATACTATTTGAAAATCCTGCTTCGTGTTTTACACCATTATGATAGGGTTAAAATATGTTGAGAAAATGAAGCTATAAAGAGTTTGATAATAGGCTTTGGCTGCAAGGTAATCTCAGACCATTTATATCATAAAGAGGCAGTTTTCATACAGGACAGATGTGACAAGATCCAGGACTAAAAGTCTCACAAATATTCCTCACCGCCATCCTACATTGAGCTGGAAAGTGAGTGAGGCCACAATATCTCTCTAATCCACAAAAAAGGGTCCCTAAGATCTGGAGGTGGAAATTTTTACATTCGGTCCTGACCGCTTATTCTAATCCACAAAAAAGGGTCCCTAAGTTCTGGTGGTGGAAATTTTTACATCCGGTCCTGACCGCTAATTCTAATCCACAAAAAAGGGTCCCTAAGTTCTGGTGGTGGAAATTTTTACATCCGGTCCTGGCCGCTAATTATAATCCGCAAAAAAGGGCTCTTAAAGATCTCGAGGTGGAAATTGTTCAATCTGGTTCTAACTGTTCCTTCAAAGAATGAGATAATTTCGTACTGTAGGTTTACAAACAGCTTGTGATTAAACCTGAAAGAACTGCTGCTTTCCACAATTTGCATGCAACACAAATTGCTGCTTGTGACGTCAGAACATTCTGAGGAACGATTTTGTAAACTGAAATGTGTAAACACACTTAACAGAAAAAAAAAAGATCTGAAGATAAGTAGCTGAGATTTTACTCTCATCTTTTCCTGCAGTCTGTGGTCCTCTGATCAATTATCGGTTGCAAGGCATCACATGCTACTTTGAGACACCAGCAAGTCATTCGACCTATCTAGGGGTCTAGGGCAGAAGACACGAGATACTCACTGGAACAGATGGTTCATGATGTAGCTGTAGTCCTCCCTCCTGCGGCTCGGCAGGTGGCACCCATAAAACACAATGATTGCATTCAGGCCCTCGGCATAGTAACCTGATGTATGAAATACATAACAGCATCACTGGATTAGCCCAGTCTGTAAAAATACCTTTCAGTAAAATTGGAATAGATTGACACATGTCGTTGTGAAGGAATCTGCGCTTGATTAGAAAATCTCTATCCAGGCACTGCCCTCATTCACTTCACTATAACATCAATTCGTATTGATACCAAGCAAGAAGGTTTACAGTTCAAATTTGACCTTGTGTCTCGAGACACAATTTTTCTTTTATAAACTAAGATATCCAAAACATTCAACTTTAATCTCAAAAGAAAGAAACAGCTGCACGGCAATCGATAAGGCAGTTGGAGCTAACAAAGGATCAAAAACTCCAGGCTTGAAAGATCAAATGTGTTCAGCTGTCTGATCAAAGTTTCTGAGTTCACCATACAAATCAGTAAAATATGGCCATAATTTAAGCAATGGAGTTGAAACTATATGTACCTTCATCATGAACATTTTCCTAATGATTTTTTTCTCTTGGGTTAGTCTCAACAGAAAGTCTAATAATTTTGACTGTGAAAGTTTTTCAAATCAACTGGGTTCCAATCCTGCATGACGTAATACACAGATAGCAGATAGCCATTTAGGGGTGATGACCATAGGTGCCACTTGGCCCATTTAGAGTATTCAAAAACTTGTACTCTAAAGCTCCAGTAAGATTCTATTTATTCTTGCCATACATGATGGAATTGTCTGATCCTCTATAATAATACTCTTTCAGAATTTTTTTCTGAAGCAAAATGCAATCACAACAAAAGTAGCCCCAACATTTTGAAACTACCATCAACTAAGCATGGCCAGATACCCACCGCCGTGAGAGAGGACGTTCTTGTAAGGCTCCACAGCATGCATGTCAATGTTGAAGTTAAACCCTGACACGGATACCCGTTTCCAGCGCTGTGCGACACCAGCCCCGTCGCCACCCTCCACGCAGTCACCACCTGCTCTGTCTTGGGACAGGGTTGGTTGGATGCCGGGACGGAGCGGGGGTTGAATAGGGGTGTCATCTGGATGGTTGGGGAATAAATGGAGAAAGAGAGATATCATAATAACTTCATTAATATATACCATTCAATGGAAGCAGAGAAAGTTGTGCCAAGCTTTTTTGTCTCCCACACTCTTTACAGATCAGCGGGCACTACAGAGTTGCTATTTAGTGGAGATGACATGATTTTTTTCCCTTTTCCAGCAGCCACAGCCATATTACACTCATTTGTCGATATCAAAAGAATGATTTGTTGCAGTATCAAACTCAGGTCATAAATAGTTTTAAGTTAACTGTGTTAGCTTGAAACATAAATAAGTACATAACAAGAAAACAATTTTTATCTGGTGCTCTAAATTGTCCCATATTTTGCACACCATCATTAATACATTACATACAACCATGACGTACGTGAGATCTACAGGGGATAAGATCAAAGCTATTGTAATTTCTCTACAAATTATGTCACTATATTACGAAGAGTATAAGACACGTTGAGCAACAGAAAACAACTTCATACGATTTTCTAGCAATATGTATTGTGCACATCAAATCCACACTTTGTAAATGAAAAAGGAATGACAACATAGCCAATATTCTTTCCTTCAAAAAAAGCAGAACTGATATTTTCAAACAATGTGATGAGCTTTTGGATGTGTCAACCGCTATACAAATATAATTATACAATGTAAGGTGTATAAATTTGGTATCAGTTATTGAAAAGATTAATTACATTAGAAAAATACTTTTTTTTACTTTCAAGTTTTGTAATAGCTGGAACTAGAAAAGGCATCAGTGACTACACCTACATTTCGAGACCAGGGTACAAACTTCTTGAAAACGTGTTTTTCAAATCAAAACTTACAAAACCATGATGAACCTGTGGGGATCTTTTAAAATGAACTTTCTTGGTTTATATATCAGAAGCATAGCCTGTTATATTTTCTATTGCCCTGCAACAACATGGTAATCTAATTCTATATTAGATAAATTGAAAATCATTTACAAAGGAAGGTCAATGAAAGACAGCAAAAACCACTTTACTCTTTGTACAGGTCTCTAAAAAGGTAGAAATACAATACCCATTCTTACATAAATAAATACAACTAAATCACAAAAGAGTCAATTTTACAACATGAGAAAGCAAAGATGGCATCCATTACAGATAACACTGATGTGAAAATGCACATTACAAGTTCTAAATATAATTAGTAGAAGGTTGCCTTTGATTACCAATGTTCCTTGCTCTACACCTCATATGTTACTTGAAGCATTAAAGGATAAAAAAAAATGTTCAATGACATCTGTTATGATCTCAGCTTTATTTCAATTTCTGTCGGCTCATGAGATGAGTATTTCATGCCAGCAGAGCAGCAGAAGCAGATTTATCAAACTGAAAATCCCGTTCAACCTAGATGATTTATTCATCCTAGGTTTTCATAAGATGGATTAATACACCTGTACATTGTGTTAACTTCTAGAAACGTATCCTGTATCTTACAAATACCAGAATCCTCTACCTTTTTTTATCAAACTAATTTCTGCTTTGCCATCTTTGTGAGTGAGAACTGCCAAAGAAACTTGTGAAACATAAGATCTACACTTAATTTTGGCATAAAGGATTGCTTTAGAACAATTTTAATCGAGGTAGATTGGGGGAGAATAACATTGAGACCTATAGATAATGTTAATTATGTCATGTACCCTCATACAAGATTGAACGAGAGACGTAGGGAATGTTTAAAAACAAGAACTGGCACATCATAGTAAAATATAAACCTATCGGTGAAAGCGGCTGAACACACATCCACTAAGATGGTCACAAGGCATGAAGCAGGACTCCTGCGTTACAATTATTAACATTCACACATGCAGTATGGTTTTGTCCAGACATTCAAATTTATAATAAAATAAAATGCTCAATATATCTAATCATGAACATGATGTTATATTCCATGATTCCTTGGTGTCAAAAAAGCCCTAGTCTACAAATCATTCATCTGAATATTGCAGTGAACTGGAAAATGTGTTTGTTTTGTTTTGTTTTTTGTTTTAAAGGAGGGCACTACAATGAAGGCCCCAATTTTTAAATATTCATTTAAGATCAAATATTTTGGTATTAGTAAATTAGATCCAGTCAGTAAATTAAGAATTTTCCTTAATATAATGGGTGTCACAGAAATGACGGCCCTCTTGAAAATATACCAATAATTTTAAAATGCTATGGATCTTATGTCCCTTAACCCCTTTGTGGTGGAGGTATCTTTAATCACCATGGTGGGGCTTATTCTGTTTTGATGTGTGGTATGATTCGCACATTTTCAACATTGCTGAATTCAATTATGAAATCAAATTTTAAATTGCTTTGCATTCCATGCCTCCGTTACGCAGTATAAAACACGATACTCATTGAATATCTAAGAGTCATGGGGAACGGCGAAATCAGTGGATCTCAGGACACACAATGTACATGGGCTAGGCATCTTGTCACGAAAAATTGGATGAACGGCGTATGTTATATGTCACATAGTAGTCAATTTGTATGGTATCTAGTCATAATTACTGGTCTGTACATACAATATCATATTTTTTTCACCCATCCACCTTTTATATGCAATATTTCAGTTCCCATAACAGATTATAACGAGCAGATCTTACACACAGTCTGTAGATGGTTGAAATAATGTCTCAAAACCAGTTTTGATAAGTTAGAGGTCAGAAATTTAAATTTGTCTGAGAGATATTTAAAAGAATGCAAGTAAACTTCTTACTTACTATTTTAACAGAGCTACAAATATATCTCAGCAGAGAAAACTAACAATTTCATGTGTTATCCAGCATTTAGAAGCTAAGAAAAAACCCAAATTTAATTGTCCTATGGATGACATGCCACTTGTTCTGACTGGGTCTTAGACATACTGGTGATCACAGATCTTTCAATAAGGAAGAATCGAAAATAAAAACAAAGGTTTACAACAATGAAGACAGTATTTACACCAATTGCTCCTTTGGTTTTCTTATTTACTTTTTCAAATTAAGTTAAGAATAAATCAAAACACAATTTGGGCCAATGAAAATTACAAAATGTGCTGAAAATATTTTAAGGGAAAACTTCCATTTTTTTTTTGTCTTTTATTTGCTCCAAAATTCACACATGTACAAATTTATCTCATTTGTATGTGAAATGAAAGGTTTATCTAAGTTCATGCATGTACAAGGCTTTCAGCATTAACTCACTCAGCACTGCCACTTATCTATAAAAATGCTCGGCATCAATGGCATTTTTAGGTTAATCTAGAACACCATATTTCAAAAAGTTATGAATGTAAAAACCTAGAATTTCCTGTAATAGTAGATATACATTTAAGCAGCAAAGATAATCAGTTTGGGAATGAAATAACGATTAGTTCTTTTTTTTTTTTTTTTATGAATTTTCAAGTGACACACCCATTTTGAAAACGAGAAAAAATAATGCCCACTCTGTAACAATACTGATACACATAATTAAGATGAAAAAATAAGTAGAGGCAAGGGAATGTACTCATTCGGACTTTTATTACAACAGCCAGACAACAAAAAGGAGGGGTTGAAGAATCCATTCACTACATTTTTACACACTCAAGGCCAGATTTGGATCTAGATCTAGTTCTAACTTTTTTCAACAGCCAAACAAAGACTTATTTGGATCTAGATATGCAACCAAGTAAATATGAAAAAAGAGAGTAGTTTCCCTACCCTATAAAGTTGATTTGGACTACTAAATGTTGGTTTGGATAGTAAAATAGACATGCAAGGTTACAACCGTGTATACTTGGTTTTCCTATGTAACATCAGTATTAGGGCAATCTTGTATTGGTATCTGTGCTGAGTGAGTTAAGGGGAAAGTAATGACAGAGTCTTGGAGTAAAACAATTCACACAATTGACTTTAACATATACCCAAAGTTAAAATTTTGATGGATGGCCCAGTAAAAGAAATTCTCGACTCACAGTCCTTGAAGAATTGAAGAAAAACACAATAGAATCTGAGCTTTACATTCACCCAACCTGCACGTGTTTAATCCAAAAATAGCAACCGATTGAGATTAGTTTCAAAACAGCCATTCATGCAGCAACTGACAACAATTACCTCTATCCTGGAGCAGACGTTTCCCTGATGGCATTGGCATGATGGATGGGAATAAATGACATACAGTGATGGATATGAGATAAAGTAATCAATCACCAAGCTAAAGTTAAAAAAAAAAAAATATCATGATAAGGTCTTAATTTCGACCATATTAAGAAACATTTCTTTGAGTTATGGGCCAGGTTTACAATAATCCATGGTAATGCTTACAAAAATTCTCTTCGTCTACCTGTTTCTGCAGCTTAACCCCCCCCACAACCAATTACCATTCCTAAATTCCATCAATCTTTCATATTTGCCTAAACTGTGCAGACCTAGGATCAGTGTAATGAGAGATTATGAAATAGAGGACATTTTCCAAAGATTCTATTTTTATTCTTAGAAAAGCTAACAAAAACTGTTGATTTTTGCAAATCATGTTCTACTCTTTACAAGATTCCTGCCCACTCCCTTTGCAAACAAAAGAGAAGCCTATCCAACTAAACCTCCTTCAATAGGTACAAAAAATATTCATTACATTTCCTTTTATGGCCTCCTCTTTGTGTCTTTTAGAATTAACTTTCCTTCTTTCTCAGCTAGTTTATTTTAAAGAAACTCATCCTCTATGATCTGTCTCTATGTCTCTATGTCTCTATTACTTTAACTAGGTTAGGGACACATTCTTTCGTGTAGTGCCTTTTCCCCCCTTTCTGCGCTCTACCCAAACTTCTTAGTCTCCGTAAAGGATTCCTCAGGAAATTTAGGAGACACTAATCTTATAAAAGAAGAAGTAAACCATGCTTTAACACATGCAATTGTGCTTGTCTAAAAGAATGAAAAATTTATCATAGAATCTTTGAGCATAATCCATTCATAAGCTTTAAAAAATCTGAATTGCTAAAGTTTTATTTCCTGTTAAATTTAAGAAGATCTGATAAAAATATATTATATAATCTGAGCTAACTTTGTAACTTTGTAACCTCTGATTTTTTAAGCACCTTGAAAATTCTATTTCAGAAAGTCAGTCTATATCAGGTAGAACATTGATATATAGATGTGGTGTTTTAATGAAGTGTCATGGACAACTGACTAAAAAAATGGATCAGCATGTATATACATGAGACATGGCTTGTTTGATACTGTCAACTTCATTATTGCTCAGTTTACATTATGTTAAAGCACAATTTATGTAAAAAATCCTCTTCAAAACACATCAATGTTTGCCTCCACAGCCACTCAACCGCTCGATCAGAAACTATCATGATCAGTAGAGAGAATAATGCATACAGATCCTATCAGTGACTATTCAACTAGGGAATGTCCCAATATGCAAATAAGTCATAATATTTTTTTTAGATATATATATATATATATATATATATATATATATATCTATCTTGATGAGGCTTCTACTACTTTACTTCCTTCTCTTTCTTTCCATCAGTCTCCAGCTGTCTATATTGTTTCTCTCTGCCCAGATCTCTCCCAATCGCACAGTAAGAATATGCGAATCATTCAGCTTTTTTATTCCAGCCAATGAAAAGCAGCCTAGCCTACAAGCATAAAAAAATTGTAGAAGACAAACAAAAAACAATGCCTTACTTTCCCATTCTAAGTCACCAATATCGCTGTTATTATCAGCTGCCTCGTCATCATCCTCATCCTCATCATCATCATCATCGACCTCCTCATCACCGTCAGCGATGATCCTTGCAAAGTTGGGGTCCGGTCGTATCTTTTTCCTCTGATGATCTTCTGTTGGAATTTCTGTTAGCCAAGACAGAAGTTTTATGGGCCAAATTAAATATATAGTTAGAATCTTTGTCACACAAGGTAGTATCCATACAGGCCAGGTCACATACGTACCCAAAAAAATCCTGAGATTGTATGGTAAGAGACCAATTATTCCTAAAGATCTACTTGCTCCGTAAAGAGAATCCTCTCTGTGTAACTCCAATCTTACCATTTTCTTTAATGCACCAATTGAGTTTAAGATCACCAAGCTCGGTATAGGACAAACTACGTCAAATGGCAAAGAAATCAGCAATACCTGGCATATTTGGAAGCAAATTTAATTTCATTGTGGGTAAATGAAAAGCATCCACGCAAATGGCATCTCCTAATGGGCACTTTTATTACACTTTAAACATTACGTAACTTTTTGAAAGAACCTTTAGGTATAATATAGAGAGCCGCAAGAATTCCTTCTGCATGGACTGATGTCCACCCTTCAATCAGTTGTAACTGACAGCTGAGGGCTCTGACGATTTGTTATCATCCACCTTTTCTATAAGAGCAAGCAGCAGCAGAAAGGCCGGCGACACAAGCATGAAGACCATAAGGTCAGGCTACAGCAACACACAAACTTGGGATTACACATACACCTTGTGGTGTTGCTATGTCTCTCTCTCATTCTTTACACAACCACCCTCTACCCTCCCCCCGCTCTCTCTCTCTCTCTCTCTCTCTCTCTCTCTCTCTCTCTCTCTCTCTCTCTCTCTCTCTCTCTCTCTCACCCCCCTCCCTCCCTTTCCAATGAGAGCCAGTTGCTTGCCCTGATATTTCATAATATCCCTGAAAGTAACAAGGAGAATTTGACATATCTACCTGTGCATTGTGATTTGCTCTCTTGATCTAAAACAGAACGGTACATGACATTCAAGCTCTAGGGTAACCTACCTATGCCTGACTGAGCAGCTATTCCAGCGATGTCATCATCCTGCCATTCTTCGGAGTAAATAGCTCCCTGGAGGGGGAGAAAGATAGGCAAAAAAGACAATTCTGTAAATGGGGTTAAGATTTTTGTCTGTCACAGATTTTATGCATTCCATCCAAACTTATGTGAAAAAGTTTGAAGATGAAATTTTCAGAATTAAACTCGAAGGAGAGTCAATTTATTAAATAGAACTAAGATTAAAAAGTAGACTGGAGTTGAATCATAGACAAACTTGTAGTCATGAAGATAACATTAAATTACAAATCAATTTGTAGTGTTCTTACAAGTTACAAAAAATATGACAAGCTCTTGTCCATAGAAAAAATGATGATAAAAAGATAAAATAAAAAACAAGACATAATGTACATATATATATATATATATATACATATAGATATATATAAATTGCAACTCTAAAATAAGTTCTAGCAGTTGCGTGAACTTCAATCCGTGAAAAATTAATTTATCACTTTGACAAAAAGAGGGCCACAGCCTCAAGTTTTCTTTGAAACAATCTCAAAAATGCATTTAATTAATGTTGAAAAAATCAAAAAAAAATAATTAAACTATCTCACTAGGAATTACTTGATACTTGACCCTGTAATGACCCTGTTAAGAGATTTCAAGTCTAGACTAGCAACAGCTATCAGTTTTTCTCTGTGCACTTCAAGGGTTATCACAAAAAACACAAAGTGCAGTAACTCAAAAGTGCAGATTGTTAAATCCACAATCTTAGAAATAAAAATAACATAAACAGACTTAATCAGGGATTAAAAAAAAATCGAAGGCATTGTGAAATAGAGCTTGAGGGAAAAAGTGATGAGAAGAAAAAAAAAAAGCTGTGGATGCCATTCTGAGCCATGTACAGAGAAGTGTTTCAGTGAATCCTTGGAGTCTTACAGTTTTGTGACATTATAGGGAGTGATATAGTAAACGAGAAACAAAACAGTATGATCAGTAAGTTACAAAAAGCTAAAGCATGATAATCAACTATTTTTTTTTTTTGGAGGGGGTGTAGGCAAAAATCAGCAACCCCATTAAAATCACCCATTTATTTCCCAAAAAAATGAGCAAAGCAATGTTTTGAATATTATATAATGCATGCAGATCACATCTACCAATACAATAAATAAAAAAAAAATCTTGGAAAAAAAAAAATTTTTTTTTGCCAGTACTAGATGCCGTCTAATTCTACCTACATCTATACTGCATCTAAATGGTGTAGACGCATACACACAAGTAATTCTACCTACATCTATACTGCATCTAAATGGTGTAGACGCATACACACAAGTAATTCTACCTACATCTATACTGCATCTAAATGGTGTAGACGCATACACACAAGTAATTCTACCTAGATCTATACTGCATCTAAATGGTGTAGAAACACACACACAAGTAATTCTACCTAGATCTATACTGCATCTAAATGGTGTAGACACACACACACAAGTAATGCTAAAAGATTCAATTTCCAAATTTGAACTACACCAGGTCCCGGACTGATTAACACTAAACTTAAGTTGTTCCTAGACAGTGATCTACCTTCCAGTTAAAATGTTTGGCAACAGTTAATATAGCCAAAATTACTCAAAATTCACATATTAAATTGCAACTGAGGGTAGGATGGGCAGTTTGTAGATCTAAATTATTAAAGGTCAAATTGTGAGAGCTGGGAGTAACCTCACTGAAATAAAACTTTCAACATCTATACTACACTAATTGAGAGTGAAAAACTTTAAGTTATCCATAAACAAAGTTCCAAGTTATCTCATCTGTAAAACAATAATGAGGATGAAGCAATGCTTTTTACTGAGGGAAAGTTTAGGCATAGTAGTCACATCAAGCTTGGAATTTTCACCCCGTGTAGCATGAGGATCAGGAACAAGGAGGTAAAATATAAAGCATGCATAGATGGTGAATATAGAAAGTTAAGTGAGTGCATACAGACTACACATTGATAAGATCATGGTATATTACATACGTGAATTCAAACGCAACATATGATCACCAGCGTACCATGTTAGAAAAACTAAAGCTAGAGGAATACGTAGATGCAGAATATACGGAGTACAAACCTTGACTGAGCCGTAAGATGCACTAGAAAGATTACGAGAATGGAGAGAGCCTCTGGCTGAGCTCAAAGGATCGGACGTAACCGGGTGAGGCCCTGAAACTTGGGTTAGTTTTGGTGACTTCGTCTTCAGGCCGGCAGAGTTGTCTCCTCCAGCCCGCATCTCTGCACCAGTTTTTGAAGTATTCCCTGCGCTGCTTTCAGCCACCGGTTTATTACTGGGGGCGCCTGAGTTTGTGCCAACTTGTGCACTAGAGCTATCATTGCATGCCTGTTGGGTAACATGAGATATGGAGGGATCGTCTACATGAGGCTCAGGGTTCACACACGGATCACACGGCACAGAGGGAGGATGGTGCACACAAGAGTGGGAGGATTGGGAGGATGTCTCTAAGTTATGGTCTAGTTGCGGTGGGTTGAAAAATGTCATTGTGTTTGATGGAGATGAATTAACAGTGCTATTGGTTACTCGATCAAATGTTCCTTCTATCTCATTTTCACTAAGAGTTCTGGAATTAATAAAAGTGTTATCGTTACATCCATGGGAGGGGTTAGGGGTCACATCAAACACATCTAGGTCATTGCGAGACCCAAGCAACCTGCCCACCTGATGATTATCCCGACCTGTTACATCAGCCGCAGGAAGAGGAGATGACACCGATCCGCTGCTGCTTCGTGACTGATCCAGCTCTCCTCCTGAAGCTATGCTGATCCTCCCAGCAGTGGTGTAATAGACCTCTCTAGGGTCGTCAGAGCGCCCTTTCACAACATTGTCATCATCCTCTGCTGCTGTTCTCATATCTCCACATTCCCCCTGAGTCTCTGAATCAGGCTGGGCAAACGGTGGAGGAGACCTCAGAGTTGATCTCGGAGAATGGGCTGACGTAGAGGGACTGCAGGATGAGTTGAGGTCCCCTGCTTCGTCCTCTACGTCCTCAGAAAAACTTACACGGATTTTCTTCTTGGTGCGAGTAGTTGGTCTGGAGGCTACTGGTTCCCCTCCTTCTTCAAACACAGAATCCCCACCCACTTCTTTCTTCATTATGCCTTTCTCTGCCACAGCAACTCCTACAAAAGGATCGACAAGTTTGTCTCCTTCTTCTTTATCCGCTCCTTCATTATCATCCGCATTATCAGAAATGCCAAATTCCTGGCCACTGACTTTACGGAAACTCTCTCCTTCCACAACTTCTCTGTCTGTGTCAGTGATTTTGGAGAAATTAGAGTCTATGATATCGAGATTTCCCTGCAGTGGGTCCATGTTAGGAAGGTAGTCAGTCTCTAGGCCATCTGGGGCCACCTTGATATCTTCATACTGATCTCCCGACTGGTCACTGATCTTAGAAGATCTCCTTGATGCATGTTCCTCACGAGAAAACCGTCTGGCTGGAAAGTCTTCGGACTTTGAAAACTTCCGCCCTGGAAATGATTTGATTTCCTCCTCCTGTTCCTGCCTCCCTGGGAAGGAGGTCATTATCTCATCCTCAATAATTGTCATTGCTGAGTCTGTGTCTCTTGACCACTTCCTGTCTGAACAGGAGGTAGATGCAGAGCTGTTGGAATCTGAGGAGAACTTGCGCAGTTCAGAAGACGAAGAGAGCGAATTCACTGTATC
The DNA here is from genome assembly GCA_033675545.1 of Elysia crispata. Lineage (NCBI taxonomy): Eukaryota > Metazoa > Mollusca > Gastropoda > Plakobranchidae > Elysia > Elysia crispata. Next base: position 257,077 of record JAWDGP010007240.1, on the reverse strand, counting down.
AGCCACCTCTCTCTTTTCGACACTGTGCGAGACTTGTTCTAAACCTACTATCATAGAGTTTTCAACAACGCCGATCCTCCTTGACGGACCATCTCCGACATCTCTGTTGTCACTCTCTGATTCAACAGCCCGCTCTTTCTCCAGCTGACTGCTGATCTCAGGAAAGTTCTCCAAAACATTTTGAATGAGCTCATGCGCAATTTCATAGGCCAGTTCATTGAGGGCAGCATCAGACAAGTTTTGGTCTGAGGTGCCAGACCGTTCTGCTTGACAGCCTTGAAATCTTTTGTTCTTGTGCTTCTCCTTATCACTGCTGGCACAGACATCCCCAGAACCACTTCGACTAGAACCAGCCCTGCCATTCTGCATCTGTCTAGCCGTCATGTCCTGGACGATGCTCTGCGAGACCACATTACCTTCAGCCTTCTGGTCCATCTGTTCACAGAGGATCTCACGTTGCCAGCGATCACTTCCCTCATGCAGGATACTGGCTGACAAGTTGGCAGCAACAACATTCTCTGGACTGACAGAAACCTCACTGCTTATCTGATCCATCCACCGCAGTTGGTTGCTCGGTCCTGACCTGTTGCCCGACATGTGAAGAGCTGCGGCAATGCTCTCTGCCACAATATTCTCAGCAATGTTAACAAAGCCCAAGTCTTCATGATTAGGTTCCATAGGTGAGAAGAGATCCTCCCTGGAGATGCTGTGTGTTCTGAAGCCCGATGCTTGGTCTGCACCTGAAGGGTATATGAGATCCTCCTCTGCTACAGGCCCATTGGGAATGATTGCTCTAGGGTCCTGGTTCAAGCTGAACTTGAGATGCTTCCTTCTGTCATCAACTGATGGCCCTCTCTCTGGCTCTTGAGCAGATGCTCTCTCCTTTTGATCATCCTCCTCATCTCCAGTCTTCAGAGGGGCAAACACGTCTGAGTCTGTCGTGTCCTTGCGGCCGATGAGAGCCATCTCGCCTCGAAGAATTTGGCTTGCTAGGCCTGTTGCCACAACGTTGTCAGACAGTGGTGTCCCAACGTCAGTGCTAACACTCATAAGCGAATCAACATCAGACATGGTGTTCTGGCTATCTGAGTGACTCCTTGAGCTTGACTTCCGTGGACTTCCTGTCTGCTGGTGATGCAGATGAGACGAGGACAAGAGCGCGACCCCAGACATTGCTAAGGGTTGTAAGTTGTTCAAGCCCTCAGTGACCAGATTGGAGCCAACATCCTTGCCCTCAGCAGCCAGATTAAGGCCATCGTCTTGCTCTTCTCTATTGTCATCACTGTTGCTCTGACTTCTGTTGCTGTTTCTACCCTTTCCTCTGCTGCTCTCCCCATCTTTCTCTGTGGACAGTCGCTCTGCTACCTCATTCAAATCAGGCAACCTGTTTCTATACTCTAGAAGTCCCATGCTGTCCCTGTAACTGTTCTGTGGGGTGTATGGCTGCTGGGGGCTGTCCAGACTTGTACCTCGAGAAGCCTTACTGGATGCGCTCCGTCCCACCTCAGCACCACCACTGCTACCGCTAGCCATCACTACATCAGGGCTACGACATCCTCCACTATCGTCGCTTCCATGGCTCGACCGACTGACTCGGCTTGAACTGCCGACACTTCCATTGCTGCCGAACATAGCTGACTGTTTGGCTCGTATCTTTGCTACCATTTCAGCACTGTTCATGCTTGGCAGATTACTTCTAGAATAAGAATCGAACCCGCCGTCCACATAGCTGTTCTGTGGTGTGTAGGGCACTGGTGGGTCTAGGGAGCCTCCACCACCGCTGTCACCCCTCTGCATATTTATACCCACGGCCCCACTGGCCCCAACTGCTTCATTTATGTCCTCCTCATTCTCTTCCCTTGACTCCACCGACCACTCAAACTGCGAACGTTTCTCATTGACTCGTTCCATCAAAGCATCAGAGCTAGAGAGACGAGGAATCTCAGAACCTGGATCCGACATAGACATAAAACTAAAGCCACTGCTTGAGTCGATGTAGCTATTCTGAGGAACTGCCGGTGAAATTAGTGACCCCCCTCCACCGCTGCCACCGATAGCTAAGCCATCGCTGTCATCATCTTCATAATTCCCTCTCCGCTGATCGGAGTGGCCGGCTAGAGCGGCTTTCTTCTGCTGGATCCGCTTCACCATCTCAGAACTGTTGAAGCTCGGCAGCTGAGTCTCCCGATTCAGGCTAAATGAGGAACCCATGTAGCTATTGGGAGGCGTCTCTGGATAGCTCGGGACTTTCGAACCCTGACCAGAGGTTGGCATGGACGAGCTGAAGAAGTCTGTCATCAAGGTGTCCGAGATATTTGCCGGACACATCAACTGAAAAGGTTCGTGACAGTTGATAACAATAGGAGGGGTTGCACTGCTGCTTCCATTCACATTGCTTCCTGCAACAAAGCTTGAATCCAGTTCAGTTTGTGTGTTCACCAAATTCCCTTGCGATATCATGTCTGCACCCTGGTTGTGATTCTGTTTGGGCTCAAGATCAATCAAGAGACCAGTGGAGTTGACTTCGGAACTTTTGTTATCTCCGCCGCCACCAAAGTCAATCAACAGGTTATCTCCTGTTGTCTCATGTGTAGAAGTAGTCTGCCCTGCCAAAAGAGAATCTGCGATGGGTAGATCTGGGTGGGACAGAGAGAAGTCTGACATGTGTGCATGCTCACCTACAGCAGCCGCAATGTTTCCCAGATCACTGTCGCTGCTCAGGCTTGGTGAGATGAGGGCTTCATTACCTACTGCCGCTAGGTCAAACCTGTCCTGAGAGGTGCGAAACTGTTCGCACTGATGAGCTTTGGCCAGGTTGATGTGACGGAGCATCTCCTCATGTTCAGCCTCAGCTTTTTCTTCCTTTGCTGCTTTGATGGCCTCGGTGGCCGCAGCATTGTCTGAGAAATTTGAGAAAAAATCATGGCTGTTGGAAGATGAGGTAACCTCCCCTGTCAGAAAGTTGCGCACGAGGGGCAGCACACCTTTTCTGCTAATGACTAAGTTGTTCTGAATAAATGCATTTATGTCTTCAAGGTCTTGGCCCGCAGTCATTGGCTGGAGGTCAAGATTAGGGGCTGTCGATCCAGCGATGACATCTGTTATCTGTCCATGAGAAAAGTACAAAATTAAAATATGTTGATAAAAAAAAAATGTGTGAGATATCTGACTGACTCATCGATAACTAATTAATAAAGATGCCTTTTTTCATAAATTGCTCGATTTAGTACTAAATTAAATCCTTGTCTAGAGCAATATGTAATAATTTTTATTTACAACTTTTCTGTTCTCATAAGATTTGACACTGGTTCTACACGCAGACATAAGCACCAGCAAACCTGTCAGCTAGTCTGAGACCAGCTGTAAAATACTCTGTTTTAAATCGATGTATGAAGACCTTGCTAGTATTAGGTTTCAAAAAAAGCTATCCAATTTCTCTAGCAGGAAGATTATATCTGGTGTTCAAATCTCTATTCCAGATTTTTTTTTATCTGAAAACAGTTTTGCTTTCCTTCACATTTATAACAATCTGTCATTTTTCATAAAACCTTGTTACCCTGTCGCCCAGATAGTCATGTGATATGGCAAAGATGATGAGCTCGTTGGGTCAACCAGCAATTATGTAAAGCCTTGTCTGATCACACACCATCTGAGCAGACCTATGCTCTTCACAGACAAAGCTTGCACTCTGTCACAGTTATCTCCTCAAACAGAAAAAAATATCCAGAGCCCTAACTATATCAGATAGCACCGTCTCCAGGAAACAAAAGGAAGGTTTTTGTTTTTTCTTTACTGATTCTAGACTCATTGCTATCCCTACTTTCTTTAGAGAAGCTTTTTTTTATAACAGAGTAAATACAACATATGCTTTGGAATATGTCAGAACAACTGCTTCTTTGCCACTCATGAGAATCTTTCTACAAATGTATTACAAGGCTGATTTTTAAACACATTTGCACCATTAAGGTAAATATAGGTAACTTTTCTTCTCAATCTGATTCAATCACAAGCACTGGATATATACGTCCATCTCACTGACCACAAGAATATTGGATTAACACATCTATTTCAGCTTCTTGGATAATTGAGATGTGTTTGGATCAGTACTCTGTGCAAGTTAAAAATAAAACTTACAATGGCCTAATATTACACCCAATAAACAAAACTGTAGTCTAGAAACCTTTGTATAAATATCAAATATTTCTTGCCATCTTGTTACATTTGGAGGAACTGAAATCTTGAAAACGGAAAAAAACACTTTTTCATCTCTAAATAAAGTGCTTTTGAAACGTTTTGTAGAAACGAAGGAACTGAGAAAATTAGCAAACATCTACCTGATCCCTGTAGACCCTATTTGGGGAGTAGACTGCGATACATCTGCGGCGGATGCCGGAGTCCCCCATCACCACTGTCATGATGATGGCTACGTCTGCTGGGGTCTCCTCACAGAACTCCCGAGCGTGGTTCAGAAGGTCAGGGTCACACAACATCTCCTGGGAGGGAGAAGATTGAAGGGGAGTTTGCAGGGAGTTGTTATTATTTGTGTTCCCAATAAATACAAGAGGGTTTTATCAATTTTAAAATAGAAAACTATAATATTCTACATTCTTTGTTTACACTTTGTTGATCTTTTACCAAACTCAAAACTAACAACCATAAAAGCATTTGTTTTGTTAAAAAAAAACGATGACAGCATTTTTTTCTTTCTTTGCTTCTCAAAGTAAAATAAAATATGACATTATTTCAGGAAAATATCAGAGGTTGTGGCAATTGTGCACATGTTTTTAATTTTACTCTTTTGAATGACATTGAGATTTCTGACTCACTTGGAAGGGTATTGACATTGAGACAATCAAAATTATTTCACACATAAAAAATAAAAAGAACAAAACAAAAAGGGATGCTAAATGCTGCTGTTAGATATGTGAAATCAGCATCTGGTATAAACCAATCTGAATACAGCTCATAACAGATAATCTGTCTAATCAGAGCAGAAAATTGAAGGGAAAAGCTTCAGAGAAATACATACAAGGTTTGTAACACAGGAATGATAGTAACATTGCAGCAAGGGCCAGATGAAATTAGGAAGTGCTAGATTGTGTCTCTTTGATATTATTGTTGACACCAAGCATCAATCTGTGGGGTTCAAGGTTTGATTCAGAGCAGATGTGACATTGAATGCTCAGAAAGAGCTTTTCACATAAATCTACTTAGCAATAAATATGCAAACATTTCGCAGAACAGAAAACATTTCTAGCTCAAACAAAACAAAGAAATCACCCTAGGAAATAGCTTTGCTTAAACAGTAGTAGAATAACAGTGTTCATCAGAGATAGCTCTTGTTCAATGGTGTGGACCGTCTTATCAAGCCTCTTGATTGAGACTCAAATGGTTCCAAGTGCCTTCTTTGTTACTATTGCCCATATCAGAAGAGAATCGGGATATGCTGGAAACGCCTAAGATAACTGAGTTGTGCTTGGTTTTGATATGTGTATATTGCAATACTGAATTTCATAGAATTTCAAAGCCAGTTTCAAAAATGAAAACCGCTTCATTGGATTGTTTTCCATCAATACTTACCGAAGGCTTGGAGAATTTGTAAGACATAACAGGAACCCATATGGTGAAAGCTTTATACTGGGATCAAAAGGTGAACCTAACAATGACCAAAGGGTTACTTTGAAGCCTTTTATTATAGCTCTAAACTTCCAACAAGACTGGTAGACAGCAATTCAAAGCAATTGCCAATCAAGGACTCACCTCCAAGTCTTGAGTTACCGACGACATGGACACCGTAATCTGAGTTCCCTTCACAAGCTTCAAGTCTTTCTCAAGCATCTCTCTCACAGTCAGTGCTGGACAAGAGATTGAAAAAGAGAGCAAGTAATGTTAAAGGGGTAAAGAAATCTTAAGGCACCAGCTCTCTCCGTCTCCATCTATGTGCCATCTTTCAATTTACTCATCTTTATTACAATAATCTGCCTCTATCTATCTCCTACATTCTTTCTCTCTACCTACAAATATATATATATATATATATATATCTTCCTCTCTCTCTCTCTCTCTCTCTCTCTCTCTCTCTCTCTCTCTTCTCTCTATCTATCTATCTATCTATCTATATATATATATATATATATATATATATATATATATATATATATATATATCTATCTATATAGATATATCATACATCCTTCTCCTTTCTGTGAGATAAAGGCATATGACCAGAACACACAAGCAGTAAAACTCACATGACAGGTCAAACTTTGCTTTCTGAATGCCTTCATAGATGCTTGTGGCCGATATACTTGGTGGAAGAAAAGCCTTCAATTTGACCAGCTGCTCGTGGTCCCCGGGCGTTCCAATACGGTCAGACGCAGACATATTGCCCGTATCTATGAGGATCGTACCTGGAGGTAAACACAAGGATGGCATTCGTAAAGGTTTATTCTCAGTTTCTGAAACTTCTCAATAATTTCACCTGTTATGTTGCAATCATTTGATACCATTTAGCTCTTTTGGAAGGTTCATATAATAAAATAAGTTTGTAAACACATCGTTTCCTGATTTTGTTGAGGGGGGGGGGGGGAATCAAGAGGGAAAATATCCAAACCTACTATTAATACCCAAAATTGATGCTTTCAGAATTAAACCTTAGCTACAAAAAAAAAAAAAAAACATTAGCTTTAACTACATGCAGTTTATCTCTAACATCAGTAATAGCAACTGCCATTAATGAGCTGCCCATAGTTGAAGAAATAAATCTGTGAAATATCTGGAACAGGGATGGATGGCTACACTCAGGAAAGTCCAAACTATATAAATTTTCTTTCGCGTCCCCTCCTTCCACTTTTCCTACCCACCATCAACAATCAACTTAACCTGAAACACTTTTCCTACCCACCATCAACAATCAACTTAACCTGAAACACTTTTCCTACCCACCATCAACAATCAACTTAACCTGAAACACTTTTCCTACCCACCATCAACAATCAACTTAACCTGAAACACTTTTTCTACAATACGAATAAGGATCAAAATTAGATCTAGAAATTAGACTCTGTTCTTCAGATATATCCTGATTCTGTACAAGATTTAGATCTAACAAAGACATGCACCAAATGCTTTTCACCTCCTCAAAATAAGGCTAGGTTGACTAAATCTGTTGCAAAGCATTCAGCCTTAGACGATTTACTGCCATGAAGCGATCGCATGAATGATCAAACAGAACTATATCTAGACGAATCAAACAGAACTTTATAAATTATATCTTTATCATTTCCTACCCTAGGGGAGAAGAAGAGCTGTTTAACCTTGTATTTTTGTTTGGGAAAGTATAGAATAACCAGCTTTCTCCAATTCATGACTTCAGTTTGATCGAAAAGACCAGAAATCTATACAAAATATTTTAATGTGCTGCTTAAGAGGAGATTGTAGATATAAAAGCAAGAGAAACCAATATAGACATTCACTGATGCACTAATTGACTATTTGCAGACCATCAGACTGATATAGCCCATCCGCTCTAGCCAGGAATGGGTCTTGTTTGACATTCTGAACAGCACCCCAAAGCTTGGCACAGCTGGTTTCATGTTTAACCTAAAGAGGCTTCTTGCTTCTCCCATAATAATTGATGCTTGAACCATGATGTGGAAATATTCTAGACCACTTGTCTAGACCAGAACGTACCAAGCAGCAGCTCTGCAACCGGACTGTCCAGCTGGAAGGAGTCTGACGCAAGCAGTTCCCGGGCTATCAGCGAGCAGCATGACCCCACATGCTCTAAAGTCACGTTCCAGCTGGAACAAACACAAGAGAGTAAGAGCAGCTATATCATTAAAAGTTTGATAGTCAGCGTATTTTCTGAGGCAGATTCAGAGGGTAAGAAACCAGAAAAAAGGGGGTTTGTTTGAATTTTGCTGAAATTTGAAGTTTTTAGTCATTGAAGTTATGGCAAGATGCAAATTTCTGATATGATACAAAATTACAAAATGATGTAGTTTAATGCTGTCATGTGGAGAAAAAAGGAATTTTGTTTCAGAGAGGATTTTTGAAAAAAAACTAAACCTTATTCTTTTCAGAGTATACATGAAAACTTCTACCGCATGATGATAATTCATTTGATTTTCATATCTTGATATGTTAAAAATGACCAATGAATAGTATTGAATTGAGAACCATGCGAATAGTCAGTAGACAAGAAAGATTAGTTGGCTTTTCATACAAAATCAACTTCCACAAAAAGAAAAAAAAACCAGCTTAAAGTCAGAATACCTGTCAGGCAGGGGTCCATCTTGAGGTCTGTGGTCGAATACCTGGACGATGTACGGCTCCAGACAAACCTCCAAATCACTTAACACGTGGTGATCCACCAAGGTCACAGCCAAGGTCAAGTCGCTTCCAGGTTTGGGGGTCAAGGATGTCAGGTCAAGGTCAGACACAAAGGTCAAGTCTTGGGCATTGATGCCTTGCTTGCCCAGGAAATAGACGGTCTCCAGGCGCAGACGGAAATTCTTACGGGGCACGTTCAGTATGGGGACGTAGGTGGTGCCCGGCTTGGCCTTTATCTGGAGGGGTGAGACAGATGCCACAACTAGTGTTTACTGTCGTATGCATTTATAAATAAAAGATTTCTGGATTCCCTCATCAATCCAGCAGGTACAAAGAAGACATCTTCCCTTCAAAAGTCATTCAATCATGTTTTCACCATCACTGAACCATACTACACTAGGTCTCTGTTGTTTTTTTTTTTCATTTTTGTGTGTGGAAACAACAGTACATTTGGCCAAGTCTAAGAAAGGACGATGGATGGATCTACAAAATGGTTTTACGTAGGAAGAGTGACAGAAACATTGGGCAAAACAAGGAAACATGTACAGAAGTAATGATGATCATGGCGATGGTGATGGTGACGACGATGATTATGACAGTGGTGGTGGTGGTGATGATGATGGTGGTGGTGGTGGTGGTGACGACGATAATTATGGTAGTGGTGATGATGATGTTGGTGATGATAATGATGATGATGATGATGATGATGATGATGATGATGATGATGATGATGATGACAATGATGACGATATTGATATTGATGATGATGGTGATGATGATGATGACAATGATGACGATATTGATATTGATGATGATGATTATGATTGTGGTGATGATGATGATGATATTGATGATATCATTTGAGATAATTGGGGGGCCTAAAATGGAGTCAAATCGCTATCCAAAGCCAATTCGGTCGGTAATACGAGCTTGCACCTATCAGATGTTTGGATCACTCTTGATGTGACGCGATATGGAATATCACAGTAGCTCTAACCCCCAAATGTTTGGATCACTCTTGATGTGACGCGATATGGAATATCACAGTAGCTCTAACCCCCAAATGTTTGGATCACTCTTGATGTGACGCGATATGGAATATCACAGTAGCTCTAACCCCCAAATGTTTGGATCACTCTTGATGTGACGCGATATGGAATATCACAGTAGCTCTAACCCCCAAATGTTTGGATCACTCTTGATGTGACGCGATATGGAATATCACAGTAGCTCTAACCCCCAAATGTTTGGATCACTCTTGATGTGACGCGATATGGAATATCACAGTAGCTCTAACCCCCAAATGTTTGGATCACTCTTGATGTGACGCGATATGGAATATCACAGTAGCTCTAACCCCCAAATGTTTGGATCACTCTTGATGTGACGCGATATGGAATATCACAGTAGCTCTAACCCCCAAATGGCCAAAGCACCGATTTGCTGTTGTACGGTATGTGCTTATGTTCAAACTTATGCAGAACGGCCTGAGAGCACCAAGTTGCGGACGGGCTATTCCAAACTTATGCAGAACGGCCTGAGAGCACCAAGTTGCGGACGGGCTATTCCAAACTTATGCAGAACGGCCTGAGAGCACCAAGTTGCGGACGGGCTATTCCAAACTTATGCAGAACGGCCTGAGAGCACCAAGTTACGGACGGGCTATTTCAAACACCAATCACACCAAACCGCAAACAGTGTGGTTTGAATCTCAGCCGTTCAAGAGGATAGCAGTGAGTACGTATGTGTTGATAGCAGGAGTCTCACTGATCACACATAAACAGTTGATCAGAATCAAGATTCTTAAAGTCTGCTTTTATTATTATAGATCAGATCATTGGAGGAATTAGATGGAATAATCATAAAGAGCTTTAGATTTAGGTAGTGCTCGGCACTGATTAGTAATATATAGAGAAACTTTCAATCATGTGGTACTTGCCCAAAGAAATCCTGCATCAGCCTAAAGTGAGATCTTTACAATGCTTCATGCACTATAGTATTTATAGCATTTCAGACAATATACTGCCACAGACTGTTACCAGCCGATATGAGAGAGAGAGAGAGAGAGAGAGAGAGAGAGAGAGAGAGAGAGAGAGAGAGAGAGAGACTGAGTGACAGAGAGAGAGACAAAGAGAAAGAGAGAGATAGATAGATATATATAGAGAGAGAGGGAGAGAGAGAGAGAGAGAGAGAGAGATAGATAGATATATATAGAGAGAGAGAGAGAGAGAGAGAGAGAGAGAGAGAGAGAGAGAGAGACTGAGTGACAGAGAGAGAGACAAAGAGAAAGAGAGAGAGATAGATAGATATATATAGAGAGAGAGGGAGAGAGAGAGAAAGAGAGAAACAAAGAGACCGAGAGAGAGAGAGAGAGAGAGAGAGAGAGAGAGAGAGAGAGAGAGAGAGAGAGAGGGATCTCCCATAAATTGTGCGTCGCTTTAAGGCACTGACAAGACCCTCTACTGCCTGTTATCGGGTTACCAACGCTTGTTTTACAACTGAGAGATCGCAAGAAACTCATGTGAGAGATCGCCAGACAGACACTCATCTGAGAGATCGCCAGAAACTCATGTGAGAGATCGCCAGACAGACACTCATCTGAGAGATCGCCAGAAACTCATGTGAGAGATCGCCAGACAGACACTCATCTGAGAGATCGCCAGAAACTCATGTGAGAGATCGCCACACAGACACTCATCTGAGAGGATCGCCAGAAACTCATGTGAGAGATCGCCACACAGACACTCATCTGAGAGATCGCCAGAAACTCATGTAAAAGATCGCCACACAGACACTCATCTGAGAGATCGCCAGAAACTCATGTGAGAGATCGCCAGACAGACACTCATCTGAGAGATCGCCAGAAACTCATGTGAGAGATCGCCAGAAACTCATGTGAGAGATCGCCAGACACTCATGTGAGAGATCGCCAGACACTCATGTGAGAGATCGCCAGAAACTCATGTGAGAATAAAATCGTTCTGTTGTGATAAGCCGCGAGAAGGCTCATTCTATAAAACCTTGATGTTATATGACGAGATGATAAGGCGATGAGTGTGAGTGAATTTTCCAATTCCCCGGGGATATCAAACCACATCGGGCTCAAACTACTCATCCCTTGGGGCCAGAGGTCGAGTGGCTAGCTCTAGACCTCATCGCCTCATCACAATCTGAATGCCGAGGGCGTGCTGGCTGGTTGGAAGGTCAGAGTTCACGCGAGATCACAGAGGTTTAGCACAGCGAGAGCAGGTTTTGGTTGTGTGTGTTTTTTTTTTTTTTTGCCTTAGTGCAGGATTTAAGAAGGAGCTGGAATTAGATACCCAGAATCAACTCTGTGTGCGACGAGGTGGGTGAGGCGATGGACAGGGCGGGTGGTGTTGGGTTAGAGAGGGAGGAAGAGGCGGGGGAGGAGTGGAAGACTTGCAATTCCTGTTATAGAAACTGATGATCATTGATTGAGGCCTCGTCCGGACATTTCGCAATATGTCCGGTCTGGGGACGAGAAGAGAGAGACAGAGAGAAAAAGGCAGACACGGGGAGACAGAGAGCGAGACCGAGGCAGAAAAGCAGAAAGATAGAGACGGAGAAACAAGAGACTAAGAGAGAGAGACAAGCAGAGAGAGAGAGAGAGAGAGAGAGAGAGAGAGAGAGAGAGAGAGAGAGAGAGAGAGAGAGAGAGAGAGAGAGAGAGAGACCAATAGTTGCTAATCCTAACCAAAGTCTACGAGAAAAGTAAGAGCAACAGAACCACGAAGTTTACCCTCTTACCTTTAAATAGTTACAAATCAATGAGACCAAATTTATTGTTCATCGATTGGGCAACACTGAGTGTCTGATAATGAATAGATCAGTTAAGATGCCAAATGAGAATGCAGTAGACACTTGGGTGTTTCTCCCACTCTGAGTAGAACAAGTGGATTATTAATACTATGCTGAATAATTAATTAGGATGCAGCATGCCTTGACGGCTACTGGTCACAGATCTTTTTGATTAAATAAAACAAAGTTCTAACTGCAGAGAGAGAGAGAGAGAGAGAGAGAGAGAGAGAGAGAGAGAGAGAGAGAGAGAGAGAGAGAGAGAGAGAGAGAGAGAGAGAGAGAGAGAGAGAGAGAGAGAGAGAGAGAGAGAGACAAAGCATGTTTGTCTTTTTTTTTTTTTTTTTTTTTTGAGCGGTTCTGCTGAATCAGCAAACTGCATAATTCAAAGGGCGGCTACTCTAAAGATCTATAATTGATTGTTTTGGTCGGCTCCCCTCCTATCGACAGGCTATATTTGGAACTCCTTCAGAAAGGCATAAGCACCCGCACAGCTAAAGAGATCCGTGACCCAGACAGACTACGGTGGGTTGGCACTTTCTGCACTATACTGAGAGGTCAGGTTACAGATTCTTCAGTGCGTGCAATGTCACACGACCACTATCGCCCTGATTCAAACCCGTGGTGGAGAGGGCCTTAAAGATCTCAAATGAGTGCTATGTCACACGACCACTATCGCCCTGATTCGAACCCGTGGTGGAGAGGGCCTTAAAGATCTCAAATGAGTGCTATGTCACACGACCACTATCGCCCTGATTCGAACCCGTGGTGGAGAGGGCCTTAAAGATCTCAAATGAGTGCTATGTCACACGACCACTATCGCCCTGATTCGAACCCGTGGTGGAGAGGGCCTTAAAGATCTCAAATGAGTGCTATGTCACACGACCACTATCGCCGTGATTCGAACCCGTGGTGGAGAGGGCCTTAAAGATCTCAAATGAGTGCTATGTCACACGACCACTATCGCCCTGATTCAAACCCGTGGTGGAGAGGGCCTTAAAGGTCTCAAATGAGTGCTATGTCACACGACCACTATCGCCGTGATTCAAACCCGTGGTGGAGAGGGCCTTAAAGGTCTCAAATGAGTGCTATGTCACACGACCACTATCGCCCTGATTTGAACCCGTGGTGGAGAGGGCCTTAAAGATCTCAAATGAGTGCTCTGTCACACGACCACTATCGCCCTGATTCAAACCCGTGGTGGAGAGGGCCTTAAAGATCTCAAATGAGTGCTATGTCACACGACCACTATCGCCCTGATTTGAACCCGTGGTGGAGAGGGCCTTAAAGATCTCAAATGAGTGCTCTGTCACACGACCACTATCGCCCTGATTCGAACCCGTGGTGGGGAGGGCCTTAAAGATCTCAAATGAGCGATGCAGTACTTGAACGTTGTCGCGCTCAACAAACTAATCCTCAGCGAGCGACGTAAGTCTCCGTATTGTTGGTGCGATCACCTCTCTGTATTGTTGGTGGGATCACCTCTCTGTATTGTTGGTGTGATCACCTCTCTGCATTGTTGGTGTGATCACCTCTCCGTATTGTTGGTATGATCACCTCTCCGTATTGTTGGTGTGATCACCTCTCCGTATTGTTGGTGTGATCACCTCTCTGTATTGTTGGTGTGATCACCTATCTGTATTGTCGATGTGATCAGCTATCTGTATTATTGGTGTAATCACCTCTCTGTGTTGTTGGTGTGATCACCTCTCTGTATTGTTGATATGATCACCTCTCTGTATTGTTATGTGTGATCACCTTTTGGTATTAACCCTACACAAGCCGGATCAATAGGGTTCTGAGAGTGCACGACCCTTTCTGTAACGGTGAACACCTCTGACAAGATCTTTGATCACTACCCGGTATTAACCCTACACAATCCTCTCTGTAGCAGTGAACAAGTTTGACAGATCTTTGATCACCACTCGATATTAACCCTATCCGAGCCGGATCAATAGGGCTCTGAGAGTACGCGACCCTCTCTAAAGCAGTGAACATGTCTGACAGATCCGTGATCACCACTCTATATTAACCCTACACGAGCCGGATCAATAGGGCTCTGAGAGTACACGACCCTCTGTGTGGCGGCGAAGAGCTCAGGCAGATCCGTGATTACCACTCGATATTAACCCTACACGAGCCGGATCAATAGGGCTCTGAGAGTACACGACCCTCTGTGTGGCGGCGAAGAGCTCAGGCAGATCCGTGATTACCACTCGATATTAACCCTACACGAGCCGGATCAATAGGGCTCTGAGAGTACACGACCCTCTGTGTGGCGGCGAAGAGCTCAGGCAGATCCGTGATTACCACTCGATATTAACCCTACACGAGCCGGATCAATAGGGCTCTGAGAGTACACGACCCTCTGTGTGGCGGCGAAGAGCTCAGGCAGATCCGTGATTACCACTCGATATTAACCCTACACGAGCCGGATCAATAGGGCTCTGAGAGTACACGACCCTCTGTGTGGCGGCGAAGAGCTCAGGCAGATCTGTGTATCGCTCGCAGCGACAGAACGCCCACAACTGTCGAGAAATAGTGGAAGCGGCGCAACTTGAACGGCTTATCTGATGCGGGAGGCAGCCATGCTTGTTTACACTCGGGTGATTCCGGGCTACATTTCCCCTTGAAGAGGATTTGGTTGTTCTTGATCTTTTCCCCAACCTTCCTCCCTTAAGGAGAACTGGTAATATTGATCTCAATGAAAATAAATATACGCGCTCTTTCTCTCTCTATATTCATTTGTCTGTGTACAGACTCTATACATGTATATGTCAAGAAAACCGATGGGAAAAGGCTGAGTACTCGTCCACATATTACTTTCTCTCTCTCTCTCTCTCTCTCTCTCTCTCTCTTTCTCCATTTCCACTCACGAAGTGGAGGATGAAAACAATCAAAGTCAACAGAAACACACCTCCCCTGCTCCCCCCCCCCTCAGCCCTCGCCCTATACATGACTGTTTATTATATAAGCGCGAGAGGGAAACTTTATAAGCAGAAACCAAGTGTCGCCTCTAGCCGCGCCAGACTCAATGTCTCTGATATTGAATTTGGAGCGAGTAATATGAAGAGCTTCTCAGTTCTCAGTGCCAGAGACCGGGCTGTTTTCTCTACACGCGGCCCCCCTCGGTCCTCAGTGGGAGGAGGGGGAGACGAGCCTTCGCGCTGTTATTGTTGATGTGAAGAGAGCGAAAAGTGGTCCTTTCTAAAGCATTCTTTTCTCTCTTTCTCTCTTCCATCCCCTCATTCCTCTCTCTTTCCCTTGTCCCTCTCTATCATTCTCTCGCTCTTCCCTCCCTGCCTACTTCTCTCTCTGTCTCTGTCTCTCTCTCTCTCTCTCTCTCTCTCTCTCTCTCTCTCTCTCTCTCTCTCTCTCTCTCTCTCTCTCTCTCTCTCTCTCTCTTCTCTCTCAACTTGTTGACAGAATTGAAACCAGTGTTTCACTCTCTGCTGACAGTTTCTGTCTCGAGCCTGAACTGGCCAGTAAGCTTTAATTTCGGTCTTTGTCCGTCAGTCCATGTGCTGGTACACACACACACACACACACTCTTTTTTATCCTCCTCCTCCTTCAATTTCTTCTTCCACTTCTACTTTTGCCTCTGCTGCCTCATGTGTTCTCTTCCTCTCTCTCGTAACCATTCCAGTCTTTCTTCTCATTTCTCTTCACCATTCCTTTCCTTCAAATTACATTATTGTTTTCCCATTTAGTTATTATTATTATTATTATTATTATTATTATTATTATTATTATTATTATTATTATTATTATTTGCTTCTTTTCAACGTTTCTTTACTCCACATTATGTTGTTGCCATTTCTCCTTAGTTTTTTTTTTTTTCTTTTTTCTATCATTTCTCGTTTCTCTTCACCATTTCTTTCCGCCACATTACATTTTTGGTTTTCCCATTAGCTTTTTTAAAATGATTTCTTATTTCAATTATTTATTCTACATTGATTTACAGTTTTTCCCTTTAGATTTTCTATTATTTCACGTTTCCTTCATAATTTCTTTGCACCATATTTTTCCCATTTATTTTCTATTTTTTTTCCTCCGTTTTTCTTTACCATTTCTTTACTTTACATTATTTTGTTTGTTTCCCCTTTGCTATCAACTATTTCCTGCTTCTCTTCAATATTAATTATCATCACTCCAAATTCCATTCTTCTTTTTTTGTCTTCGTTTACTTTCTGTTGTTTTCCGCCTGGTCACGTGGCTTGACTCCCCGTTGATTATCTCAAGAGAGGTTGTAGGGGAGGAGGCAACGCCAGTCGTGAACCTGCAATAATCGCTTCTCTATGAGGAGACTCGAGCTCACGGCGGGGGTTATTAATGGAGGGGGAATTAAAGTAACACAGAGAGAGAGAGAGAGAGAGAGAGAGAGAGAGAGAGAGAGAGAGAAGGAAGGAAAGAGAGAAGTGAGAGAGAGAGAGAAGGAAAGAGAGATATAGAGAGAGAGAAAGAGA
This sequence comes from Elysia crispata, assembly GCA_033675545.1. Lineage (NCBI taxonomy): Eukaryota > Metazoa > Mollusca > Gastropoda > Plakobranchidae > Elysia > Elysia crispata. The sequence goes on along the minus strand of JAWDGP010007240.1, from coordinate 240,460 downwards.
GAGAAAGAAGGACAGAGAAGTGAGAGAGAGAGAGAGAAAGAAGGAAAGAGAGATAGAGAGAGAGAGAGAAAGAGAGAAAGAAGGAAAGAGAGAAGTGAGAGAGAGAGAGAAAGAAGGAGAGAGAGAAGTGAGAGAGAGAGAGAGAGAGAGAGAAAGAAGGAAAGAGAGAAGTGAGAGAGAGAGAGAGAGAGAGAAAGAAGGAAAGAGAGAAGTGAGAGAGAGAGAGAGAGAGAGAGAGAGAGAGAGAGAGAGAGAGAGAGAGAGAGAAAGAAAGAGAGAGAGAAGCGGAGATGCAGTCCTAAGACATAACATTGATTTTTATTTCCCATTATTTTTTAAACTTGACTTCGGCAAGATGTGTAAATGGCAGGCATCATACAATTAATAAAATGTTCAAGACCATTTACAATCCTGCCAAGCAAAAAAGGTCATTTTTTGGTATTGTTTCAAACCTCAAAAT